>SNQJ01S0001854.1:384242-400654 GCA_010110895.2 Picea sitchensis
CCAACTTAAATAAAAACCCACTTGGTGCTTTAAGTTCCTAAGTCACTTTTCACTTTCTAATTTAAAGTTCACTTTACCACTTATAAAGTGACTTTATGAAAAAGACCCACTTTTAAATTGTGGACCACATTCCTAGGTAAAAGATTAAAAACCCATAGGAACCACTTGTCCAAGGTACAAATCTTCATTAAAATTCAACATAATTCAACTTCGGAGTTACGATCCTTGAATTGATATTTATTTCTGTCCTTTTTTTTTAAATGGTTCCCCTTATCTAGTATATGTTTTTAATACCTTTTGCGTTCGGTAATAATACTTCTCCCTTACTATACTCTTTTATACTTTAAAATTTTGAGTTCACCTTGGCAATTGTAAATGGCTTTTTCTTTTCTTTTTTTCTCTCAACGTCATAAATATTTTATCCACCTTGATATTTAGCCAAATGTACTTGAAGGCAACACACTGTTATGAATTTGATGAGACTTACTTTTGATTAACTGACCCTTTGTCTTGACAGAATAGGTCACAGCTGTTGCTTGACGGATGCGTCTCCCATTCAACTTTCTTTGCATCCCATACGAACAGTCCATGTGGGTAAAAAGGTCGGCAGCATAATTTCCTTGGATAATGGCACAATCGCCGTGATTTCCTACGAACCTTGGCTATGGTTATAACAGCGATTGGCAGCCGATGATCTAGAAGTGATGTCTCCTGTACAATAGCTCCTGAAGCCTCTTTATCCCATGATGGATCCTTTAGTCACTACTACAGAAGAGTCATGATTGTAATCTCAATCTTAAGTTAGCTAATAGTAACGTGTCCATAAAAGGTCGCTTTAACTTTTTTGTTATCTATTTGTCTTCAACTTCTTATGGATGGTTGTGTAATTTGTGCTCCATTGTGCTCTAGTGGAATGAACCTCTCGGTATTCTCAATATATGATAGCGGAGTATTTTTCAATGAAATTTCTGAACTTTAAATGGCCAAATGCCAGTTTGTGGTCAAAGACCCAAAATCAAAGAAACTCTAATAATGTGTGGCCAAGGCCAGCGGTTTTGTTGCCAAGGGCAACAAAAATTTGATCAAAGGTCAGGTGGGAGTGTCCCCACAGTATCAACCGAAGTTGGGCTTTGATACCAATGTAATGAAAAATAGTTCATATATGAGAAAATATCCAACGTAAAAAGAATAACATAAGAGAATCCATATAAGATATAAATATATATAATTGATCAAATGAATGAATGAGATGCTACAATGAGCCTTGTGACAGTATACTTCATTGACCAGTCACAAAGGTGAATGGCTGTCCCTTAGTTTATTAACATATTATTGTTATTATTATTATTACTACTATGATGTAATGTTTATTTTATACTCATTACATATATTATAAGTTAAAACTATGACAAGGATATCATGTGAATAACTGATCCCTTTCAAGGTTGACCATAATCAATTCCCTAAATCATGTAAATGTCAGACATTTAATAAGATACAGCTAGAATACCAATCCCGTGTTACTTTAAACAGGTGATATTCTAAGCAAATCCACAAGTCAAAACACAAAGGGCAGGCCTCTTCAGCTAAACAAAGACACGCATACACAATCGAACCTGAATGGAATGAAAGGTATATCAAATAGGTAGAGGAAATCAGAATGCATCATCAATGAAATATTAGTTCAGCAGCTTACCTTGGCAAGACAATTTGTGATAACAGCTTCGGACAGCCTTGGCCAAGTTAACTTCCCAAAAAGATTCATCCAACTCCTATTCTCAAAGCAAATATGTTGATATACAAATTTCAGAACTTGAAGAAGCTTTGGATATAAAGTTCCAGGAGCTACACCTTCACTCTGCATTTGCACCAGAATCCAACAAAAATGTTATAATTTGAAGAAAAACACCACAAATTAGATAAAATATTGTAAACACAAAAGCAATACTTTGCTACGTCTACCTTCTGAAAGAATGTCACAACCTGATCTTCTAAAGAAGCTGCAATTCCAGAAATTTTCTAAAATGAGAAGCAGCAATGCACTTACCTGTCCTACTAAACTTTTGGGTACTTCAGTCTTCAACACTAGTTTTTTATAAGAAACTGACACTTGTATTACTAAAGGGGTGTGATTTTGATCCCTTCAAAGAGTATATGCTATGCCATTTATTACAACCAACTAGCCTTTCCTCTACTTATCCATGCAAGTAGCCTTAACAGAAAGTTACTATGTTGCCCAGGATAGACAAATTAAGAAATTAACCATCCTTGGGACTTCCAATAACACGTTTCTTTGCACTAGTTCATTAAATGTCTGGCAAAAGTGAAGGTAAGATGAGCATAAAAGTAACCTTAAAAGAATTGAATGGATGAAATAAAGTTTTGTGGAAGATAAGTGACTGGTATGTTGCTAAAAAGTAACCACTTTTATTGCCGTATTACTCACCTTAAGGCTTTTAGACAGTATTAAGAAATTAGCAAACCTTTAAAAAAGACATTTCTTTTGTGCTAGTTTATTAGATATCTAACAAAAGAGAAGATAAGAAAAGCATAAAGGCCTTAAAATAATCAAATAAATGAAGTTTCCTGAAGGACAGTAACAGGGATATTGCTGAAATGCAACCATGTTTATAGTAGTCCAAAAAATGCCATAGAGAATCTCAATTCTGAACCAACAAATACACAAATTTAAGAAACTTGCATTGAAAGACAAGACAGGAAATATATATGTGTGATGTGAAAAAATGAACCGGTTGGAGGATGGAGAACGAAAAAGAGGATGAATGGTGGACGAGGGTTTTAAATAGAGGATTTTACTATGGGAGCCTAAGGGCTGATTTGACAGGTTATAGACAACATTACTTGTCATTAGTGGTGGAAGACAAGTGTTTGGCTCTTGCACTGCAAAATCATGCATGTGCACCCTGCATGAAATCTAGGATTTACAACCCATCTTCTACATTCATATCAAATCATCCACCCCTTTAAGGAAATCATCATCATGATGTCAGCCATCTTTTGGTACTGTTACCCCCTCAGTCTAGGGGTAACCAAGGAGATCATGTCTCGAGGCCCACAGGTAGCAGACATGGAATGCCGAGAGCCAGATTGACTAGCATAGCCATGCAAGGCCCCTCCTATTCATTGATGCATCACCTTACATCACCGGCAGCAAAGCAGCATCCATCACATCGGCCTAGCCCCAGAGGACAGCAAGTCTTGCTTCATGAGGTAATAAGTCCTGCATCATGGTAAGTGTCACTCTAATAATTGAATCATTTGAATATGTTGCAAAGAATTCTTTCTTGACTACAAAACGTTTGCTTGGAAATTATACTATTTGCCTTATTTAACCTTGGTGGGTGTCATTTTGTCCTAGTAAGTTGGTCACCCTCAGGAATAGGGTGCTACTGGGGGGTTACTTGAAGAATCATCGTCCATTCCCAATCATACTTTTCACTTTTCGTGCTCTTTCCATTTTGTTTCCTCATCTTTTGGGATTTTCGAGTGCACTGACCCAAGAAGGGATTGTACCTCTTTTCTAGATGCTCGCCCAAGAGGTCTTGGGAAACAATGGAGTGTTTCTCCTAAAAGAATTTGAAGACCTACAAAAGAAAACTCACATTATATAGATGTCCCGCTTGTTGAGGTGTGTACATGTATGCGATGTCCCTTTCTTTACATGCATATGGCACTCTGTGTACCTCTAGCTTCAAGTGACATTGCGGTACTCTTTTCTTTCTATGTCTTATAGTACCCAATTGTTTTGGACTTTAATTAATTAATGGCAATAAATGGGCTTGGAAAAAGGTTGCATTGAAAACGAAGGTGCAACACACCCTCTACAAAGGCACCCATAAATGAGACAATATGAACCCTTGTATGTCATGAACGCCATGCCCATAAGTTTTACCCCACTCCACCTCATACTCACACATGGCTTAGATGGGTTTTCCTGGGAAACACCTTTGACTTGAGGATTGATTGACCCAATAGGATGCTTTGACACCCCTCCCACACATAAATTTGACAAATTGTATAAGGTCTTTGAGCATTTGTTTAGTTTGAAGAGGGGGGTTTGATGCACATGTTTGGGTGGTTCTATTATTAGATGCGGCTTACTTGGCATGATTATTGTGACTAATGGACCCTTGGAGGGCGTAATTGTTTGTCTTTGCATGACCTTGCTCGGTGGACAGGTATTCATGAGGAGATGACTTGTTCGGACCTTCACAGGGCCCGAGGATGGATGCAGAGACCCCACGTTTGGGGCAAGCTTGTGATCACCATTTGTACATCAGAGGAGGAAGTCGTTGCCTTGGGAGGCACTCTGGCATGGCTAGGAGACCAGCTCCCATCCCTCTCCACTTGGATGTTGACCTTTGGAGGCTTGGACGTCACTTACCCAGCTCTTGACGTCATAGAGGAGATTAGGGTTTCGATGGAGGGCTTGCCATGTATTTTGGCACGTGTGGGCAAGATCTAGGGCCTTTGGAGGCCAAGCGTTGCACTTCCCTTGCTCAATGTTCCACATTAGATGCCTAACGTCACCCTAGAAGGGCATGACGTCACCCTTTTAAGGGTCATTTTGTAAAAATTGAATTTGTTTTAATTTAATGGGCAAATTAAGAAGTAGGCTCAATTTGGTGAAAAGACACAACTTTTGGATTAAAGAGGCTAGGATTTCCCATATAAATATGGCTAGCCTCAATTCATTTTTTCATCATAACTCTTCCTCTCATAAGAGAGCAAGTCTGAAATTGTCGCCCTGGTGGCTCCTTGGCTGAAACTTACTAGTCTGCACCACTTGGAGGATGTGTTTTGGATGCTTCTTGGCTCATGTATGGTGGAATTTTCTGCAAACTAGGGTTTTCATGCTTGATTATTCTTGGTGAAGTAAGTAAAATCTGCAATTTTGTTTATGCAATGAATGAGTGTAGTAATTTTACTTGTTCATATTTAAGATTATGAAATTTCTTGCTTGAAACCCTAGGAGAGAAACATAAGGTGCTTCTTTCTCTCTCTAGTTCTTCCACTTGTTAAATTTGTCAAGAAGGTCTTGTCTATGATAGGCTTCTAAATCCCTAAAGTGCTAGCAGTTTAGAAGTTTTGTTCTAGAGCTAGTTGCAAATATATTTTTCAGGTGTCCAAGGAGAAGAGGAATTCGCTAGAGCCCAAAAGGGCTTGCACTCTAGCCAAAATTCCATCATTGAGGCTTAGAGCTTGAGGCCTTGAAGTGCCAACACCTCAAGACTTTATTTCTCCATCCCTAGGCCATTATTATCATTTATTTCTCCAAGTTATTGCTACTGTTGTAATTGACTCCATAAGCCCAAAAGGCACTTGTCTACTTGCTCTTGTTGAGGGAATTGATCAAACAATCATTCAACTCTATTCTTTGAAACTTCTACTAACTTCTACTAACCCTAGCTTGGACTAATTCACTAGCTAACTTGCTGCTGTTGCAAAACACTGCCACAGCCATACTAATTCGTACTAATTTGCTGCATACACTAACTTAACTCATAGCTAACTCACTCAGAAATTGCTTGTGAAAGTTGTTACTTGATCCTTGGGATATATGCTTAATTTCTAATGTATTTTCTTGCAATTCTGAGCACTAATTCTCTTGGCTGTTATAAAACATTATTTGTTGTTATAAACTGATAACTTGCTGCAATTTTACTTCAGCCAACATATATTTTGATTGTCTATTGTCTATTGAGGTCTCATTATCATTCTTGTACTTGGAAATTGCTATATATGCTATATTGGTTTTTTTTCCGGGCAGGTACACCAATTACCCTTATTTGCCTCAATTTCTCGGGCGTAGACATTCTTGACTTGGGTGACCAGTGAGGGGGGGGTATATCTTACCCATATCCTTAGCTTACCAGCCCTTTAGGTCACCAGGGACTCCCTTGGGTTGGACCTTTTTCCATCCCTAAAAAGTGGGGATTTCTCACTAAGGTGACAGTGGTGAGATATCTTGTTGTTACACTCTCTCCATTATCTTTTATGGTTGGATTTGGGGATTTTCTCCTTGGAGCTTAGTTGAATATCTTGAAGATAATGAAAGTTAAAGGATTCTCTTCTTGTGGTATATGTGTTTGGGTTTAATTTGCCGAATACTAGTGCTGGAATTTCTTGCATCAAATATGTCGTGAATGGCCATAATCCTAGCAAAATTTTGTTCCTTGTTTGGAAGAAGTTTAATTGTGGTTCATTCCCCCCTTGAAATAAATTGTTTATTGTTGGAGATGTCAATATGTATATTTTATCCTAATCAAGAGTTGGCTGTCATTTACATTGTCCATTGATAGATACACCTTCATGCATGTTTTAGAGGCTTCCTCATTAAGATCCCTTCAAGTAAATTTCTGCATTAGTAGACAGCAAGATAGGACTGTTTGTAGATTTTTACTCCTGGCCACATTCACTCCTAATCTCATTCAAAAGAAGCTCCTAGTTGCTGCCCTTCCTAGTTTGTTCTTGACTCTACTTGCCCAATGGATTGACACTAGTCTTGGTCCACTCATCGTATTATTTATAAAACCTAAATAACAATTTTTGTTTCACCAAAGATTAACTCTGCATTTTGTTAAAATTAGCAGCATCAGGAGACATTCTCCATTGAGAGGCCCTAAGTCGCCACCTTGAAGCTAGCCAGGGAGATTTGGAGAATCAACCAGTCTTGTGAGTCATGGCAAGAGTCAAGGTGAACATACAAACCTTGTGAGCCAAGACAATAGTCAAGATGAAGGAGATGTTGTAAGAAACCTTGTGAGCCTAGTGCAAGAGTCAAGGTTAATGTACAAACCTTGTGAGCCTAGTGCAAGAGTCAAGCTAGAGTTTGGCAAGAGTCAGGACGAACATACAAGTCCTGTGAGCTAGACTGATATGTGGGATGACCTCCTGGTCTTTGTTGTGAACTTCTAGGAGCTGGCCACTCTTAGTCTCACTTTAGCATATGACAAAGTAGGAGAGTCAAATGACCACATGGTATAAAAGATCTTTTCTCTATTGATGTAATGATCCAGTTATGAGCAGGTGAGGACCATGTAGATTGAGAGAAGGACAAGATGTGTGTGCTAATGTTATAATTAGTCCAAGAGACTAAGATTAAAATGTAAATGGAGAATTAAAAGGCTAAAAGCCTAAGTTGTAATGTTATGTTAATATAAAATGTCATTAAGAAAAGGGGGGCGAATTTTATGCCTAGACATAACAACTTAAAGTGATGATCCCTTGGGGTTTCTAGAAGCTTGACTAAATCAAATGAAAGGACAAGGCTTGGCTTCTAGAAGTTCGACTTAACCTAAGAAGATAAGATTCTTCTAGAAGTTGGACTTAACCCAACTTGAAATCAAATCTGGATGTTTCTAGAAGGCTGAGATAAACCATAAAAGGAAAAGAGAGGATCATTCGCCACACACAGTTCATACACAGTTCAGATTTGCAATAGTACACAGTTCAGATCTACAATAGCATACAGTTTAGATCTGCAATGGCATACAAGATCAAATCTACAGCATACAGTTCAGAATCCAGATCCACAGCATACAAGATCAGATCTACAACATACAAGATCAGATCTACAGCATACAGTCCAAATCCATAGCATACAAGATCAGATCTACAGCATACAGTTCAGATCCACATCATACAAGATCAGATCTACAACATACAAGATCAGATCCACAGCATACAAGATCAGATCTACAGCATACAGTTCAGATCCACAGTATACCAGATCAGATCTACAGCATACAAGATCAGATCTACAGTATTCAAGTTCAGATCTACATCATACAAGATCAGATCTACAGTATTCAAGTTCAGATCTACAATATTCAAGTTCAGATCTGCAGTATTCAAGTTCAGATCTACAGTATTCTCCAGATCTGCAAGCAGCACAAGTGTAAAACTCTCTAGCCGTCCTCTCTCTTTGATATTTGTACTGTAACACCCTATTTAGTGTTTGTACCTGCAAGCTCATTAATCAATAAGAGGAAAGATCTTTGCTGGGGTTTTCTCCCTTATTGGGTTTCCCCAGGGTAAATCTCTATGTCCTATTGTGATCTTGTTTATTATGCTACTCTTGTCTATTCAGTTCTTCAGTATATTGTGGTTTAAAGATTTAATGTGTTGAAAAAGAAGTTAAAGATCTCTTCTATATGAATCAAGCTTAAAATTTAATACATTTCAGCCTAAGCTTCATTTGCATATATTTGGCAATCCCATTCTAGGTATACCCCCCTTGTGTCATAGGAGAGTCAGCCTAACGTGAGAGACGAAGCTACTTTGGTGACAGTGGATAGCCCCTCTTAGTTCGTCCAAGGTCTTGCTTGTGCTTTAGGACTTTATCACAATTAATGAGGGATTGGGTGTTGGGTTTGGGTTGCCATGGATAAAGTCCATTTCTCAGTTCAATAAACATCGCTACAATGATGTGATGGTAAGACTTGTTTTTGAAGATTTGGCATTCTCATCTGGCGACTCCATTCATATGAAGAGTTATGAATGTAATCTATTTTTCAAATTTCATATCAGCATTTTGTTTTGAAGATTGGAGAAAATCATTATGGAAGGCATACGTGATGGAGTGTATGCCCCTTTAGATTTTTCAGACATTCCTAGGTACCAAATAAGGCTCCTCTAGGATGGACGGAGCATGTTCCAAGCTTTCATGGAGACATTCATCTAGTGGCACGTCAAGTTGCATCTTTTATGGATCATATTTCAAAGCTTAATATTAAAGATGAAGATGTTATGATGAGATTATTTTCACATAGTTTGGTAGCAGATGCAAAAGATTGGTTTAGATATCTTGGAAAAGGGGATATATCATCTTTTGCAGGTTTTATTCAAGATTTTTGCAAATATTGGGACAGTTGCTATAAGGAAGAGGAACAGATTGAAAATCTAATGGGAGCTTATCAATACAAAGAAAAAATCATCCAATACTTGATGCTTGAATGTGAGAGAAACCCTTTCGATGCCCTCTTCATTAAAATCAAAGACATATCAAAGAAAAATATGGTGTGCTAGACCAAAGGAAGCCTGAGAACGAATCTTATGAAGATGACCAGCCCTCTTCCTCATCCCATGAACCATGATATTTTAGATCCAAATGAAGATAAAGAAAATGATGTTATTGAAGATCCTATTTCAGCACCTCATGAAGAAGATATGGGTGATGAAGGCCCTTAATCATCCACCTCATTCTCCTTGAAGACAAGGTTTGTTAAGACATTTTCCCCCTCAAATTTCTGAATTCAAATTTCTTAATTTGATGGTGTATCTTTTGATGATTTTGAGAGAGCTTATTTCATGGAGAAACCCTTGAAAGATGAAGAATTCTTAGATATATATTCATTTCCTCAAGTGAGGAAGAATATGATAGCCATGAGTGTGAAAGCATTGACACTCTCTTCTATATTGAAAAGCATAGATGGGATGGAAATTGTTTGATTTTGATGGAGATCCCATTTATAGCACCGATAGTGAAAACCCTAGAGCTGGATTTTCAGATTTGGTGTCTCTTGAATAGCCAAGCATTGTGGAGGTATGTGAGCCATTTTCATTTGTTAATGAACATCCATATCCTCTCATAACTAGGGCTGATCTGGTGCAGCATAAAAAGTATTTTCATAGAAGTGAAAACTCAGAAATTTTCCAACCATGTTTTCTCATAAATAATGCAGAATTTTTTCAAAATATGGGGCATGTTTATGAATGTGAAAATGCAGAAAGTTTTCAGCCACATATTACTTCATCTCTTACTCATTTTATGCATGAAAATCCAGCTAAAGCATGTGTTTTGGGGGCTGTATTTTGTATGAGACAGCAGCCTTTTCAGATTTTGGTTTATTGCGAATATTTCCAGCCATCTAAAAGAGGGCAACAACCCCTCAATTATGAATTTAAAAAGAATTCCAGGTCTGATGTGTCCCATACTTTATCTACATGTTTGTTGGAGGGCAACAAAGAAAGTTATTGCAAATTTTTGGAGCTGCCTAAACCCTTATTGTTTGAAGGAAATATGGATGATGTTTCATGGTTTGATGTGGGGCTACCCTATGTTTATTTCAGAGATGGTGATTATACCACACTATCCACCAATGGATAGAGAGAGCTTGTAGTGGTGCATGCCATCCTTGGCATGATTTTGGTTATCCTTCCCATTTCCAAGAGTATACTTCATATTTCAGCCTTGCAAAGATGAAGACTACAACATATAATCAATTTGTTTTTTATGTGTCCTTGTTTTGGTTTATAACCAAGCACGAGGGAAGATTTCATGGTGTTTACGATGTGCTACGATGGTTGCATTGGCTATATGATTTCACCTAGCATATGCTTTTTCTTATGTCAAAGTACGGTAGGATGAATAAGAACTTGTGAGCAATAGAGTAGAAATAGTTGTTTATGTTCCCTTTGGCAATTAGCTCATGTCATCTTTGAAGAGCTATTTTTTATGTAACAAACTATATGGACATATCATTGTAATTTTGTGGCTATGTGGGGCTACAGGATGAGAGTCTTCATCTATCCCGCCACATATTTTCTCTTTTATGACATTTCTAGTAGGTGTGCCAAAGATATAAGGTTCTCATACACTCTCAAGTAAAGTGCATGCCTCCATGTGGAACCAGGTGTTACCCCTCATATAGCATGAGGATTATTCCAGGTTGAAGACCCTACCCAAGCAGGTTGCATTTGGAGGTTGATAGCTTAGGAGCCATATTTTTGTTGTTCTGGATGCATATTGTTCATGGATTATCATCTTTTGTTGGCATTATCATCTCACATTTTGGAGGCTTGCATCTAGCACATGTGGAGTTTGGTAGAGTGTTGGATGCCTTCATGGGGTTTTGATTATCATAATGCACTCGTAATTAACCCCTAGCACATTCATGGAAGCAATACCCATCAACTAAGGGTTTTCCTAAGTATTATTGATTATTTGTCACTCCTTGATGTTGTGCATCAATGGCTAGATGTGCTTACATGGCTTCTCTAGGTCCCGTGGCATATTATTGTTCATTGCTTGGTGTAATACGCCTTGGAATAGTGCACCCTAACTCTAGGGCACATATCCCTAGGACAAGTGCCTTGGAAGGTGTGTTTTTCATTTGCATGGTTGAGATCTATTCTTGAGGAGCATTGTACTCCAGAGTACTGGCCTTGGGATCCTTGATGGTTGATTGAAGATGATTAAATGAATTTTTTTAAGAGGCATAACAACCTTACATGCTTTACTAGCTCATTCCACCTTTGTGCCCATGGTTTCAGAAACCATGTTGATGGTTTTGGCACATGGTTTCTCCTTACGACACATGGTTTCGATTATTTATTAGGAGAACATCCCCTTGATGTACATTCTCTTAGGTCATCCCACTTATGGCTCATAGTTTGAGGATATTGATGGTATTTAAACATGGATCTATGCCTTAACACATTATTTGAGGTCACCCTACCCTTGGAGGTTGTTATAACAACCAAAGTGGACCGTTGCTTGCACACTTATCTATGAGATCCACTTTTGGAGGAGTTTGATAGCTTTATTGGAGAGGCGTCCTAGCTCATGAGAAAATATATTTTGATAGAGTGGACAGATTATTGTTAGATCAATGTCAATAGATGCGGAATGGCTATTAGATTTCAAAATTGTGGTCATAATAAAAAATCAAACAAATATTGAGGAAGTTATGGTGGTTACAAATCTGTCGCTTTAAAACCCTCGCCGCATTTTGACCAACTTTTCGAGGAACACCAATTTTGTTGCTTGAGCATTTTGACTATTTGAGAAGAGTAAGGTCAATAAATGCACATGGTGGAGAATGCCTTACACATAGAGCTAAACTTTCTTTTGAAGCTATCCTCAAAGGGTCTTCCAAAGGACGAGGAGACATGTGGCATCTCATTCATTTGGCTTCACTATTTTATTGTTTATGTGAGCATTTTTCCTTGGAGAGCCACATTGATCGTTTATTCTAGTATTTTTGCTAGAGAAAAGCATGGATCTAGGAATATTTTATCGTTATCCCTTGGAGAACAAAGTTGATGTAGATTCCACTAAATAATGTTTTATTGTGAGGGAGATTGAGCCCAAATCAATATATGGATTTGTTCTCTCCATTATCTTTCATGGTTGGATTTGGGAATTTTCCCCCTGGAGCTTAGTCGAATATCTTGAAGGCAATGAAAGTTAAAGGATTCTCTTCTTGTGGCAAGTGTTTGGGTTTAATTTACTGAAGACTAGTGCTATAATTTCTTGCATCAAATATGTTGTGGAGGGCCATAATCCTAGTAACATTTTGTTCCTTGTTTGGAATAAATTTAATTGTGGTTCATCCTCCTTTTAAATCTTTGTGTCTATTGCTAAAGATGTTAATGTGTATCTTTTCTCCTAATCAACAGCTGGTTGCCATTTACATTCTCCATTGATAGATACACCATCATGCATGTTTTAGAGGTTTCATCATTAAGATTCCTTCAAGTAAATTTCTACATTGGTAGAGAGCAAGATAGGGTTGTTCATGGGTTGTTAGTCTCAGCCACATTCACTCCTAATCTCATTCGAAAGGAGCTCATGGTTGTTGTCGTCCTAGTTTGTTCTTGACTCAACTTGCCCAATGGATTGACACTAGTCTAGGTCCACTCGTCACTTTATTTATAAAACCTAAGAAACAATTTATGCTTTTCCAAAGATTAACTCTGCATTTCACCCTAAGCTTCATTCACATATCTTTGGCAATCATATTCTAGGGATACCGCCCTTGTGTTGGAGAAGAGTTGGCCTGAAGTGAGAGAGGGAGCTACTGTGGTTATAATGGGTAGCCCCTCTTAGTTCCTCCAAGGTCTTACTTGTGCTTTAGGACTTTATGACAATAAGTGAGGGTTTGGGTGGTAACAGGGAGGATGAGGAAGGGAAACAAGAAAGGACACAAAAAGGGTAAGAAGGAAGAATCAAACCAAGATAATAAGGATTTGAGTAATGTGAAATCTTTTAGGTGTCACCAGAAGGGACATTATGCTAGCCAATGTCTAGAGAAGAAGAAAGGGAAAGCCAAGCAATAGAAACAAGTTGCAAGGAATGCAAATACTGTAGTAGGAGTGGATGAGTGACCATCCTATCTTAAGACCGCCTTCTCCATGATCTTTTGTTTATCTTCCAACACTATGTCCATTGTTGGATGGTATGTGGACAGTAGGTCATCAAAGCATATGACTTATGGTATGTAGACAGGTGGGTTCGTGGAAGGTGGAGTAGCCAGATGAACTTCAAGGAGATTTCATCAAGGGTGGAAAGGGAACATCACTTGCATGGAGTCGCCAGGCAAGCTAAGGGATAGAGGCTTTGGGAGGGAAGCTTGCCAAAGTGTCGTTAGGGCATGAAGAGGATTCAAAATCCTCCCGAGCAACGACGCCAAAATGTTAGAGCGCAAGTTGTAGGTTGGGCAAACCTGACCCAACCACAAAAGCAAGTGCTACAACTTGGGAATCCTACACCCAATGTCACCTCGATGTAGGTCCCGCACTTCAAGGGTGACTAGGTCACTCTTGGGAGGCGATCTCGGTGACCCTATGGGGAATGAGATGGGGATGGATAAAGATGGAAGTGGAGCCCCTAGAGGTCAAATCTAAATGGAGTGAAATGTGGGAAGAGATGCCTTGTATTTCAAGTGATTGTTGCCCCAAAGGTATAGTACTTCTCTGAATGATACATGTTAGTATATGTTAGTATGGATCAGCAAGAAAATCCAACTTGCAATGATATATGTTAGTATGGATCAGCAAGTATGGATCCCCAAGACACAAGAAAATCCAACTTGCAATGATATATGTTAGTATGGATCAGCAAGTTAAGCTTGTTGTCCCTAATTTGCAGCAGTGGATGACAGTTTATATCAGCACATAAAGTATCTAAATCAGCATACAAATATCTATACTAGTTAAGCAAATCAGCATCAAGATTAGCAATGAATATAGGCTGAAAAATGGCACTTGAGAGGCAAGAGAAGATGGTTGTTGTAAACATGTATTTTCTGCAGAAAATTGCAGCCTTATGGCTGTAGCTTTCAGTCACTTATATCAGCAAATTACACAATCAAAATATGCCAACAGTTAGCCCAAAAGATGCACCCTAGTTAGTAGAGTAAATGAGCAAAATTTAGGAGCTAGTTTAGGGTTAGTTTAGAAGTTATGGTTAGTAGTTTATCTAGGTTAGAACAGCCCTAATGGTTGTACGTTAGGGTTTGTAACAGCAAGTAAAATAGTGGGAGAGAGGGGACGCCCTAGTAGGAGAAGACTCCTCTCAATGAGGCAAACCAACTCCAAGCAAGAGATCTTTCAAAAGATAAAAATTCACGTTTCCAAAGGCAATGATTTTATATCTCCAATGCAAAAAATAGATGACTAGTGCCTTTACTATTGGGTTAATGGAGTCAAATAAATGAACTAGAGATGCTACTTCCTTGGGGGTGTAAATCCTCTTACTTCCCAAGGCAAGTATCTCTAGTTTAGGGTTTAAGAATGAGGGGTGTAAATCCTCTTACTTCCTCAAACAAACCCTTGCAACATCAATGAACTTTAAGCAATAAATGATGGAGACTAGAGTGGGAGTGTAAATACTCTTACTTCCCACTTAGCTTCTAGCACAACAATCCTTGACTTGAAAAAATGATAGCATAAGAGTAAAAGACCATACCAAAATCAAGAAAGATGCTAAGATAATCCACCATAAAAGCTAGAAAGCATTCCTCTAAGGCTAGCACCTCACTACTCCATCAACAATTCACAAGAAATAGCCATAAACAAGTGCACAAGAGACAAATATAGCCAAGTATAGCGAAAATTTCAGATCCAAGTCCTCTCACAAGAGGGAGAGTTATATCCAAATGAGATCTTATGATCTCTTATTTACAGAAAATGTCACCAAGGTGACTTGTCCACATAAAGGGGTAAACCACAAGCCTAGGGGCCAACAACCCTAAGCTTTCCCCCTTTAACAAAGTAATATTAACAATTCATTTAAAATTCACTTTTGCACATAACAAAACCCTAATTTTAGTAGGACATCACCCCTTTAGGAGACGTTTTGGCATTTGGAGGAGGTCGTTGGTGATGGAGAAGAGTAGAGAGGCTTCCCAAAGCCACATGTCAAGCATCCAACAACTTCCTTCATGATGAAGGCTCAAGCCTAATAAAGTTTCTTGCTTAATTTGTTTATTATTAATCTTCATTATAACAACATCATAATAAGGATCTTATTGAAAGAAGCACAATCACAAAGTACACAAGCATTTATCCTGGGAAACCCTCAAGGGGAAGAAAACCCAGCAAAACTTCTTTAATATAGATTCAATAACCAAGTACAGATCTCACCAAATAGAAGATCCACCAGAAACCCTAACCAGAACAGAGTAGCACACCGCTTAGACCAAGATAGTCCTTCACCAAAATAACCTTCACCTTTACTGAGATACTCTTCCTTGTAGTTGCGTCACTTCTCCTTGTAGCTGCGTCACTCTCAGACTTGCGCACTTGATAGAGAGAGCTTGATGAGTGTGTGTACAAATGAGGTGCTAGGCCTCTTATAAATACAAGTTGTGCCCCCTTAATTAGGTCAAGGCCAACCTGTCCACTTTACCTTTCTAACTTACATTTGTTTTGTCTAGGCACAATAGGGCCGACTTGTCAATATATATATTTTATCTTTTTCTTTATCCACAAAAGGGCATAAGAATATTCTTTGCAGTTACACAATATTTTAACACTCCCTCTTAACAAGAAGGATATTCTTTATCTTTTGACAGGTCACTGGATGTCATCATCAACTAAACAATATTATCTGGACAATATCATCAACTGGATAATCATCATCAACTGGACAGCGACATCAACCGGGCAACAACATCAACTGGATAACATTATCAACTGGGCAACATCATCAACTGGGCAATAGCATCAACTGGATAACATTATCAACTAGGCAACAACAGGCATCAATATAATACACTTGGTCATCTGGCATCACGATCACTGACTGGTTCTCCATGAATCTATATTAAAGAAGTTTTGTTCTCTTTATCTTCACACAGAAGATACTCTTTCTTTCTTTCATCTTCACACTAAATATACTCTTTCTTATCTTCACACAGAAGATTTTCTATGAGTTTTGCCATTCCTTTTATGTTCTCCCTTCTCTTGTAGTCATCTATCTCACCCATCCACTGGGGAGGAATACTACCATAGCTTCATTCCTAGTCATCCCACATGAACTAGAGAAGCTAAGATGCTAGCCTGGGCAAGACTAGACTCCCTCTCCATGATCCGCGCAGGATCACAACACAAACCTCAATAGCCAACTAACCATTCCACATGTTCAAGGTTTGTGTTCCAGG
>SNQJ01S0001854.1:407692-423651 GCA_010110895.2 Picea sitchensis
GGCCTGACAAGCAACCCCTTATCTTTTCTCGTAAAAGGGGGAGAGGCAGAGGCCGACATTGATATTAGATAGCTAGCTGCTAGTTTTGTTTCATTTGTCATTGTATATCAGACATCTACACACTCCAACATGATGATGAATCATGAGATACATTTTATAATTATATACGTGATGTCGTTTTGTATTGGAGAGGCCCTTCAACATTCAATATCGACTTTGATGTATAATTCATTATTTGGCATCCACTAGTGACTACATATATATCAGTGATTTCTCCATATTTATGTGCCAATGTGTTTATCTAATGTTGTTGTTGCTTTATATGTTTAAAATTTTGAAAAAAATGAATATATTTTGTATTTTTTAATGTTTGTCGTGGTTTTCCGATTTTTTGCCGACTTTTGCCGAAACAATTTTTTCGGAACCCTCGCTGACTTTTTGTCGATGCCGACTTAATCGACACTGGTCTGAAGTTGTCAGAGAACCCAGTGTTTCATGACAAGTCGAAGCATATCGAGATCAGGTATCACTATATCAGGGATATGGTGCAGAGGGGAGCGGTGTAGCTCCAGTATGTGGCTACGGATGATCAAGTAGCTGATGTGTGACCAAGCCTTTGTCAAGGGTGAAGCTTGAGTACTTTAGGGACAAGCTTGGTGTGGTCCGGAAGGACGTACCCTTGTGATAGGGTATGATGTGTTACAGATGTGACTCCAAATAGCAACATGGTATAGTGTGGACAGCAGGTTGTCATGCTTGGGCACTAACTGTGGCACCAGTCAGGATGATGTGTACGCAGATCCTTCAGGGAGAGCCTGTTTTCCTAGCTGTGGAGGTCCAATCGGTTTGTGTGGTTGGAGGCTTCACACAAATCCTTCGAGGAGGGCGTGCTTCTGGGACAGCTAGAGGGCCAACCTAGTGTGTTGGATGTTTTCTACTCCAGTAAAATAGTCTGGTACATTGAGACATAGCTACTCCAGTGAAATAGTCTGGTACGTTGTTATATTGCTACTCCAATGAAATAGTCTGGTATATTATTACTCCAGTGAAATAATTAGGTATGCATATCTACTCTAGTGAAATAGTCAGGTACGTTGAGGCATCGCTACTCCAGTGAAATAGTTTGGTACGCTGAGACATAGCTACTCCAGTGAAATAGTTTGGTACGTTGTTATATTGCTACTCCAGTGAAATAGTCTGGTACGCAGGTACTCCAGTGAAATAGTCTGGAATATTGTTACTACGGTGAAATAGTCCGGTACGCATAGCTACTCTAGTGAAATAGTATGGTACGTTGAGGCATAGCTACTCCAGTGAAATAGTCTAGTATGTTGAGACATAACTACTCCAATGAAATAGTTTGGTACGTTGTTATATTGCTACTCCAGTGAAGTAGTTCAGTACGCATGTTACACTGGTGTGCCAACCAATGGGACTTATTCATATGAGAGCGCAGCTTGTGAGATCCCACATGAGACTTAGCCCCTTGAGGACTTATTCATGTGAGAACTCTGTCTGTGTGAGCTGGTAAGACTCCATATGAGACTTAGTCACCCCGTTATCTAGTTCTACATGAGATGGTTGCTTCTATGACTGTAGATCTAGTGCCTGGTTATTGTGGACCAGAAGAAAGTCCCATCATGATTGTTGTGCCAACTAGTGGGATTCGGTTTATGCTAGATGCATGACTGTGACATGACCATCAGATAATCTGTGTGTGAGACTATGACAAAGCTTGTGTGGCTATGATGGTGATACTTGTGACATGATTTGTTTGATCATGAGATGGCCTGTGTGGCCATGCTGCTTGAGACATCATCTGTTTGATCATGAGATAGCCTATGTGGCTATGGTGATGCTACCTGTAGACTGGTCTGCAAGACCATGTGAGCCTTGCCCATGCTATGTGAGATGGATGGATGTGATTGAGACCATTACATGAAGAACATCTGAGTTAATACCTCCCTAGCCAAGAGGGATTGTTGATGTTTTGGTAGCTACGGGAGGTATTAACCTCCAAGTGTAACCTTTGTACTTAGAATAGAATATTCTGGAAGTAAGAGAACCATTAAACAGATGTGTGAAAACCCTAGAAGAGAAGTCGACCCAAAGAGAATAATAATAAAGTATTAAAAGGCTCCAGAAAGTGAAGTCGACCCACATGAAAAGACACCTTGGCAGACTAGTATAAATAGAGGCTAGGCGCTCCTCATTTGGACACATTCTCACTCAGCAGAAGGAGGGCGCAAGTCTGAGGAGCAGCAGTTGCAGTTGCAGCAGAAGGAGGTGCAAGTCTGGAGAGGGTGGTGCAGCAGTTATCATGGTGTAATCTCAGTCTTTCTGGTATCTCTCTTGTGTGCTTCTCTTGGTAAAGGTACACTTCTATTAGTAGAGGTACATTATCTTGGTATTGTGTTGTTGTTGTAGCAATGGTGTTTCTGGTTGGGGTTTATCTGTTGGTTCTAGTGTCGACTTGCCGAAATCATTCTATCTAAGAAAAGGTTAGTGTGCTCAGCGGTGGCATAGTGAATGCCTATGGTTGGGTGACAATGATGTGACATTGTCTATGGTTAATCGAGCATACCAAACTTTTAACATGCATTGCTTGGGATTGTCTTGGAGAGCAAGGAGCCTTGTAATGAGGAGCACTTGATACTTGCATCCCATGCTTGGATAGTGCACCACTTGAGGAGCCTTGTCTTGACATGTGTACACTTTGGAGAGAGAGAACTTCACTTGGAGACCTTATCTTGAGGATTAGATTAGGTTGTTTGTGGACCTTGTCCACTTTACTATTGTTGGCCTCCTTCACCTATTCTATATTAAGGGAGGAAAGGATCTTTAGTTGTAGAATCATGTAGTAAGCATGTGAGAGTTCGTTAAATCATTTGAATCTTGAAGATGAACTTGTCTTCAGTCTTTGTACTTGTCTTTATGCAAGGAAGAAAGGCACTAGGGTGTGTGAAGCAAAACCAAGAGGAGACTTGAAGTGCTAGGTTTTGAGTCTTTATGTGAGAAGTACCTAGGGTTTGACAAAGAAACCTAAAGTAGACTTGGAGCAATTTGCTTGCAAAGCTTGTGCGAGGCAAGCTTGGTGAAAGATCAAGGAAGGATTTGTTGGTGTTGATCCTAGCTTGTTGTGGAGGCTTTGGTGTCACTATATGGCTTCGTGGGATGTCTCTCTAGGCCTTTGTAATGCTAGTTAGGGTTTTCTATCAATGGTGGATGCCCTAGCTAGGGTTCGGAGGCATCGGATAGTCCTATCTTGTGACAAGCTTGAAAGACTACATTGTACCAATTTGTGATGAGTTATTGATGTTAGAATATGATGGGTGTGCTCGTTTAACCATAGACAATATCACTATTGTCACCCAACCATAGCCCAAAGCCACCCCCGAGCACCTTGACCTTGACAGAGAGAAGAATCCTGGTAGCAAATCAATAGCCAAGCAAGGCTAATGCACCAAGCAAGAAGTAACCAAAGCTAATCAGAGAGTCCAACCCAGAAAGACCGAAACTATAGACTTCAGAACTAGTGGCAACACCTTCTCCAGGACTTGCACACAAAACTACCCAACTGCAGTGCGCACAAGTGTCTCTCTGCGATTCTGAGAATTGTGTGTAAAGTGAAGACTGGCCCCCTGTATTTATACTAATTCTGGCAGACTGCCTGAGCCAACTTCTCATTCTGGTTACTAATTAATTCATATTAATTATCTCCTTTAGCCAACATCTCTTTTAGGGTTACATTCAATTCTTTTCTTGCTTCCGGAATATTTTAATCTTGTCAAAGGTCACAATGGAGGTTAATACCTCCCGCAGCTACCATAATATCAACACTCCCTCCTAGCTAGGGAGGTATAACTGATAATGGTCTTGAGCACAAACAGACCATTCAACTGGTAGCATCATTATAGCCGCACAGGCTAATTAAATCACAAGCACCGTCATTATTATCCAACTGGATAATTTCCATGACAACTGGTACGATGTCAACTGATAGAACACAACTGTGTTTATCCATAGTAGTACACAATTACTCAATCAGTGACACATAGTCACAATCAGTGGAACATATCCACCAGCATACCTCTACTGTCTAGAGAAATGCAGTCTCCATAGTAATCATATCAACTGATATCAACCTGCACAGAAACAATGTTATGATATAAACTGAGTCATCTGGGCCATTCTTCCACTCACATCTGTGAGATCTGGAAGAGCATCTGCCTTCAGAGTAGAACATCAATGATGGGCTATCTGGACTATTCTTCTCAAGCAAGGAAGAATAACTGTCATGATTTCTAAGCCTGAACCATTCCCTATCCGGGCCATTCCTCCGGCACTAAACAAAGTGCAACCTGGAAAGAATGAGTCTGCCCTAGGGAATGCCTGTCCCTGATTGTTGAACCTGGACCATTCACCTATCTAGGCCATTCCTCCGGCACTAAACAAAGTGTAACCTGGAGAGAATGAATCTGCCCTAGGGAATGACTGTCCAGACCATTTCCTAAGGAAATGATTGTCCTGCACCATCCTCCAAAATGGACCATTCTTCGAAACTGCTCACAACTGTGAGCTTCGAAAGAATGATTGTCCGACGAGGCGGACCAGTCTTCTTGACCACTACTGAGAGTGACCGTCAAGAAGAGAGATTGTCCTAGACCATTCCCCATGTTAACCACAAGGGGAATCGTTGTCTATGGTACATCAGCAATCCATTGAACCATTTTCATTACGAAAATGACCGTTCGATCTGGACCATTTTCCAAACTGGAAAATGCATGTCCGTCAGAAATCTCAACCACTTTCTGAATTGGAAAGGAACTGCCCAAGCTGGACCATTTTTCAAACTTGAAAATGACTGTCCTCAATTCAATGATATGTCAGTGCTCCCTCCCAACCTGGAGAGTCATTTCTTCCCTTTCAGCTAAGGGAGTTATTTCCACGATCCCCAATTTCTCTCGGAAATATGCAAACTTTATTCTGAACAGAGGCTTTGTCAGGATATCTGTTGTCTGCTCATCTGTGGGGATATACTGGAGCTTTACTTCTCCTTCCTGGACTTTATCTTGAATAAAGTAGTATTTTATCTCAATGTGTTTCGACCGTTCATGAAACACTGGGTGTTCTAATAGCCTTATACAACTCTGATTGTCACAGTGTATTATGGTCGAATCTGGAACCTGATCAAATAATCCGGAAATTAGTTTTCTCAGCCATATTGTTTTTGTACATGCCTCACATGCTGCGGTATATTTTGCTTATGTTGTGTTGAGTGCGACAAACTTTTGTTTCCTGCTGCCCCAAGATATCATCGCAGAGCCCAAGCTGAAACACATCCTTGAAGTACTCCTTCTGTCTTCTGCACTTCCTGCCCAATCTGAATCTGTGAATCCATGAAGCTGTATATCACTGGATGCGGTATATCTTAAACCATATGTACTTGTAACTTCATTCTTATGTATATATGAAGTGTACCTTGCCGTCCAAACTTTTTGTACTTGCAGATCTGATTTTCATCTTATAATCTCATTGTAAATGAGTAGTTTCTAGGGCTGTTTGGTATGCTTCTTTATCATAAACAGTTAGCAGATTTTCTTGAGTGATTTGACAAGTATATTGAACCTAAGAGGGAAGATTTGTGGCTGTAACAAATCTGTAGTTCATAAGTTATTTTCAGATCTGTTATATGTTGAGGATTGTGCCCCAAGGACTGGAAACATGTTCCCTTGCAATACAATTGTTTAGTGTTTATTTTCTTGGGCTGCCTTGTGTATTTGGTTGAACAGAAGTAAAATATGTACTACTATAATTTATATTTCAAATTAAGCGCTAAGGCTGAAAGTTCACAGGAAATGGATCCAGGAAACCTCTAGGTTGAAGTGAAATTTCTGAGTTTAGATTAAACTGTGATTCTTGAAATTTCCACGCAATTGTTAGTTATAGGAATTCATTCTTTGAGAGCAGATCTGATTATCATGACTTGAAAATTCAATAGGAAGCATTTCCAATGAGAGTTTCTATGAGAACTCAAAAATGGCTAGTGTCCTGTTAGCACTATTTTCCGCACCCTAAAATCAGATCTGAAACAGCTTTAAAATCTGCATGGAAAACAATGATAATTATAGGAATTCTGCCCCTAAGAAGTCACTAACAGAGTCCTCTCCATTTGGGTTGGTGCATGCCAACCTCAGGGGGGTGTCCCTAGGTTTCTTTCTTGCTGCCTGCTACCTATAAATCTGCAAAATGAAAGAATATAACAGCAATAAATAAAGAAGATTATGGCTGAGTTTAGACAGCCAGAGGTTCAAATATGGGTTTTTTTTAAGGTTTTGGTAGAATCCCTACAATTGTTAGCTCAAAATAAGAAATGAATAAATGTAGAATGTGATATGAAACAGTAGATAACACCCAAATGATATGCAAATAACTTATGAACCATAAACAGATCACAATCTAAAACACCAGTAAACCAAAAAGGCTCAGTACAAACACATCAAGATTTTGTTTATGTGGCTGTCAAGAGGCTGGTTGTGCGAAGGAAACAGGTACAAAAATGGTGTAGCGACAATCCCTGCATGGGAGAACAAAAGCTAAGAAAGAGAAAAGAGAAGAGAGATATCTGATGTAGAGTGTTGTCGACGAAGAAGATCCAACCCTTTGACAATGGAGAGCAGTTGTATAAATAGATCAAGAGGGAGGAGGAGGGTGCATATCCCAAGGAGAAGCATGGCGCATCAATGGATCGATGTGGAAGGTGAGGCCATGCGCTCCACTGAATGAGAGAGTGGAGCAAAGAAAGGAGTTAATTTAGGGAGAGAGGGAGTTAGGTGAGAGAGAAGAGGAGTTAGGTGAGAAAGAAGGGGAGTTAGGTGGATAATAGAGGGAGTTAGGAAAGAAAAAATGTAGGCGCTCCAGTTAGGTGAGAGAAAAAAGGTGGGTGCCCCAAATGACTCATCACTCTACCTCGTGGACTCCACCATGCACCACCCTAACACCCAACTAATGTATGTGCCCCATATCCTGCCACGTGTCACTCTTGGAGACTACCACATGTCACCCTCTAAGATTGATGTTATCACTATGTAAATTGCTTGGCTGAGGAGGCAACTCACAAAGGTAACCACAAAACCACTTTAGAATTGAAAACTAGCCTTTTCAGTTCAGAGAGGGATCTCTCTTGTCACTTGGTCTCTAAAAGATAGATTTCTTTGAGGATCAATGGCTAGGTTTTGAAAGAGATTTTTATAAGGTTTGTTGGCAAGAAGGAAAGGAACTTGTTGGGCAATGGAGTCAATATTTGAAAGCAAATGAAAACAATGTCTGGTAGGTAGAACTCTAAAGGAAGCAAAGGCTAGGTAGGTGATGATCTTTCAGTTTTTAATTTGTTGATATAGGATGGAAGAAGGAGAAAAACACATAACAACATTCAGAGCACCATAAAAGATGAATTATGATGAGTTAAAAAGGAAAAACAATGTTCAAATTGCTTGAATCTAAAGCATCGTTTTCAGATGAATTTCAGACCATTTGATATCCAATTTAAACATATAACTATTTGCAGATGAAAGATAAAGAAAAACAAGAAGTACATACATGAAAAGAACACGGACTTCAGGTCACCACCACTAGAATCTTTGGTATGAAAAAGCTCTGGACATCTACACTAGTATTTCATTCAAATTCAGAAAATATGTACAATGTTCAAGACAAAATGTCCTCAGTGCTTCTGCCAACCTTTTGCACATTCAAAATGCTCAAATATATAGGTAAACTACCTACCTAAGCTAGAGAAGTCGAACTTTACTACTACTCTATAATTCTGGATCTGATTACATCAAAAAGAGAACAATTTCTAAACTGCTTGCTAAAAATAGCAAATTCACCTTGACCATATTAATGTAAAACAATATCCTTTGACAAAAGAGATCTCCAGCATATTTTTGAGTTTGAGGCTATTGTGAGCCATCAGGGATAGTTGGAGACGAATCTTGAACCAATCTGAGCGCTGGCAAGGCTCCATGTCACCTTTGCGTAGAGAGTTGTTGTAACACGATGTGTAACTACAACCTACAGCAATTGCGTAGCGAGCTTTACACAACATGAAGGTTTTCTTCAGCAAAATTCATTTAGGAGGTGGTTGCAACACTAATGGACGCTGAAAATCATTGTTGGATCATTCACCAATATTTTCCCAATGTCCATTATCCTTCTATGTGCTTACAGCACTTGCGTAGCATGAGATCGCTACGCAAGTTCTGTACAATGTAGTTTTCCAGCAAAAACTCAAAACTGATTGGTGGTTCATCAAAAAGCAAAATTGTGAGAATATGAAACCTATATCTCAACCACCTCTGCAAGTAGGTCCAATTTCCCCCTAGCTTCATCATCCACCTTCATCCCTTGCTTGAGAGACCTATTTGCTTTTCTCAATGACAAGTTTTGTCTCTTCAAGTTACCCACTTGCCTAAACAACAATGCATTTCTTCTCAGCTTTGACTGGGCATTTGTGAGGGTTGCACAAGCATTGTTGATGGTTGGTCCACACTCCTTAAAGTGTCTCTCAAATCTTAGTTATGATACTCTTTTACTTTCCCTGAGCTGAATGATTAGGTCTTGAGCCTCTCTAAGTTGCTTATTTAGCCATTTGACAGTTTTCTCACCCTCTCCAGGTGAAGTATAAATCTTCTTAACTGGTGCATGTTGGCCCTGTGCTTGTGTTCCCTCTGCAAGCTTGTAATCAGAGGTTATCTTTCTGACTGAGGATCTTGTTAAGGGGGGTATAGGTTTAATCAAATCCACAGTCTTGGGACTTTGCCTGCTTTCCTTCTCTTTAGAAGCTTCTGGAACCTTTAAGGTTGATTCCTTCTTTAAACCTATTGCATCTTGTGGAGTCAGAAACCCTCTTAACCAATTTCCTCTTCATCTCTATGTTATCATGAAAAGATTGAGCTATGACATGTTTAGCTTCCTTAAGTTGATCTTGTAGCTCTCTAATCACTTGGTCTTTCTCTTCTGACTGCATCCGATCTTCATCCATTTCTTGAGTTGAGTGTTCAACAGGCTGTGTATGCAGGGCAGGTACATGTAATCTTCTAGCAATTGACCTTGTGATTGGGCTACTCACTTTTGGTGTTTCCTCCACCTCATCAGCAAAGTGTAGCCTTCTACCCTTCTTCTTAACTGGTTGGCTTGGCGAAGAATCATCAATCTCCTTTCCTTTTCTCATGCCCTATTCTGCAGACCCTTTTTCTTTCCCACTTGAAACTCTAGAGGCCACTTTCTCAGCAGATGAAGGGGTGTCTCCTTTGGGATCTAAAGGAATGTTAGTTGAGGTCAAGAAAGAGTCCCAGTCTCTGTTTGATTTCATGAGTTCTTCCACCACTAGCAACTTAATCAAGGAGAAATGAAACAAACTGGACTTAAGTTGATCATCCCTTAGATTGTACCATGTCTACCATTTTTCCTAAACTTTTGTACAGGTAGAAAGGTAAATTCAAAGGGTTCTTCCCTATGAAATGCATCAAAAGCCTTATGTGATAAAGGTATACCCTATCAAATCTTCCCTCACAAGTGAAATATCGTTGGACCACTCTTAACATCTTTTCATAATGCTCCAGTATGCATTCTCTTGGAATAGTGGTACCAAACCTCTGCTTTTTGTACTTGGGTTTCAGGAAATCAGTATAGAAAACTGGATCAAGAGACCTTTAAACCACTTCTCCCCCTGGACTGGAATCTCTGTTGCGGCAGCTACTGTCTCCTCTGACACTTGGAAGGTAATGTCAGCAACCCTTGTCTGGGCACCATTGAAATTGAGGGAAAATTCCTTTGTTACCTACGCATTATATCCTTGAATCTTTCCACAAAACCTAATGCAGCCAGCTTGCTCAAATGAAACCCTAAATGCAGGATCATAATTGACCAACTTCGGACTCTGTGGCTCACATCTCAATACACTGCCTCCTTTGTTGTATTTCTTTTTCCCTTGAGTGGCCATGCTGCAAATGTAGGATAAAACACAGCGTGAAAGAAGGGTTAGGGTTTACTCAATTGAGTTAAGTGAACTCAACAAAGCAACAAGCACGTTTAGATCGCAGGTAATAGATGCAGGACACTTGTTAGTCGTAAGATATAGCCCTTCAATCTTTGTGCAGCGAAAAACAAAGGAACATGGGATGCATAGAATGCGTGTACTATGTGGAGATTGCATAGCAGGTATGCAGAGTTTGCGTAGCAACATGTAAATGCTGAGCAAAGAACGATTTGAAAGGTGATTGGTCCGTTTAGGCTGATATAACAGCTTGGTTAGTGCCAAGCAACTTGCACAGTGTGTGTACTTTTTCTGTAGACCAAGTATAAAACCACTTTGAAAGATATCAGATGTGCCATAATAACCTTTGATGACTCTTTTCTTTCATAATGTGTCATAATGTGCCATGACATCCACAAAAACCATTCCACCTAGACTTATGACTTGACTCTTTTTGACATGCCATTTGATGGTTTATAGCAATAATGAGCCACATACCTTAAAACATCTCATGAGACACAACTCTTTGAAAACACACACACTCAATGACTCAATTAGGAATGCATTGGTCTTCCCAAGACCAAGGCATGACTTTGCAAACTCTTGACAAACCTCTAACTCTACCTTGAAAATAATGATACTAACAATTGCCACGTGTCACTTCGAGAAATCGCCAAATGTTGAAACCAGAACTTGCCACATGTCACCTTCACGTGGATGCCACGTGGCACCCTACATAGCATGCTCCTAAAAATAGGAATTATTCGCATGTGCATGAGATTATACTCATCGGACTCAGAATCTTGTGAGGAGTCCAAATATGTGATCAGAATTGCCATGCACTCAACGAAAAAAAATGAAAAATATCGCATGTGGGCCAAAAGTACCTCATTGGATTCAGGATCTCACAAGGATTTTGTAATGTTCCTTTCCAAGTGATCGCTCTAGGAGGACAACTTAGTGGCCTATTTGATTCCCGTAGGCTAGAGTCGAGAAAGGAAGGAATTAATGGATTAATTATTTAATGTCATTTGGAGGAAAAAGTAACATTATAAGGTGACATTGAGTAATTAAATGAAAAAGGTGTGATAAAGTGACTTTAGAAGAAATATTAAAAAATAAATCAAAAAGTCACTTTTATTACTTTTAATTGAGCGAAAAAAGGTGAAAAAGGTATATAGGAGAGATAGGGGCTCATTTCTCTCATTATTGATTATTTTTACTAAATCGATTTGGAGGAAGCTCTTGTGGCCTTTTGGGGTTTTGGAGCAAAACCCTTGCTGAGAATTGGTTTTGGTGGTGAAATATTCCACCCTAGTTGGTTGGTTGGAAAAGTCACTCAGATTTCTCACAAGTTTACATCATTCGAGGAAGAGTTTCAAATTTGCAGGGTTCGTGGCACTTTGAGGAGATCGATTTATCCATTTGCAGCAGTTTGTGTAGATTGACGAAGACAGCTTCACTGAGTAGAGGGCGTATTTGTTTGTGGAGGCCATGTTTATCTAGCAACAGCCGAATTCATTTGGTAGAGGTCGAGATCTCTCTGTGTGCACGCCGAATTTTGGTGTGAGGGTCGAGTTCTTTTGGGTGGGGGCCGCATTCTTCTCTGTAGGGGCCGAGTTCTCTGTCGGAGGCGTATTGCTCTTGTGGGAGGATCACCATCTCCTTGTGCAAACCGTATCTCTGTCGGGGAGGACGCATTCTTCTTGTGAGGGTTGTATTTCTCCTAGGGAAGCCGTGGAGGCCATATTCAATGTGTGGAGGAGTTGTATTCTTCTTGGAGGGGGTCGATTTGAACTCCATTAGTTGCCAAGCTTTGTAAGAGGTCAGATTATAATAAAAATCAGATCAGATTTTGGTGTTCATTTTGGCTAAGTTATTTTTATTTACTATCTTGCTGTCATAAATTGCATGCAATATATTAAACTTTATTTGGCAACAAACCCTTGTGCAATCATTTAAAACTACATTGAGAAAACAAATCAGCTAACATAAAAATATAACAGCAGCAGCAAGGGGGTTTTTAAAGTGGGTTTTGAGCTTATCAGCAAACTGTTTGACGAAAGTCCTGAGCCAAAAAACCATTAAAACATAACAGCAGTAAACAGAAATTCATATCAGCAGTAAGGAGGGTTATTACAGATTCTGAATATGCCAACATCACTGACATGCAAGTCTCCAAGCACTATCTCCTCAAAAATAGGGAAACTGCTAAAACGAATCATCTCTCTGCAAACCAAATGAAAATTGTCTAGCCTCTGTCTCTGCAACAAAGAAAACCATTTAACCAATATTTGTACCTAATCTCAACAGAAACCAACCTTGGCCTGACCAAGTGCTATCTCTGAAAGAACTATCTGAATGCCCATAAGTGAAATACACTCTAACCCTCAGGATTTCCAAGTGAGCAAATCCAGGGGTTAACATGTCCAAACACTCTGGAAATAGACATGGAGGAGTAATCATCAGAAGAATTTTAAGCATGCATGGAAAACTAATTTTTGATGGACTGAATGCGAAGTGATCTTTGATGAAAATGAATTCCGCAAGAAATCAAAAAAATGGCTAAGTGCAAAACACTTGATAAATAACCGTCGAGGGATAGTCATCATTAGAATAAGTTATCATAGGAGGACCCACTACAGTGTTCACGAAGTGATCTTTGATGAAAATGAATTCCGCAAGAAATCAAAAAAATGACT
This sequence comes from Picea sitchensis, assembly GCA_010110895.2. Classification (NCBI taxonomy): domain Eukaryota; kingdom Viridiplantae; phylum Streptophyta; class Pinopsida; order Pinales; family Pinaceae; genus Picea; species Picea sitchensis. Next base: position 420,431 of record SNQJ01S0001854.1, read on the forward strand.
AAGTGCAAAACACTTTATAAATAACCATCGAGGGAAAGTCATCATTAGAATAAGTTATCATAGGAGGACCCACTACAGTGTTCACGAATTTTGGATGACTCGAGGCAGTGGAAAAATTCAATGAAAAAATGACAAGCAGATTCCTATGAAGCGTATCTAAAGAAGTTTATGCATTCAACTGAGGGTCGTAGTCATCAGAATTAGTTATCAGACCAGTCATCGAAAAAGTTCATTAAGTGAGGCCAAAATGATAGTGGTAGGAAATTTCAAAGGACACGTTTTCCACCCTATTTCCAAGAAGGCAAACAATGGTCATCAGAAATAGTCATCAGGCAAGGATACAAAAGTAACCATCGAGAAAACCAAGACCCTATGAAGGATGAGTATCCACGATTAAATGCTTTGAGAGAAAACCCAATAAGAAGAACTAGTCATTGCAATAGTTCTAGTAATTTGTTAGTGGACAAAAGCCCGATGAGGAAACTGATGATGAGACCAAAAAAAATAAGAATAAAATGAAAATTTTGGTTTTCCATGACTTTGGTATACATACCCAAGTTGATGTGAAATTTGAAATGAAGGTCCACAAAGCCATTATCTACAAAATGTCCTAGAGCATAATTTTGCGCTTCAGCTTCAAATTGAAGACAATGAAATGATTCTATTTTGGGGAATCGAGGGCATCAAAATCTTCCAAAAGCCTAGATTGATACACGAAAGGAGGTGGTGAAGACCCACTAATGAGTTGTACCTAACATTGGGAGATATTAAGCCTCCAAAATTGATTTTGACAAATTATTCTCAACATCGATGACTTCCAAGGTGCATAACTTGAAAGAAAGTGTCCATGATATAGATATGGATGCAAAGGATAAATAAATGAGATTTAATGATTTTGAAACCTATTGTAGTAATGCATACATTGAAAATGTGGGGATGCTACTTAACAGACAAGAAAATTCAAGTTGAGAACATACCATAACAACTTGGAATATTTGTTTAAACAACAAGTTGAATACCAAATCTAAGAGATGGCTAGAGTTCCTTTGAGAAATTGACTTTGACTTTAAAGTTTAAATACATCAAAGAAAAAGAAAAATAAGGTTGTTGGTGCACTCAATAGATGAATGTATCTAGTACATGTAACTAAAATTTGCATATGCAAATCTGATTATAGAGGAGTTGTTCAAGCTTGATGAGATGAGCACTACCACCAGGCAAAGGAGGAATTACAGCAAGAAAAAAGTATAACAGAGGTATGAGATATGTCACAAGGAGAGGGTAGCAATCTCATGTGAGACAATTAAAAATATCTTTGTAACTCTTTTGAGTTGAGGAAGCTCATTGTAAGTGAAATGCATAATGTATTAATACCCTAAGTTGCATGATACAGGGAAATGAAAATGTAATGGAAATTTGGAACCCTAACCCCTCAAAAATTTGGAAATGGGGAAATGTGATATTACAATATATATATATATATATATAGCACATTATATTGAGACTTTGAAAGAAAGCATTGTGAATAAATGAGCAACAACATTTAAATGACAAATATAAATGACAAGCAATGTTGCACCATCACTTATATTGGGATCCTCATCATTAGTATCACCCTCCACCTCCTTGTCTAGAATTTGCCTCTATCTCGACCCTCCAATGACAACAATCAACACCATCCAATTTTGATGAAACTATTTAATCCAAGCCTTACAATATGGTAGAAAAGGCTTAACATGACTAATCAATGATATTGCCTTGATTAATGAGTACATTTTTTCTAAGGCCATGACAAAGGAGTTCAGCAATCAGTGCCACTAACATCAGGGTACATAGAGGGCTTTGCGCTCTTAATTAAATGGCAATCCCATACCCTCATACATGATAGAATCCAATGAAAATGTTGCAATCCTGCCAATCCTAAAACCCTTAAAACTATAAAATCTACCGAATCTTGAATGGGATATGAAATTCTACTTTCTCCATATGAAGTCAGATGAGGTTGGAACCATCGTCAAACATCCTAAAACAATTAATGGTAATGTTAAAAATTTAAGTAAAAGTTGAAATTTCCTTTATCTTTCCTTTTTACCATTAAGTGCGAGTATTTTTGGTCAAACCCAATCAAAATGCGAATAAAAAATCTGCTAAATCAATTTGGAAATGCATTGTACAGATGGTGGTACGGCTCGAAAATGCATGTGTATGACCTGAAACGCATTTTTGGGCCGTACCACACATGTTTTCACGTTTTCGTACAGAAACATAAGGGGTATAACCCTCCCCTACGTGTTTCCTACAACATAGCCATAAGTCAATCATCCAGGATACTAGAAGCTAATTGCAGCACTAAGAACAAAGTTCTTATAGCATGGAATGAAGAAGGATGTTTTTGAAATATCCCTGATCCAGCTGATCCGGATATCTACTGCTGAACTATGGTTTTGTCACTGAAGTCTGATACTCTGGGGGTTTCTGGATGCGTTTGAGTTAATGTGTGGACATGCTTGGTGATTTGCGCATGTGTGTTTCATTCATTAAGTGTTTTAGCAGTATAAAATAATGCATGCAAAATAAGGACAACACAGCTCACTGATATATATAATGAGGAAAAAGCAGGAAATACAATAATAACTGGAAGCAGATATAATAATCGTCAGTTAGATCTCATGGATCGTCACTGGAATACAAATCAAATGATAAGAAATACTCGTGATCAGAAGAATGAATGTTGGTCTGCACATGCACGAATATATCGGCAAAAAGCAGTCTGGCAGCTCACGGTAACTACGGTAGAATCCCGAAAACTCGCCCTGATGGCGATACCCGTCGGAATGAGCTAAAAACTATCTCAAAAGATGCGCCCTGGCCTCTAGGCTGATCCTGATGACTTTCGAACTAAAGATCCGATCTTTGAAGCTCCGGATGTCACCCCCTAGGGATTTGCGCACCTCCTGGGCTCAATGAGTGCGCCCTAGTGATTCCACCAGCGGCATCTGACGATGTATATCTCAAAACGATCGTCCTGGCCTCCTCTGTAATGGGTCGCAAGGAATTCCTCAGATCTGCTCTAGAATGTCCCCTATGTGAAAAATCCAGGTCCTATCAGCTTGCCTTCTAGGTCTGTCTTTGACCAAGCAAAGGCTCTAAGTTTTCTGCTGTCTTCTTTTAGTTTTCTGCTGTTTTATAACAGCCAACAGTCATGTTTAGTTTTAAGCTGA
>SNQJ01S0001855.1:9017-31201 GCA_010110895.2 Picea sitchensis
CCTCCATGTAAACCCGAGACCTTGGTAGTCAAACTCTATATACCCTCATGCATATTTGAAAACAGAAACCATGAAGTAGTCCTGTGTTGCTTCCTGTGAAGTACAACACAATTGTAGTCACATGAGCCATGGTGTGACATAATGTTAGTTTTTTTCCTTTTTAGGTGTCCATACCCATTTTTCCTTGCTGTTGTTGCTTTTGTTGTTGTTGTCACCCATACCTGGTTGTTGCTGAGTCAAATATTGGTTGAAGAGGCAGGTTTTCAGGCCTGTGAGAAACTCTCCCAGGTGAGAGAGTTTGTTTGGAAGTGAGTTCTCCTAGAAGGGAGTCTCATAGAATCTAAAGTACTCTGAGACTTCTAGTCCAGACTATTGTTGAATCCCAAGGTAAGGGAGGGGTATTAGCCAATGGACTTGTATTAGTGAAGGTGTATCCTCCTGGGGTGGAGCAGACGTGTGGAGAATGAGAATCTGTGGGTTGTGGGCATAAGTGGCTCCTGAGATAAAAGATTCTTCCTATTTCTTTGTGAAACTTCCTTGTTGTCCTTGCCAAGCCTAGAATTCCCTTGCCCGATGGAGTTTAGTCCTAGATCGGGGGTGACCTACTGCTGAGAGTGATGAGTAGCTCATTCTAAGGCTGGGAGGTTCGTGGAAGTTCTGCACACAGTTGGTGGATTTACTCCAACTAAAAGATAAGTTTCATTGTTGTGCTTAATTATGTATTTTATGCATGTTTTGTGATGCTTGAATGTTATCATGTATTCCTTTGTGTATATGAATTATGGTTAGTTCCATTGATTATGAACTGGTAGCTATAATTCTATTTTTATCGTGGTTATGTGTTTTAAATTCATTAAAATGCATATATATATCATATATGTGTACGATTCCGCGTGGTAGCGTTACCCAACCTATTGGAAGGCCAGGTTGTTTGGGTAGCATTATTAGAGTTTAGTAAAGTGTCTTGTTGGTGGCGTTTCCTGGCTTGTTGGTGGTCAGGGATGTTACATAAACAATATCCTCAAAACCTCACATCTTCTCAATAGGATGCCATCAAAGTTGAAAAGAATATGTCTATCGATAGAAGATCCAATCAAGCAAGCTCCTCTAGGACTATGAGTGAGCCCAAGAAAAGTGTAGAAGATACAAATAGTTTTAAATATGAAATGATGACATTTATTTCAGATGCTATGAATAGGATGGAGGCTAATTTTTCTAAAAAAACATGAACACTTCAACAAAAAAATCAATCCATGCAAACCAAGATTGTGTAATTAGAAAGGAAAAATCAACAAGACAAATTCAACCAAGAGGAAATAATGGTTGGGATAAGTCTAGAAAATCTTAATACAATCAAGGAGTTCCAAATCCATTTGGTTCTAACAATGTGGTTGACCATGAAATTTTACCATGGTGCAATCCTTGTGGCCTACCACATGATCAAAATACTTGCATGGTATCCAAAGAAGTTTTTCAACAAGTCAATGAGATTAACAAGGATGGACCTAGTGACTTAAACAACTATGTGGGTGAGTGGCCTAACATGATCAATAATTTTTCCAACTCTCCTAATGAAAAAGTGAAAGGAGTGAAGGGAAAGGGTCTATATTTAGCTACCATTGCTAGAGATTTAACACCCAAACCATCCCAAGAATATATAAGAAGGAGGATCCGAGAGAAGGATTGGGTCACATGTCAATGAAGGGGTATCATTAATGTCCAAATTGGATATGGGATCCATGACTAGGTTATTTATGAACCAATAATTAGTATTAAGGTCTAACCAATGTCAAGGGAGAGAAATAATGGCCTTATGTCCTAAATGAAGAGTCTCTAGTCAAGCACCAAAAAGAAAAACCATGAATATTCTCAAGTTATGTCATTGAAATCATCCTTGAACCATGAAACAAGACCTTCATAGGGTATCTTTGGCCTACTAGAGAGATATCGGTACCATGATTAAACCACAACAAAGGCCCTAAAAAAGAACATGTCTTTGTTCCACACATGGCATAGTTATTGGGTACATCATGGTTAGGGTTTTGTAGAACTTGAGTGGGATATGGGGGCCCTAAATGTAACTTCTTAGTCTCAATCATCATGAAAAACACTTAGAAACCACAACACAATCCCTCTCTAGGGGGTCCTTAGCATCAGAGTTGGATAAGGACACCATTACGAGGTTTTTTGTAGTAAGGACAGGTAGAGAGGCCTTAACCAACACATCACTCATTTGTAAGACTTCCTTGAAGGCCTTCCAAGTAGGATACATGTGCCATGAGTAGGTTTTGTTCCCTAGAAATGGGTCTTAACACATAAAAATGGTTAAGGGGGCAGTAAAGGACTTAAGCCATAATTGAACCTTCTCAAGCTCATGTGCCATGAACAACACCTAGAATCCATGACATGAGCTCTCACTTCGATGTATTTGGCCTAATATTTCAACATTAGTGCCATTTATATGTTGTGCATACTACATATGGGTCTCAGGGCCTTGACCACGGTTGTGGTAGGGAAACAATCCTCATCCCTTAACCATGGTCAATGGAGGGAAACAACAAATCAATCCCCAAACATATCATATCTAGATCAAGCACCGTTAACAAGTCCTCATGTCACCACATAAGATCATGGATGGGTCACAAGACCTTAGATATCATCAAAGAATGAAAAAAATTGCCTTATAATATTTTTGAAGATTCTGAAGTTGATCAAGAGCCTTGAACAAGTCCTCAAACCAACATAACATAACTTTGTCCTTTAATATGGATATAGGCATCATGATTAGGGTTTGTACATTGAAAATGGGTGTAGAGGCATAAACATGGCAAGCTAGGAACAATGGCCTAAATCCCTAACTAAACCTTCTAGAGCTCAACCACCATCGACAACACCTAAAAATCATGACGCGGGTCCTCTCTAGGGATTCTTTGGCATCCAAGTTGAATATGGGTGACATTATGATGTCTTCTTGATCATCATGGATGGGTCTTAGGTTCATGACTATAGTTGATGAAAGGAAACAACAGTGTTCAACACTAAACCTTTCTTCTCAAGCTCAAGAACCATAGACAAGTAGTCAAACCACCACATATGACCTATGTAACATATCAGTCACCTCCAAGTGGAATTTGGGAACCATGAATAAGTTAGTTTTGAACCAATAATGGGTCTCAAGGTCTAACCAAGATCAAGGGAGGGAACAAGGGACGTGTTCCCTAAGTGAACATTCTTAGGCTTAACTTCTATGAAAAACAACCACAACCCACACAACGTCTTGGGATATAGTGTTGCACGAGTTCTTGAGCCATCACATAGGACTCTTGTAGGTTATTTTTGGACTATTTGAGGGATACATGTACCATGATTAAACCAAAACATATTCCCTAAATAAAAATGTGTCATACCCCCCATTAGGAATGGTTCTCATGGTTGTAGTTGGTGTTATTTATAATCCAAAGCAGGATATGGTGCCATGATCGCGGCATAAAAATCGCGATAGCAAAATGATACAAGAAGAAAAAATGTATGGTTTTCATATGTGTAGTGTTGAACTTATGAATCTGGTTGATGGTTTTCCTTGTAAATATGTTGGATACCCTCTTGGAAGTTTAGGGATTGTTGTAGAATGGTTTTGAGGAAGATCTATTGAAGTATTTTATTAGTGCAATTAGTTTGATGTATTGGCATATCTTGTGGTGCATTGTGAGAGACACTTGTTAGTGGTCTTGGTATATGATTGGCTTATGAATGATACATCCTTGAGGCTACATAAAAGTGAGGTTATGGAACATGTTTTGATGTAAGGGTTTATGGTATTTGGTTATGGATAGTGTGATGTATTGCTAGAGAAATTTTGATGGTTATATTGGAATGTGTATTTGGTATAGGGTTGAGGTACATGTTGGGTACATGGTTGAGAAAATTAGTTGATGAGTTGGCACATACATGAGGTGTATAGTTGATGATGTTGGTACATTTTGATGAGTCATAGTTGATGTGTAGTTTATGCATGATTAGTACATACTTGGTACATGGTTGGAGGCACTTGTTAGTAGTATTGTTGACACATGGTTTATGGATGATGTAGCATATTTGTCTTGGTATATTATTAAAAGAACATATTGATCTTGGTGATGATTATGGGTTGTTGTGATATGCATGGTTGATGCACATCTTGGTGATATTGTGCATATGGTTGAGAATTTTATTGGTGATTGATCTTGGTGAGTAGATCTAATTTGGTTGATAAGATTGATGAGACTAGTTGTTGTGATAGGTTGTTTGGAAAGGTTGTTGTGACGGGTTATTTGTATAGGTTCAATGCATGGTTGATGCACTTGTTTATGGTACAAGTTGAGGTACATGTTGATGCATGGTACATATTGGCACATGTTATTGGTACAGGTTGTTTACATGTTATTGGTACATGTTGATTAAATGTTTTTTGGTACAGGTTGTTATAGGTTGTTTGGTGCAGGTTTTTTGGTACAAGTTTACAATAGTATATCTCATAGTGATAGTGTGATAGTGGTTCCATCATTCTACTTATATTTCAGTGCGATTGGACAGGTCAAGGATAGGTGGTTATAGCCACCTTCCAGTTGTAACTGGAGAACATAGGGGTTGTAGCCTCCTTCTAGTTGTAGCCAGAGAATTGGGGAGTTGGAGCTTCCCTCAGGTTGTAGCCTGAGAAAATAGGGGATCGAAGCCTCCTTCTAATTGTAGCTGGAGAATTGGAAGTTGGTGCTTCCTTGAATGTAATTCTTAACATATGAGAAAAGCATTCCATGGTTTTCTCCAGCATTGGGTTTCCACATAAATATTGGTGTACTATCCATTGTGTGGATGTGTTTCTTATTGTTTATTATGAACTAATGAATGTTAATGCTTATGATATAGTAATATATTGATGATGAACTGATGAACATGGTTGAATAAGTAAAAGAATATACTTTGTGGTTTAAAGGATTAATAATTGGTATAATTGTTCATCACTGATTCACCCCCCCTTCTCAGTAATCCAATAGATTACTCATTAAATTGCATTAATTCTCCATTTTCCAAAGGATTATATTATTGTCATCTCTCCGAAAATATTTATTTCAAGTTATTTTTCAGCTAAAAAAATACTCATGTCAACCTAATGGCAACAACATCTAGACATTCGTTTTGTGGTGATACTTTAAATATATTTGGTCATGAAGACCATAACTTTCAATGATCCAGAGCATATTCATATTACTCCTCTCCTCCTGCACAGAAAGACGTAATATGGGCATCTAGAATCACTCATGCAGGGCGTGTTCCTTAGGTATTTGACTGTAAAGAACTTCTTGCATGGTGCCTAGAGAAGTACATGCCAAGCCAGAGAATTATACAACTCCAAGATTGTTCCCCCATTTCCCTTTCACTGCAAGATTTTTGCAATATGTTGAAGCTCCCAGAGCCAACACTTACCTTCAAAGGAGAAGACTGTAGAGATTTTCTGAAGAAACATAACAATGGCCTTGACCTCCTACCTAAATATTTGGAGAATCATGCGTCTATTCCAGAAGACATAATAAGGATCCAGGTCGACTCTTTTAAAAATCCCTTTCAAGAGATTGTGTGGTTGTTCACCAGGTTGAAAGGGAAAGCACTGCTACCATTTCTCACATAATTTTATATATTTTATGTTTTACAGTAAAATAACATGCCATATTTGACTGGGGAAAATTGTTTTCTGTCAAAATCTTCTCCAAATTATCACACTACAAAAGGGACAAAAAAATCTTTATGGCTTCCTATTTGGAATTTTCTATAGTGTATTGTTGTCAATTTCCAAACTTGACTATAAGTAAGAGGGTGAACTATGAAATAGATCAAGATACCTTATGGTATCAAGCATTGTGGAGACATAAGAGCTCTCTGTATTTTTACAAATTTTAAAATGATTTTGTATCAATCTTCAAAGGGATTTTGTTTGGTGAAAATACCCCAAGGATATGTGACCAGGATAACAAATTCTTAGAGAAAAAGGGAACAATAGAATAGATGGAAAATCATAGTTTCATAAGGATATTATGTTCCAAAGAAAATCCCTCTTTTCTTCCATATCATGTATCTGACAAAAATTTAATTATGGAGGTGGCAAGGCAATACATCTTATGGCCAAATGTTTTCCATGAAAAAAGGAAAAATAAAATTATCCCCTTGCCACGAAAGATTGGAGATTTCATTTTCAAAAACATAAATAAAATTGAAGAGTTTGCAAGCCATTTCAATAATGTGAACTTAAAATATGTTGAAAAGATCAAGGGCGTTGATCCTAACAAAATATTTTTAGAACACATGCTTTCGGTGGGATTCAATAATATGTTCATCCAGACTACCTTGAATGAAGAAGAAGAAGGTAACAACCAAATTACTCCTATACATGAAGTTGATGACCTAGAGACAGTACTAAGTACTAACGAGTTGTATAAGAAAAAATGAAAGGGTCCTAGTGAAAGGAGAGCCTAGTCTCCAATTGTTACTCCCAACACTACCACATCCCAGAGCAATGCTCCAACAACTCACCTAGTTAGAAAAGATTTCCAACAATAGTTCAAGTGATAGACGAGAGAAGAATCCTCCCCCTAGGAAAATCGAGAATTCACATAAGTTACCCGTGAGAAAGAAAAGGAAGAATTTAATACAAGAGGAAGAGGGAAACCTTATAGAAAATGACATCCAAATTTTTCTCTGGATGACATAGAGCTAGAGGTCGATATTGAGAAAACATTTCTCGTGATGGAACAACTAGAAAATGTAACTCAACAAAATACTCTATTGGAAGTTGTTGCAAATGATATTTTTAGTGAAGAGGAATCCTTCACTTTTCAAAGTGTTATTTTTGATAAGGAGTCTAAAAAATTGATTGTAGAAAGAGGTGATCAGAAAAATAAAAAAATAAAATCTCTCTCAGAGGTTGATCTAAAAGACATGCGACCATCCCAAATATCTAAAATTCACAGGGCAAATGGTGATGCTCTTTACGATTCCATTGATGGATTAGAAGATAAAAATGCCAAGATAAAAGAAAGGATGAGAGAATTGGAAAATGCCTTAATGCCTCTTCCAATCATGGCAAGTCCTCTATCAATGATCAAACCGACTACACTCGACATTAAGTTGAAAGGATCTTCAAGTCTACTCACAGTGGTCCAAAGTTATTTATAAAAAAATATTAGAAAGAGAACGCCACTAATAACAGAAGCATGGGAGGTATCAAAAAATATTGTTTCTTTTGGCTCAAGGGCACATGCCTTTCATGAGTATCTACAAGCTGATTTAAAGAATGAAAAAGGTTTCTACACTGATGTTGTCTTACAATTTGGAATTAAAGTTTCAAACATGACCGAATTGATAAGGAGAGAAGATAATCTACATTCTCCAAGTCTAATAAAATAGCTAAATTCTTGTTGGAAGAAAAAGATTACTAATTTGAGTAAAATTGTTCAAGCATGCAGCGAAGCCGTACTAAAAAAGGAAGAATTATTCAAAAGACTCACGGGGATAGATCTAGAAGGAGGCACTAACGAGGTACAAGACTCTAAATTAATCCTCAATTCAATGTTTCTAACAAAGAAACAATTTGATGAACAAGTTGAGATATTTAATGGGTTATCAGTTGAAAAGTTTTATGGCATACTCGAATATAATGAAGAAGAAATAGACAATTGGTTGGTTGATTATTCTGTAAAAACTCAAGATATTGAGGAAGAAGTACATGGCATCTCTCTTGATTTAAGAGACTTGGAAGGTGAATTATTCAACATTAAAATCAGGCATGAAATAAATGTCGCACCAATGAAAAACTACATTGAAGATTGGTTCAAAAGCGAAATTGACAAATTAACCAAAGAAGGGCAAGAAGCAGTTGAGACGATTCCTATAACCATCAATGAAGACAATAAAAGGACAACATTAAGAAAGTGAAGAGGAGAGAGGCCATCATAGTAAGTTCATGTTGATCATATATTGCTTTCTTTATCATTTTTTCATCAGTTACTCTGCTTCTTTGACTAGAAAGGTTTAACCAAAATATGATAACTTCTCTGTGTCCTCTTTCCAGGTCTTGCTACTCTATCATCGCCCACCATCCTCATTCTAAAACTTACATCTTGATTTTTTTTCTTTATGTTTTGTGGGAGCCCCAATCCCAATCCTAAGGACAAACGCATTTAAATTTCAAGGCTTTGTAAAAGACTATATATTTTTTAGAAAGCCCAAGAGAACTATTTCATGATCAGTTTTGACTGTATTTAATAACTCTTAGTTTTGAGTATAAATTATTTGGGATTGATCTATCATTATATTTATTTTATCTCCCCATTTGTTTACTCTATTAAAGTTTTCTTATGCATGCAGAACATTTTCTTTATTTTATGTGATCAGAAATATTTAGTTTAACTATGATGGATGTGAGGAAATTTTGTCTATATTTTTCAAGTATATGAAGTGTGAGGTTCATGGTCTTTTCTCAGGAACTCTCTTTAAAGAAAAAAGAAAAAACTTTTTCTTTCTTGTTACCTTTTTTTTGCAATCTTTATATTTATTTGATTATCACAACGAACTTCCTCAAAGTCCTATATTCTAAAAAATCTAGAGTTCCAAGAAAAGCTTAAACAAAGAGGAGTACCACCTCTATAAAAATGAATGGGGATTTGTATCCCCATGAGGTTTCTGTTTCGGTCCTGATGGATTCAAGCGTCAAGAATGGTACAGAAAATTTTGGGACCAAACTACCCCCAAAAAACCCCAAACTAGTGGAAACAAAGCTTCAAAAAGGCTGAAAAACAAGAAAAAAAAAGTCACATTTTTGGAGGTTTACGCGATTCTCTCCACTATAGGTTGCATATACAAGATTATGTACATGAATTTTTTCAATGAAATTCACGTATGTACACGAATGTACTCAAGTAAACCTGTGTACACCCAATAAAAACCCTTCAAACTTGAGGGAGGAGGGTTGGAAGTCTCAGAAAGGATTGCAAAAATTTAGAGAAGGGTAAAGAAGGGGTTAAAACAAAGGAAAACACTTCAAAAGAAATGCAAAAAGAAAGCACCCCTAACGACCCCAAAAGGGGGATTCTCTAGTGGAGTCGCCAATTCTGCTATGGAAATATAAGTCCTGTGGCTTTGATTCATGGACCACAACAGAGCAGTGCCCTAAAAGGATTCTCTCAAACTTTAATTAAGCAGTTAATTGAAAGTAACTACTTACAATAAAAAACTTTCGGAAGAAAAGAAAGAGGAAATACTTGGAACCTACCGTTTGAAGTCGATCCCACTTGAGGTCTTCTACTCTAGAACTCCTTCACAACGATCCTCTGAAAGTCCTGCAAACAAAGAAGTATGCAACATTGATAAAGTAGTTATCTCCTAACTAACTAAATATCATCAATTCACTTTATATGTTAGATTCGAAATGAAGTACAAATAATCTGATCAAAACCATGAGTTAACAAAGAAAAGTGGGTGAGAATGAGAGTATTTTTTATTGATAACGACAAAAGGGGTTGGTTACAACCTGTAATCATTGTGACATGATCCTGAAAGCGGGCTCCAAGTTCCTCCACCCAAGGCCTAACATGACAAGTACTACCTTCGAAGCTCTGTGTTTTAGTGGGTCCAAGGAAGCAATGGATTTCTTCTTGATGAGATAAAGGGAAACACAAATCCTAAAAACAAGGGTTTTCAGGGGGGGAGACAATCTTAGAAAATTAGGGAAACAAGGGCTTGCAAGGCTATAAGGAAAACGACAACATAAGTTTGCATCTCTTTGGTAGTTTTTTACTCCATCCCAAGGCTTTCTTTTATACTCCCTTTTGATAGTTGGAGTAATTATGGATGGGCTACAGGAGGTGAGAAACCTAGGGAGCCCATCAACTCCCCCTGAAATATCGAGATTTATTATTTGTTTGAGTCAATTAAACATGTACGTGGGTTGCTATCTAGCAAGTTGCGTATGTATGCTAGTTGTGTTAAGGAGAGTCACATACATTTAGAAAAAAGACATTTTTAAAGATATTTTTGGGAGGGAAAGGGGTATTTTTCTCCTGCAAGTATGGAAAGTGGGACTTTTCTTCTGCAAGTAGTGAAAGGGATGTAACTGAGGCCAATGAATCATCATGATCATATGTGATGTCAAATGACGCTATAACAACCCTGTTCTCGATTCCTTTTCCATTTTATGCACAATTTATTCTTGCTCATGCACTCTTCTCATTCATTCTTTCATTGATTTTCGAGCCAAACCCCTCTGCGGCCTCCAACAAAAAAAAAACGTCAAACTTTGCAGCCTCACACCTTGTTACAACTACGATTCATATCGCTAGTAGCCTCACGCATTGTTACAACTACGATTCAGATTGCCTGACAACCTCACTCATTGCTACAACCAAATCTTGCTCCATCTATCACACAATTACCTCCTATGTGTTTCCTTCTCGTTTATCTGATACCAATTGTAGGGGAACCACACAAAGAATGCAAGTTATAACAAACAATAACTGAATATCAAACCAACTACATAAATGCAATCACATAAGACACAATGTTTTACATAGTAAAACCTTGACAAAAGGTTAAGGAAACATTCACAGGACAATGGCAATCGGTAATTTTACTACGCAAATAGGGAGATTACAGATGCCCAGGAACGGGCTTACAATCCATTGCACTAATCTGCCTCTATGGGCTACAAATTTATAATCACAGCTTTCGCAGTTACAAGAAACTGTTGTATTAATTGTTGTTTCCAATTTAAGCCAATTTGTTTCAACAAATTGAACAACCTTACTAATTTCCAAAACTACCATAGCTATCTACCAGAGAGAATATAGGAAACCGTCTTATCCTCAAACGTGGGATAATTGGTTGTCACATTCAACACTTTTCTCAACTTGAAAATATGTCATCATACATTGCTAAGTAGTGTTGTAGTTCTTAAGCTTTTCGAATTGATCCGGTGCCATGGGTTGCTTAAACAACAATTGTATGAGCATTCAAGACAAAATGAACTAAAATATCAAACTATCATAATGATTGATATTCCTTTTGGAAACATATTATAGAGATGCATGAAAAACTATGACTTATCACCATTAATGGTGGCTACTTGGATTGCATTGTCAATACAACTCCAACCTACTCTGGCAACCACATTTAGACTTCTTCACTATATGCTTTTCACGTCTCACTTGTCATATATCATTTTTTCCCAAAATCTAACCAAAAATTTAGAAGAATTGCTGGAATCATAAATATCAATTGTTCATATCACATACTCCTAGGACATTAGAAATACTCCTCTGGCAATAAAGATTTTTGAGAGATTTGAACCTATTGATGTATTCAAAATGCTATTTCATCAATGAAAAATTGCAATTTGATCCAAACAAAAAAAAAAAAAAATTATATAATGAGATTCAGACGATAGTTTCGAGAAAAAACTTATTGTGTTATCTAATCAAAGTAGTTAGTAAAAAAAACACATCTGCTAACATTTCGTTGAAAGCTTTGTAAATAATTCTTTTATGTCTGGATAATACAAATCCTTCAGATGTTGTAGCTGCAGAAAAAACATAACAATTCGATTACTTACACCGTTCATAAGACACCAAATATTTGTTAAGGCATCCATTCTTGCTAAATAGTCCTGTAACCTTGCTCTCAGATAAGCCCCCAGACCCCTGCTTAAAGCCACATGCTTGGGCTCCTCCCCCAACATAACCATCTGGTAAAATCATATTGTGGTTTTTCATCTGATCTTACGCCTTAGCCAATAAACCCTTGTACAATCTAAGCTTTGGATCTGCCAAAGACGGAGGCACCACTAACCCTCCTGCCAAAAGAGCGGAATTGTTGAGATTTATGCAGCAGGTGGAGCAGAAACACCTCCACCTCCCCTTTTTGGTGCTTCTATCATGCATCAGTTACCCTGCAAAATACCTGCCATTTCTTGAGCAAGCCGCAGTAGTAGGTTATCAAAAGTGATCTGCACTTGATGACCAACTCAGCATGCTAGTGGATGTGGATGGTTTCTTTGACTAATTAGCTGAATTGGCTCCTTGGGGCAGTGAGTTGAATATTTATCAGTTTGGATTTTAACCTATAACCCTATATAACTTTATATGGATTTAAACTTATAACCTTATATGTTTACTACTCTGGATTTGAATCTATAACTTTATATGTTTAATTATATTAATTATATATTCTTCACAATTAATACATAAAATATACATTAAATCGATGGATTTGAATCTATAACTATAACTTTATATGGATTTAAACTTATAACCTTATATGTTTACTACTCTGGATTTGAATCTATAACTTTATATGTTTAATTATATTAATTATATATTCTTCACAATTAATACATAAAATATACATTAAATCGATGGATTTGAATCTATAACTTTATATGTTTAATTATATTAATTATATATTCTTCACAATTAATACATAAAATATACATCCTTGAACTTTCTCATCTTCCAGTCAAACCTGTACATAATTGGATAAAGCTTCTTGTTATTAAATTCAAAAATCACTTTAGCACCAGTGTCAATCTCTCCAAATAAAACCTTCCAAAATACAATGTTTTATAACCCCCTTTATGGTATGGTATGAGTGATTGCATTTCCTTAAGCTGGTATGATTCCTTCACACCGATTTTATATTGAGTTAAATGCCCCACAATCGACCAGTCAAATGCACTGGATATCGGCACAATATTTTCCAATTTTACAACGCTGAATAAGATTTCAATACTTAACCGTCGTTAACGTTTTTCAAATCATAAAAAAGGATAAAACGAGAGCCATACATTCAATCAGCGAGTATTTTGTTCAGAGAACTCTAATGAGAAACAACTAAGATGAAATTGTTTTTTGTTTGCTAATGTGTTAGTGATCTGCGAGATCGCATGTGATTAAGATATTGTAATTTAGGGGTATTTAAGTAGTTAAAATTACTCAGGATAGTTTCTGGTTTGGGTCACACTTTTTTTGTTTGCTAGTGTGTCAGTGACCTGCGAGACTAGTATGTGGTTAAGAAATTGCAACTTAGGGGTATCTAAGCAGTCAAAATCACTCTAAGTTGTCAAAATTACTAGGGGGCCTGGGCCACACTTTTTTGTTTGTTAATGTGTCAGTGACCGCGAGACTAGCATGTAGCTAAGAAATTGCAACTCAGGAGTATCTAAGTCCTCAAAATCACTCGAAGATCACACTCAGCCTAGACCACATCAACCTTTATTATGATTAGAATTTTTGGTGTCTCCTCCGAGTAACTACAGTTTTGAACTGGATCGCCCTACAAAATAAGACTCATCAAAATCCATCGCTCTCTCCAAAATTTACAAGATATAATGTTAATCTAAATTAGGTTCAAGATATAATTTTTAATCTAAATTAGGTTCAAGATATTTTTGTAGTCATTCAAAGCATCTAACGTCAAACTTCAATTGAAATAAGTTGGATTGAAGATAATCTTGTACTTATTCAAAGAAACTGATGCCAAACTTAATTGCAAAAGTCTACGATATGTTTGAAAGATAAACGCGAAAATATGCCACGAGTACAAAATATTAGTTACGCAAGTGCCAATTTCACAGACATTGAAGGTTATTGCCCGGACTCGTGGGGCTTCAAGTGAACTAAACATGATATGAATACGAAAATTATGCACGCACAAAATATTTGTTACTTTCAAATAATTATAATTTCATATTCATTGAATATTGTTATAGTACGAAAATTCAAATTCAAGAAATTATTTAAAAAAACAATTTCAAAATACTCTATTTATATTCGTAAGATTTTTCAAATAATTTATATTCGTAAGATTTTTCAAATAATTATAATTTTGGATGCATAACATGTCTAGATGCGAAAGAACGTTTATATTAGCAATTCTTATGAATGTGCAAAAAGTATGTTGCTATAGAGTTTACATATAGTTAATGTTATGTGTATTGTATTTAGAAAAATACTTGGTTTGATGTGTATTAGATCTTTTTTATATTTGAGAAGATATAAAAGTATACTTTGGTGCGAAATGATGTATCGTATGAAAGTAAATTGTGGTGTGATGTGATGTATTGTGGTTAAAGTAAAATTTGGTGTGATGCAATGTACAACACGAAAGTAATTTGTGGTACAATGCGAAGTATCACACAAAAGTAAATTGCGGTGCGATGCGAAGTATCGCAAGAAGTTAAACTTTAGTGCGATGTGATGTTTTGTATGAAAGTAAATTTTGGTGTGATCCAATGAATCGCATGAAAGTAAATTTTGGTGAGATGTGATGTATCACGAGTAAATACTTGTTTCGTTTGATGCGATGTATCACATCGTATCAAAGTTTACTTTACTGCGATCTTAGGCAACCATATTGGTCAACTTTAGAGTTTTCATTAACATATCAATGGGAGTTGTATGAATTCAAAAAACACTTTTTGTGTTTAAGATGCCCTTTAAAAAAACATTTAAAACCCATCATCTCAAGGATAAAATCAAAATATCACATGAAAGTAAATATTGGTGCGACATGATGTATCACATGAAAATGAAGTTTCATGCGATACACTGTAAAGGAGGAAAGATACACTATAAAGGAGGAAATCTTGATCTCATGCGGCGTGTCTTCAAGATAGAAAGTTTGTTGCAATGTGATATGTTGCACTAAGAATAATTTTATGAGTAATACATAGTGTGAATGAAAATTTTAGATTCATGTGATAAATTACAAGGAAAGAAAGATTCAGATAATGCCAAAAATAAATAAATAAATAAATCAATATATTATAAGAACAAGAAAATAAATTTTAATACAACACAATGTATCACATGAAAATGAAGTTTTGTGTGATACACCGCAAATGAAAATATTGACCTTATACAACATGTCACAAATATAGGAAGTTTCTTGCAGAATGATATTTTGTATTAAAAATAATTTTATGAGTGATACATCGTGTTAATAAAAATATCAAATTCATGCAATACATTATAAAGAAAAAATAAATAAATGCGAAGAAAAATGTAAAATCAATGTATAGCAAGAAAATAAATTTTAAGAAGAACTAACATAAAATGAAGTTTCGTGTGACTTACAAATTTTTTATTTTATGAATGATACATCGTGTGAATGAAAATGTTAATGAAAATATTAAATTCACCCAAGATATCACACACAAAGAAAGATTCAAAAAATGCTATGAAAAATACAAAATCAATGTAAAAAAAAAAAAAACATGACATATTGCATGAAAATGAAGTTTCGTGTGACTTACAAACTTTTTCAAAATTTTTATTGTAATTTTTAATATTTTTACCCATTCAAACTTCTTCGAAAATTTCATATCAATCAATCACACAATGACCTTTATTAAGCTATAAATGATTTCTCACATCCACGTGAATATGAACAAAATGCAAGCCTTAGCATAAACTGAGTGTGAATATTTATGTACTCTCTTAAAATAACATATAAAGAATATGCAAAATTTAACATAAATATATTTAGTAGTATTTGTGAATTTTTTTTATTGCATTTTATGTGTACACGTTAACCCCTTCTTTAATAAATAAGGAAGTNAGTGTGAATATTTATGTACTCTCTTAAAATAACATATAAAGAATATGCAAAATTTAACATAAATATATTTAGTAGTATTTGTGAATTTTTTTTATTGCATTTTATGTGTACACGTTAACCCCTTCTTTAATAAATAAGGAAGTATTTTAATTATTTTTTAAAAAATATTCATTTTCACTTAAGTCATTTTCATTATTTTCCATAGACTATTTATAGTCAAACACACTTAATATGATATTATAAAATAGAAATATTGCATTTTTCATTATTTTATATATATATATATTTAAAAACTATAAATTATTTATTTTATTTTATTTTTCTCTATTGTTAGAAAAGTTTGTCACTTGCAGGGTCAATATTTCAATTGTTGGTTAAGAAACTACAACTCAAAGGCATTTAAGCCATCAAGATCACTTGGGGATTGTATCTGATCTGGGTTGCACCAACCCTTAACATGGTTGGATTTTTGGGTGTCTCCTCCCAACTAAACACACTATAAGGGTATTGAACTCGGGTTGCCTAGAAAATGAAACACACGCCTTAATCAGATGTGCTAGAAGGAACTAGAATATTACCTATCTTATATGATGTATATTTTTATGTTATTTATTTTTTTAATTTTCTAAGTATTAACCATGATCTAAGTCTTAGCTATAATTTTAATTGAATAATTTAAGTCAACATGCCATACAACCTAAGGTAAAAAAAGAGATAAATGCTCGAAATGAAAAGGATTAATGTAGCCTCATAATAAGGATGAATATTTGTTGATGAAACCACAAAAGTAGGCATAGGACTAACCACTTCAATTTGATCATTTCATAACCACAAAAGTAGGCATACAACAAACCACTTGAATTTGATCATTTCATTACCACTACAACGGACATAGGCAAATGATGTTGTTTAAAATATAGGTATTTACACAGTAGAACTGGACTACATGATGAAGAGGAAACCTCAATGAAATAAAAAAATCTACCCTGTTGCATTTTTTATGCTACTTCTCACATCCATAATTTTTCATTTACTCTACACCAGATGCTATCATGTTTGTCAACACCTATTGACAATGTTAATGTTACAACATTATGCATCGTAACTGGATCTAGAAATGCTCTGGTTATGACTCAACTTAGGTAGATTACAAAGCAATCTAATCTTGTGTATAGTAAAACTTCATTTCCATACTTGGAATAAGTTAGAAAAGCATGAGGTCCTTATGAACATGCCTCCTAACACATCTACCATATGCTAATCTTCAAACATATATCATCCTTTCAAGTTCCCAACTTGATTGAGCAGAGAAGGTCTACGTATAAACAATGAAAGTGAATGAGAAAACTGAAAGAAAAAGTTTAAAAGGAAATAGAAAATAAAATAAAAAGTAATATATTGGAAGTGAACAAATATACATGAAGCATTAGGGATACATGTGTGCTAGGGATATGGAAATGCGAATGTAAATCAACAAGGGACATATGTTATACATGGAAAAACAATTTGGTAAGTAAGTAACAACATTAAGTAAAGCATATATTAAATAACAAAAAGGCTTACAATTTGGGCATGAAGCTAAAATGGGATAAGTATTGTTGTAGTTGCGAAGGGAATTATTTCTTATGGATGATGGTACATTTTTTCGTTGTCCATGGCAGAAGGTTGAGAGGAAATGTGATGTAGACTACAAAACGTTTATGAACACATATTTATATAAAATTGCAATGAGGGAAATGTTGTTAGACAATATGAAATGTATGGCGGAAGTAATGATAAGTGTTGTTGTTTAGGTGAGAAGTACTTACATAAGAAATGTGGTTATGAGAAGTCCATTGAAGGAATGCTAACAAAAATGAAAATGGATTTGTTAGAGGAGAAACAATGGCACAACTTTGGAATGAAGCAAGGCCTCTTATAGCTTTCTTTGTATCACATGGGGATTTTCCTTCATTCTTTTGTACCTTTCAAGGGTAAATACTAAGGAGATATGAAGATCCTTCAAGGAGGGGACTATAGATATTGTAGTGAAGGTTAGAACTTGTCATTTAATTGTACCAATATCAATTGTAACTTTTGGTAATGTCACCCCTTGAGATTTATGTATTGTTAATGTCGATGCCATTGTAAGTGGGATTTGAGTATGAATCCCTCTTTGTATAGGTAGAATTGGAACACAAGTAGGATTGTTGGGATACCATGGAGGGGCAATGTACTTATTGAATCTCACAACCATAAATTTTGGTAGCTATGGATGTTTATGATTTTCTTTGTACAACATGGTAATAGTTTGATCGAGCGATCCATTAACAAGCCCAATTGCAACCCATCAATTAGATGATAACATTACTTTTTGGCTAGGGCGGAGCAAGAATTTTGGATCCAATTTTTCATCTTCAAATGTAGAGGGAACACAATTGTTTCTTTTCTCGACACTTGAGAGTGCTATTGGAATGTTTAAAAACTCTAGCATTTTTTGATTATGCTCGGTGGCTAGTTTGTTTGTTGAAAATAAGTGCATTGAAGCATGGAAAGTACATAACTCATCTTGAGAAAGGAAGGAGTCTACCCCTAACATGAGAAGGTTCTAATCCTCCATAGAAGGTTTTTCATTTCTGATGTTGTGAAGGATGTTCTTGAAGGTGACTTGTGATGGGTCACCAAGCCCTTGTTGATGAAATATACTTTGTAGAGTGATCACTATTCTAAAGCTATGCCAAAGTGTAGATCCATGGGATGTGGATACATGTAGTGAAATTTCCTTGACAGGTGGAAATTGGTTGAGGTCTCTAGTGAAAATAATATAACATCATCCAAAAGGGGTGTTTTTATGTAGAGAGAATGCCTCTCGAAGACACTTTTCTATGTGGGTTAAAATTGTTGGCCCTATGAAGCTCATTTCACCAATGAGAATGTATCGGATATGATTAAGGACTTATTAGAGGCTAGAAAGATAATTTCCTTCTAACATGAGAAAAATCTTTATAGGAATGCAAAGGGCGGAATGGATTGTAGATGCTTGGATGTTGAAGGCTACGACATTGGTCAGAGCAAGTAATAAAAAGGGATTTTGAAGGAATTTTGTGGTTGAGGAAAGTATTTCTTTGATGCATCCAATCAAGTATTATGTTCCAATACATTAATAGGATGGAAGGGTTGTGGCTATTTAGTTGGTCTCCGTTCCAAGTAGGGTTGTAGGTTTTATTTCCATGCTCATCAATGAAAAGGTCAAATGAGACATGCAATTCCCATGGTGCATTATAGCGTTATGCATGGCCAGTTCTTTTATTTCTCAAGAAATTACTTTCTATGCATTTCATGTGGCATTGAATGCAATTCACAAGTTCTTCATAATCATGAATCGAGTCAGTTTTGAATACATATTTTATGCCTACCAAGCAAGGATCATTAAGGATAAAGTGTGGAACAAAGGGGTTCCTGCAATGGGCATCTTATGGATTCGAAGTTGAAATATACTAATCAAATTAATCCTTATATTTTTCAATCTCAATTACATTATCTGAGTCAAGTATGTCCATATTAGGTGCATTATCCAAGCATAAGAAACCATGAATATGTGCAGATCCTCTGTGTTTCCATTTATACCGGTCAATGCAAGTATTTTTAGAAAAATGTTAGTTTACATAAAAATTTCTATATAAATGATGTTGGTAGAAGGGTTAGAGAATAAACTTGTACTAATAGTATTTTGAATAGAAGTTTTTCTCCAACACCTCATCACAGAAGGTGGTGAACCTATGAGGCATGTATAGAGATGCTAGATGTGGATTGGAGATAATATTTTAATTGTGCCAATGTTGTTGTTTTCTCACATCAGTGGGAAGGATACCGAGCATGATTGTATGTAGGTCATGCCATTTAGTGTTAGTTGCACTCAATGTAAAGAAAAATGTTGGGAAACTTAGATGTGAAATTGATGTACTTTTCAATTAGTTCCTAATTAACTTAGTGAGCAACTCAAGAGTTGTACATTTAATTATCAATCCGAGGTTGTATCTTACTTACAAAATTTTGTGCATTGTATATACAAGAGTAGTGTTGTTTTTACTAAGAGTTGTATTACTTTTAATGTCACAAATCAAGGTTTCAAGATACTTAATTAAGTCACCAAACTATACTATTCCCTGAGTTGCAGAAAAAGTAAATATCACACTTGCAGGAAAGAAAAGTCACACTTGTTGGGATTAAATCAAGATTGCAAATAGTAAATCACACTTGCRAAATTGAAATCACACTTACAGAAAGTAAATTACACTCGCAGAAATTAAATCACACTCACACTTGTGGAAATTAAATCACRCTTGCAGAAAGTAAAATTATGCTATGATCTATTGGTGATTTTCTCAAGTGTAATAATGATCATGTTTTATAACAATTATTTGTTYGCAYATTCAACAACAATTCTATATAATATCAATCCCAAATGAATACTAAAGMTATCACAAATTAGGAAGCAAACAAAATAAAGTACAACTGCAAGTGGAGTTGCAACATGAAAKAAATCACGGTAATGTGAGTTGTAGCAAYGCGAGTTGCAAAAACAAAGATTTAATGTGAAKGAATTTRCAATGATGTGAGTTACAACAACAGAGCTAAAACTCAAGAKGCTAGATCAGTGTGAGTCACAAAAACTGGGATTGCAGCCATAGAGCTACAATGATAAGGCTACAATGATGCGAACATTAGGAGTTGTAATAATGTATATGATTGCAACTTTTAGAATTCAAATCGACAGTGAATTGGCACTCACGTTATAAAGAAACTAAGCAACAACCACACTTGAATTGTGATGAACTATTCTACAAATCTGGAATTGCAACAAATTGATAAAAAGAAAACAACTTCAAAATAAAATGAACATAATTGAAATGCTAGATCCTAATTTTAATATACAGGAAGCCCTTGAATAAGGAGGGGGGCCTACCCCCTTAGGCAAGGCATTGTGATACAAAATCAAAATAGTAAAATCGTTCAACAGACCATTACACGAACATGAAGAGGAAATAAAATTATATTCCAGAAATCTGAAATTTACAATAATAGAAAAATGTTATCGCTAGAATAATTCTCCTCCCCCTCAACTATAGGGAAGTTGATGTTCTTATACATTATGACTATTTTTTAAAGTTATACAAAGGGATGGATGGAAAACCATGATAATCTTGTTTTTCATCCAGTCACATTGATTTTTCCAAAAGATCAGGCATGTGTTGACTTGGTAGGCAAATTGATTCCTCTTTTAGTTGTCTACTTGCCTCATGTTTCCTTACTATGTGAAGATCATTTCCTAACTGTCAACTATAGTGTTGACTACTGTGCTGGTGGAATTTGTAATCCGATTCACAACAACATTGTACTCAGAGTCACATTAATGGGGAGTGTTCTTGGAGTTGTGACCATTGTCCGGAGTCGCAACAATAGAAAGTGCACTTGGATTTGTAGTATTAGATTGTGCTCAGAATAAAAACAACAAGGAGGGATTGCAGCCACTATGAGGAATTTCATCTACTGTATTAATCTTGTGTAGCAACATTAATACATGGAAATATAAAGTTCCTATAAGAAATATGAAAAAATAATGTATAAATGGCATATGGGGAAATATGTGTACCTTAATAAAAAGTAAGGAAAAATTGGATAAGTAAAGTATCAAAAAGGAAGTGATCAATGGAAAATGGTAAGCAAAAAGGTATTAGATGAGTGTTGAAAGTATGCCAATTTAGGCCCCCATCATCTCCCCTAACCCAAAATTGTTGCATGTCCCTATGAAATGAACAAACACTTAAAGTTTAGAGGAATCAGGGTAACCATGGAGGTCACTAACATCACAGTCTTATTTTGTTGTTTCATCATTCTTTTCACTGGCATCATCATCTTATATGACTCCTCTATTTTCTGCTAATTCCCACTCTATTTCTATTTGTGTGACCACATCAACTAACATAAGTGTAGCCTAAACATCTACTTCTCTAGTTTATTTTATTTGATTTATTTCTTGTGAGTTGGTGAAGGGTTCCCCTACAACAAGAGAACTTGCTACAGGGTAACCTGATTCCTCAGGTGCCCTTTGTTCATCAAGCTCATCTTTAAAAAAATTTAAATTGAGTTGTAGCTTCCAGTTCTTCATTCTTAACATTATGTTTTGCTTGGCCAAATATGCATAAATTGGTAAGGAGTGTGGGATTATTACCCATGTGGCAGTAAGCTTTCGTTGAGGATCAATAGTCTTAGTTGATTCTTGTTGTCCCGGTGCTAGTGCATCAACAGAGTGATCACCACAAGTGTTTCTTGTTGAATCAAATTCTTTCGGTTCTTGTTCTTCCTTGTCTGAGTCATGTGAGTGGGTAGGCCATTCAAGAGTTCCTCATATTGGCTTTTGTGTAATAGTAGGGGCCTTTTGTTCTAACTCTTTATTCTCTTATCGATATCCATTATTTTTTCAACAGTGCCTCTTGTTAGTTCAAAAAGAGGCACTAGTTCCTGTAGAGGATCATGTGGATCGACAATGTGTCTTGTTTCCTCTATTC
>SNQJ01S0001855.1:72736-85562 GCA_010110895.2 Picea sitchensis
CATATCCACCGTTGATCCGGGCGCACGAATCGCCGCCGCTCGGACTTTCTTGCCGCTTACCTCGGGCGCACTTGCGTTCAAAACTTAGGACAAGTGGGTTTTATACCCATACTTTTGCATTCTAACCCCCCTTACAAGAAATATCGCTAACAGAGGGAAGGGTCTTCGACTACTACACAGTAAAGGTATGGTTGAAGGTATATATAACTACTCTTTGGATTTTGATTTCTGTGAACATTGTGTATATGTGAAGAAAAATCAAGAAAGATTCCCCTCTGGTGCAATGAGGGAAGAAGGAATTTTACAGCTAGTTCACAATGATGTGTTTGGACTTGTGTCGATTCCATCATTGGGAAAGTCTATGTACCATGTCTCATTTATAGATGAATTCTAGAGGAATACTTGGATATATTTATTTAGGAATAAATATGAAGTCTTTGACATGTTTAAAGAGTTTAAGGCTCTTGTTGAGAATCAAACAAAGAAAAAAATTAAGGTGTTGAGGACAGATAATGGCGGAGAGTTTTGTGAGAATGAATTTGAAGAATTGTGTAACAAGTGCAATATAGAAAGGCATAGGACTACTCCATATACACCTCAACATAATGGAGCTGCAAAAAGGATGAACAAGACGTCGATGGAAAAATCAAGGTGCATGCTTAGTGGTGTAGAGTTAGGGAAAGAATTTTTGGCAGAGGCAATGGGTACTGCATGTTACCTGGTCAACAAATCACCCTCATCAACACTGGATGACAAGACTCCAAAATAGGTATGGATTGGTAAGAAACCTTCTCTCACACATCTCAAGGTATTTGGCTGTGAGGGATATGTTCATGTTCCAAAGGAAAACACGAGTAAGCTAGATAAGAAGGCTGGAAAGTGCATCTTTATTGGGTATAAAGATGGTTTCAAAGATTATAAGATTTGGAACCCAAAAACTAAGAAGGTTGTGTATAACCAAGAT
Organism: Picea sitchensis; assembly: GCA_010110895.2. Classification (NCBI taxonomy): domain Eukaryota; kingdom Viridiplantae; phylum Streptophyta; class Pinopsida; order Pinales; family Pinaceae; genus Picea; species Picea sitchensis. The sequence continues at coordinate 73,701 of SNQJ01S0001855.1, forward strand.
GTGGTATTTAGAGAAATGAAGGATGTTGTTAAACAAGAAGTCCTACCAAGTAAGGAAGAACCATAGAAAATAGAGTTTGATTTAAAGGATGATGAATCAGACTCTACAGAAGAACATGAATCAGAAGAAGAAGATCCTCATACTCCAGTATTGAGGAGATTGGTTCGAGAAACAAGGATACCGGAAATGTATACTCCATCTAATTTTCATTCAAATTTTTCTTTGTATATCACTAATGATGATGCTAGAACTGTCAGGGAGGCAGTCGATTCAGAGAATGGAAAACTATGGAAAAAGGCCATGAATGAAGAAATGACAACCTTGGATAAGAATGAGGCTTGGGATCTATTGGATTCGTTGACTGGAAGAAATCCCATTGGAAAAGAATGGGTATTTAAAAAGAAGCTGAATGTAGAAGGCAAAGTGGAGAAATATAAATCTCGGTTAGTAGCAACAGGTTATTCCCAAGTTGAGAGAATTGATTTTGGTGAGATTTTTTCTCCTATTTCCAGGTTAACTTCTATAAGATTTATTTTATCTGTTGCTGGTGCTTTTTATTTTGAAGTAGAATAGATGGATGTGAAGAAAACATTCCTACATGGGGATCTAGAAGAAGAAATATATATGAAGCATCCATAAGGCTTTGCTGTAAACGGAAATAATGAGTTGGTATGCAAGATGAAAAAGTCCCTATATGGTTTAAAACAATCACCAAGGATGTGGTATCAAAAATTTGATACTTAAATTCTGGGACTTGGCTTCACAAGAAGCAAAGAGGATCATTGTGTGTATTTTAAATTAATTGGTGATCATTTGATTTATTTGGTCTTGTATGTGGATGACATGCTGCTGATAGGAAACAACAAGGAGATTATCCAAGATATGAAAGCTCAATTGTCCTCTAATTTTGACATGAAGGATCTTGGTGCTGCAAATTTCATTTTGGGCATGGAAATTAAAATAGATCGAGAAAAGAGAAAACTCTAGTTAAATAAGAGAAAACATTTCGAGACAATATTGCAGAGGTTTAATACGAAGGACTGTAAATCGGTCAAGGCCCCTATTCTTTTTGGTGTAAATTTACCTGTGGACCAGTGTCCCAAGACACAGGAAGAGGAGGAGGACATGTCTCATGTTCCATATGTGAGTGCAGTTGGTAGTTTGATGTATGCAATGATCTATACTAGACCGAACATTGCACATGAAGTGGGAGTTTTGAGTAGGTATATGTCAAAACCATAGAAGGAGCATTGCACAACAATACAAAGGGGTTTTTCAGGTATTTGCATGGAACTGCTAGCTATGGATTGTGATACCAAGGAATACCAGGATTGGAAAGAGTGTTGGACATACATGGATTTGTGGAATCAGATTGGTCTAGAGATTTGGATCGTAGGAGATCTACAAGTGGGTATGTGTTTAACCTATTTGGAGGGGAAATTAGTTGGATGAGAAAAAGACAGTCTGTAGTGGCACTTTCAACTACATAAGCAGAATACATGGAAACCACTCATGTAAGAAAGGAAGCAATATGGTTACAAATATTGTGTTCAGGTATTGGGTTGGTACATCAAGATGTAAGGATAGATTCTGTCAGTCAGAGTGCAATTTTTCTGGCGAAGAACCTGACTTATCATTCAAAGACAAAGCATATTGATATTAAATATCACTTTGTGAGAGACATGGTTGAAGAAAATAATGTGTTGCTGATGAAGGTGGACACTTTGAAGGATGTTGCAGATTCATTAAAAAAATCTATGAGCAATGAGAAATTCTCTTGGTGTAGAGGATCTATGGGCATTGCTTTCGTGGATTGTTGACTATGTAACTCTGTAACCCCCTGTATGCAAAGAAAACAACAAGTGGGAGAATGTTGGATATGTGTTATATTCTTTGCATGACTACCATTAGTGTATGCTACGTTGCACCAGGTGCACTTCTAGGCCCCCCTTAGAGGGTTTAGGGGCAACGTCCCCGAGATTTTTTTTTTTGCCTCTGGAAATGTGTCACACTTTTTTCCTCGTTTTTTGTGTTTCCTCGATTTTCATGTCCATTGTTGGGTGGTTTTTCAACACATGGTTTTTGCTAGTGGTTTTCTATTTCCAGTTAAGGAATTAGGGTTGTTGACTAATCCATGTCATTGGGTTAGGGTTTTGGATGTCACTGGCTCCTATATGTATATTTTATTGTAAACAATGTATGATATGAATGAATATATAATATGTTGGTTTTCTTGGTTTGGGTTTCTAGGGGAAAAATATGTGTGTAATGTTTGTATTTTCCATTGTATCTTTTCTGTTATTTTATTGAAAATTTGTTTGTAGTAAATAATTGTACAAGGTTAAAATATACAATATGGATCCTTCAACCGATTTACAAAGAGAACAATGACTTGGGCCTATCTAGCTCCTTTTTAATCCAACACCCCACATTATAATAAATTTTTTGTTTAAGGCCATCCAGGTGGTGACTTTTCATTTCATAGGGGAGTTTATTTTCCAAAATATTTTCCACCACCATTCTTTTTGTCCCTTGAAAATTGAATCCATTTTTTTTTTGTAGCCTAACTTGGCTATGAATTCCCCTAATCAAGGACTTTTGGACCAACATAGTTCGTCATGAGTTTTTGGGTCAAGATTTATGAATTTGGTGACTAGGAGTGAGATGTAATTATCCCATTCGGAGGCCTTGTTGCCCCAAAGGATCAGGAAGGAAAAATACTTCCAGCCTTGTCTTCTGATTTGATGAGGAATTTGAGCTATAACATCATTTAGGGTGAAGATACCTGGTGTGGTGGAGATATTAGATAAGGGCTTCAGATAAGCATAATTAATTTTTGGACCCAAGGCATGGGTCTTCCCTAAGTATAATACTTCTCTTATTTCCCACTTTCCAGACTATCCATGGCCCAATTAATGAGAAAGAAGAAACCAAATCCTTCCAAACTATGGAGCCTTTGGAGGATTTTCGGGGTTGTCTGAATCGTTCCTCTATTGAATGATCAGGGATGTATTTTGATTTTAGAAATCTTCCACATAGTATGTTTCTATGGATAAGTCTCTAGAGAATTATTCCAACTAATGACTTAGCAAAGAGAGGAAGGTTTTTGAGGCCCCACCGACCTAACTCCTTTGGGCGAGCCATGCAATCCCACTTTATTAGGGGGATCCCACTAGATTTGCGAGAGCCAGCCCAAAGAAACCGAATGTAGGCATTGCAGAATTTGTGAAGTATTCCTTTAGGGAATGGCATGATGGAAGTCCAATATACTGGGATACTTTCAATAACAGACTTGAGGAGGAATGATCTACCACCCCAAGAGAGAAGGAGATTAACCCAGATGGATACACGAGCCTCCACTTTCTTTACCATCCAAAACCAATCAACAAAATGAAAATTGTTAGCATTGAGGTTGAAACCAAGATATTTAAAACCCTCCTCAAGGTCTTTCTGAGGGTAAGGAAAGAGGTTTGACATATCCAAAGCAACTTATAGAGGAAATATATTGGAGAGGAGACGTGACTTATCTTAATTTATTTTCATACTTGTTTCCTTACAATAGAGGTCTAACATTCCTTTTAACACTTCCAAATCATGAAGAGATTCCTGAGTGAAGTATAGAACATTTTCGACAAATAGAAGGTGAGAAAGGGACATGGAGGAGGAAGTTTTTATACTTGAGAAGGATCTGGAGGCTTTGGATTCTATCCAAATTTTGTTGAGAGATTCAATGACTATCAAGAATAGGAAGGGAGATATGGTACAACCCTATATGATTCCTTGAGAGGCTCTAAATTTTTTTGAGGGTGAACCGTTTATCAAAATTGTGAAGGAGGAAGCCCCCGGGGGGGGGTAGCTCAATTGGCAAGTGCCGTGAAAATGAAGTTCCATGAGGTTTCAAGTTCAACTCCCCTCAACTTACAATGTGTGCCATGCATGGGGCCTCATGGGCACACCTGGAGGTTATAGTGGTAGAAGTTGGATAACATGGCCACGTGTAACGCGAGCACGTTCCCAACTAGTTGCTGATTCCTCCAGACAAAAAAAAATAAAAAAAATAAAAAATTGTGAAGGAGGCTGACTGAACACATCCCATGAACCAGTTAATGGTTGATAGGCCCATGCCAAACTATATTAGGGATATACAGATAAAGGTCCAACTCACCCTGTCATAAGCCTTAGAGAGATCAATCTTGAGGACAACAAATTCTTGTTTTGAGACTTTGATGGAGTGAAAAGACTCTTGTGCTAAGGCCACCACATCATGGATCTAGCGATTTCTTAGAAAACCAAATTGTTCTTTAGAAATTATATGGCTCAATATTGGTTTAAGACAATGTTCTATAACCTTCAAAATTATCTTGTAAATAATGTTGCAACAAGAAATTGGATGATAGTTTGTGAAGGATCTACCACTTTTAGTGTTTGGGACAAGAGCCAAAAAAGTGGAGTTGAGGGAGACCAACACTTTTCCAGAGCTTTGTGAATCTCTAACCAATTTTAGGAGTTCATCCTTTAATAATTCATAAAACCAATGTAGAATTCCATGGTCAAACTGTCAGGGCTTGGGATTTTCCCCTTTTGCATTGAGAAGAGAGCGTCGTGAAATCCTTCCTCCGATACTATGTCTGCCAAGGCTTTATTCATTTCATCCATAATAACCAGAGAAAATTTTGAGATGACCTCTAGAATTTCCTGAATTGGGAAACCCTTAGGGATTCAATGACTATCAATAATAGGAAGGGAGATAGGGGACAACCCTATATGAGTCCTTGACAGGCTCTGAAAAAATTTGAGGGTGAACCATTTATCAAAATTGTGAAGGAGGCTAACTAGACACATCCCATGATCTAGTTAATGGTTGATAGGTCCATGCCAAAATATATTAGAGATAGACAGATAAAGGTCCAACTCACCCTATCATAGGCCTTAGAGAGATCAAGCTCGAGGACAAAAAATTCTTGTTTTGAGACTTTGATGGAGTGAAAATACTCTTGTGCTAAGGCCACCACATCATGGATCTAGAGATTTCTTAGAAAACCAAATTGTTCTTTAGAAATTATATGGCTCAAGATTGGTTTAATCCAACGTGTTATAACCTTCAAAATTATCTTGTAAATAATGTTGCAACAGAAAATTGAAAGATAATTTGTGAAGGATATCCCACTGTTAGTGTTTGGGACAAGAGCCAGAAAAGTGGAGTTGAGGGAGACCAACACTTTTCCAGAGCTTTGCGACTCTCTAACCAATTTTAGGAGTTCATCCTTTAATAATTCATAAAACCAATGCAAAATTCCATGGTTAAACTGTCAGGGCCTGGGCTTTTCCATTTTTTCATTGAGAAGAGAGCGTCGTGAACTCCTTCCTCTGATACTATTTCTGTCAAGGCTCTATTCATTTCATCCATAATAACTGGAGAAAATTTTGAGATGACCTCTAGAATTTCCTGAATCGGGCAACCTTGAGGCTCCTTGAAGACAACAGAGAAATGGCGAATCCCCTTATTCTCTTTTTCCCTAAAAGACCTCTCTAGGGACGCATCTAAATTCTTTTATTATATATATATATATATATTATTTTTTTGGTTATTTAAAAAACAATTATTTGAAAGGGGAGTTGCATGTTTTTTTATTTATTTCTCCTTTTAAGTATTTTTAAATATTGGATTTTTTCAATATTTTTTTTCTTTGATTTGGGGGTTTCTTTTAAGGTTTTGGTTGCAAAGGTATCAATTTTCAATCCCACCATTTCAAACAAGTCACAATTTTAACCTCGAAAAAGAAAAGGGTGATTCTAGAAGCACCATTTTTTGATTCAAGGGTTGATTTTAAGACCTTGGTCCACAATGGTACATATTTTAGGGCCACTTTTTGGTTTGGGGGTTGATTTTTCTATATTTGATGCAATAATATGGATTTTTAGGGTTAGGGTTCTAATTTTGAGGTTATAGTTCTTTTCAAGTTGGTAACTTTGTTCCATTAGATAGTTATCATTTGGTTATGATTAGGGTTTTATTTTTATCTATAAATAAGGATGGGTTTTTTTTTAGGGCTAGAGTTCTAGTTTTGAGGTTATAGTTCTTGTCAAGTTGGTAACTATGTTCCATTAAATAGTTAGAATTTGGTTATGATTATGGTTTTGTTTCTATCTATAAATAAGGATGATTTTTTTTTATGAATCGTGTATTAGATATATTATATTGGAGTTTTTCTAGTTTGGGAGGTTGCCCTTTCGAAGAAACAAATGAATACGGGTTGATCCTTCCAAAAATGAAAAATTGTATGGTTTTTCCCTATCTAAGGGCTTTCGATATTGAATAAAGTGTTCAACATTTTTGATATGTTGTTTATAATTCAATATTCAGGGTTAAGGATCATAGCAACAAATTGGGGTGAATTGATGTTGTAGAATACCTAAAATATTGTAATGTGAATGGTTAAGTCAATACAACGAGACAAAAAATGGTGGCTTTGAGTGAGGTTTTTCTTTATTTCCCCGATTAAGTTTTTTTAAGGTAAATCTTATGTATATTGTGGATTAATGTGCTATTGTTTCTTCTATTTTAAGATTGTGTTAGTATTTTTTTAGTGGTCAAGTTTACCGATCTCTTCATTTGGTATCATAGAGAGGTTACTGGCTTAATGGAAATTCTTTTGTTGTTAGGGTTTATCTCTTTTGAGTAGCAGGGGTATCTTGGATCTTCATTAACCTATTCTTGAATATGAGCTTTGTGTAGGTGAATCTGTTGTGAAGGAAACAATGCCTTTGTTGCTAGGGCTTATATCTTTATTTGAAGCACAAGGGTATATTAGGTCTATGATAAAACTATTCTTGAGTGGGAGCATTGTGCAAAGGAATATTTTGTGAAGGAAAATGGAAAGTAATTCAACAAAAGAGTTAGAGAATTTTAATTCTTAGATCTTGGAGTTATGGAATTTGATGATGGATGATTTTCTTATGGATAGAGATCAATGGGTCATTGTGTTAGGAAAAAAATCCATGGGTACGGTGAAAGAAGATTGGGAGAAGTTGGATAGGAAGGTAAATAGTACTATTCAAATATGCCTTTGGGATTCAATTTTGATTAATGTCTCAAGGGAATCCAATGCTAAGGAGCTATGAGATAGTTTAGAGATTTTGTATCGCTGAAGTCCCCGACAAAGAAATTGTTTCTTCGAAAGAAATTGTACCTCCTTCAGATGAATGATGACGACTCCATGAAAGAGCACCTTAATGCATTTAACACCATGGTAAGTCAGTGAGACTCTATTGACATTAACATATCTAAAGAATATAAAAATATTACTTTGTTATGTTCTTTTCCATATTCATAGGATAATATGGTTGTAGTTGTTGGTATTACTACTCAATCGACATTAAAGTTTCAGGATGTAGTTGCATCCAATAACACCCCAACTTTGATCCCCATAATAACAATGCATATATGTGTATATGATGAAACGATGAGAGCCACTTGATGTAATATGTAAATATTGTCTATTGAAGGTTAATAATAAAAAAACTACATCACTAGTTGCAAATGGAGAAGAACAAAACATGGGCGGATTATGATTCCATTAGAGAGGAAAGAAAGGGGGATTAGGGGCTAAAAAATAAACAATGTTGTTTTATTCTAAGCCTAAGACACCTACCTCATATTACCCTAAGTCATATTAACCTTGGAGTTAGTGAGGGAAGGGAGATACACAAGCTTATTAGGAAGACACATGGCAATTTATAAGCATACAAATATAATCCATGACTATTGGTCGTTGTGGGAGAGTTGCAAATGATTGTTTCCAAGGGTTTTCTAAGGGACTAGGTTTCCATAGTATGACCCATAATAGAATGATTATGGTTGCTATGAACATTATTTTGGAATTATGCCCATGTGCATGAGGAATTATTGTCATTGAGAAAAATTAGTGACAATCGAGAATCCATGGAATCCCTAGCAGAGAGTTTTGTTGACCAGTTTGTATTAGAGTCTAGGAAGGAAGTGGGATAGACCAAGATATTACATGGTAGAGAAAGGGATCCCATTCTTTAGGTTGTGCAGGTTGAAGGGGAAAGATAGTTGGAGGGTCAATATTGCTATGAGAGTTATCAAACTGTGATAACTACAGAGTTGAGTTGTGTGGGAAGGTTGGAGCTAGACATAGGAAGAGTTCATCCTTGTGGACTCATAGCCTCACGTTTAGGGAGGCCTTGCTGAAAAAATATTGTAGACAAAAAATAGGCTATGGTTGGGTGGAACATTCTATGTCTACAACCAGTTGGTGATTGAATTCCATAAAGATACATGTTCATGGATTATTGTGATTATGATGAATATTTAATGATGCTTATGTTATTAATTGAATGATGTGTTGCAATTTTAAGTTAGCATTTATATTTATGGTGTTATTTTTAATTTCATGAATGATTGTGTTTGCATGAGCCTGCATTATTTTGTTGTATGCATTAATCCATATAATAGTATAACAATGAGGATAAAATGGCATCATAGTTATAAGATGTGGATTTTAGCTTAGTTAGATAGTTCGGTAAATTGTAATATGGTAATAGAGAAATAAGATAAAAGGAAAATTTGTAAAATCCAGAGGTACCCAATATCCTCAACATAGTAGCGAGGGTATTGGGCATGTTACAAAGTGGTATCAGAGATGCTAGTTATGGCACTAGAGCTGTATGGGCTAGAATCATCCTATACATATGAAAAATTATAGGTCGCAGAGTATGCGTTTAACATAATTCCTCAAGGGATAATTGGGGAAAACTTGAATGTTGGAGAAATATCTCCAATTTTATATGAAATCCAAAGGAAAATTGGCACAAAAATGTTGAATGTGAGGGGCCATGGGGTTGAAATTCGATAAAGGATTTAATGGAAATAAATAGTAGATGAGTTGCAGAGGTCACATATGGAAAATTCATGGCAGTTGTGAATTATATATCTATGTATATATATTGTGTGTGTGTGTGTGTGTGTGTGTTTTATTGGATAAAATACCTAAAACTTCGTGGACCCACACATGTGACATGGACTATCATGGTGACACTGAGGTGTTAGGGTGTTGCTAGTAGGAGATGCGGGTGGTATTCCAAAGAAGTTTTAGAAGATCATAAAACAATATCCAAAACCATTCTCATAGGTTATTAAAGGTTTTGTGTGCACATATCGATCTATGGATGATTTCAAAGGGGAGTTTTCTCATTATCCATTAAGCACTTTTTGTTCCGAAATGAATCTTTATTGTCAGATCATCAAATATATTCACCATTGGATATTCTGGAGTGGAAATGCTCTGATATAGATTGAACACTTTTCCCTCCAAAGTAAAACTTCACCATTTGATCATATCCAACCATAGCCATTGAATATTTTGGAGTCTATGAGCTTTGTTAACCCCTAATCACTTTATTCCCTGAAATGAATCTTTATCGTATGATCTCACCTTGTCACATTGGCCAAGGATAACATAAAAAGTGGAGAATACAGGGATAGAGCATGACCCTTTTTCACATCTATGGCTAAGTTCATGCCAAGTGACAAATAAGCATAGATGGGTGCAGGTTGCCCGTAAACTGATTAATCGCAATAATAAAAATGTTAAAGTATAGTGGAGAGAGGTAAAAGGGGGGCCACAAAGGACTGACATGGTAGGTAGGAGGCAGGGTAAGATGACATAGACACATCATAAATTTATAGGTAGACACATGTGCCACATCACCAACTAAGTGTCATCCCACATCAACAAATATGATATGTCAGCAAGAACATAGTTACCAACTTAACGAGAACTTTACAAAGTTCTCATTTTTCTGGGGGCCAAATTTTTTACCCTGTTTTTAAAAATGGTTCTACTGGTAGCACCCCCCCTCCCTTTTTAGGTGTTTTTTTTATATTTTTATTTTTTCTTATCCAAATAAACACATTATTTTTTTAAATGCTTATTTTTTCATCCATTTTCAATTTTTTCAATTTGTTTTTCGATGGTGTTTTTAGTCATTTTTCTATGCTTCTTTCAATCTTAATTTTTTTTTACCATTTAATTTTTTGAAATTAATAATTTTCATATAATTGTGTCTCCTTAATTAATTTATGGTTCCATACCTTTTAAATATAGTGGAAAATATCATTTTTAACACATTTTTTACCTTTACTTCAATACACAGAAAATAATTGTAGTTAAATATGCTTGAAAAATAGGATCACAGAGCAATAAAATAAAAAAATGCGGAAATAAAACACAGAAGATACACAATAAAATAGAGACACATATATACGTGGTTCACCCAGTGTGGGCAATGTCCACTAGAGAAATTGTTAGATCCTTCCTTTATTATTATCCAACAAATGAAGGGATACAACCTACAACACACCTGCTGTAACTTCCTATTCTTTCTCTCACAGTCTCCTCACTCAGAATACAATATTCACAATGATAAATAGTCGCAATACATTTCCCTCATAAAAGAGGGTTTCCTTTTAGGGAAAAAAACCCTAACATAACTTCTACCATTAGATATGTGACCTTATAATGAACGATCCAAATTTACTATGAAATTACAATATAAATTTACAAGGAAAATTTTCCTTCAGGGGCTTTGCCCTCGAACCCCTGCTAGGGACTCACTTGCCCCTAGATCTTGTAGGAGGGGAAATCCCCCCTGCACTCCCACATGTGGAGGAGTGTACATTATTTCGAGGTGTAAAGTCTTCATGGGGTATAAACACGGCTGAAAAATGAAGGCCTCTAAATCGGGAAGATAATCAGGCTCCACAACCAAGAATCTCCCACTTGGAGACCAATCTCAAGAACTCCCTCACTGTTGTATCTGCTGGACTATGATCCTTCTTGGACCTAAAAAATTTATTGTCTTTACCTTCATGCTTGAAGACCAACTTAAACTAACCAGGAATTTAGTTTCTCCCTGGTTTCTCCCTTTGTTAACATGTCTACATGATTATGGCTAGTGTGCATATTTTCCAACTTCAAATGTCCATCTTCCAAGACGGATCATATGAAATGGTACCTTATATGTATATGCTTAGTTTTCGAATGGAAGGATTATTTCTTTGCAAGATGAATGACACTCTCATTGTCACAATACAACTTGCTATTCTCCTGCTTCTTTCCCAATTCCTCCATAAACCTCTGTAACCAAATCATTTCTTTACTAGCCTATGTAGCATCAACATACTCTTATTTTGTTGTTGAAATTGCAACAACCTTTTTGTAGTTTCAAAATCCAACTTACTGTTGTTCTACCTATAGTAAAAACATACCCCATGATGCTCCTCCTGCTATCTTTATCACTTGCCATATCGAAATCAACATATCCATGTAGAATAGTGTCTGAACTTCTAAAACATAATTCACGAGTAGTAGTAACTCTCAAATACCTTAGAATCCACTTTATTGCCTCCCATTTTTCTTTACCTGGATTGTTCATATACCTGCTCACTGTTGGGTATGTGTTATATTCTTTGCACGATAATATACCGGTTTCGAGCCGACATATTATCGCCGGGCCGAYATATTTCCGGGACGRCATATTTCCGGGACCACATGATATTAGGTGGTTTTCGGCACATGGTTTTTGCCGATGGTTTTGTATTTCCGGTTAAGGAATTAGGGTTTTGGACTAATCCAGGTCATTGGGTTAGGGTTTTGGATGCCGCTGGCTCCTATATGTATATTGTATTGTAAAAAATGTAACACAGTGTGTATCAATATAATATATGCTGGTTTTCCCGGTTTGGGTTTCCAGGTGAAAAATCTCTGTGTAATGTTTGTATTTGCCATTGTATCTTTTCTGTTCTTTTCTGAATATCAGTTTGCAGTAGATATTGTA
>SNQJ01S0001855.1:94717-137567 GCA_010110895.2 Picea sitchensis
GTTTTTCTTGTTGAAATTTTTAAATTTTTCATTTTTTTAGTTTTTGTTTTTCACATATTTTTCAATGTTTTTTTTTTTCAATTTTGGGGTTTGAATATATATTTTTAAATGTATTGTTTTCATGACATTATGTATTATCTTGTTCTTGGAGTGATACATGTTAAAAAGTAAGCATTTAAGGGTTGATTTTATGATTTTGTTTATAATAATGATGATTTCTTTTACCACTTTAAACAAATATGTCATTTTAATACCCCAATTTTAGAATGAGTGTTACTTGTAACAATATTTTTCAATTTGACGGTTGATTTTGAGGTTTTGGTTTTAATGATACCAATTGCTAAAAATACGATTTCGAATTATCTATAATTTTAACGTTTTGAAAAAAACATTTTGCTTTATGTAACATCCATTTTTTTTTATTTAGTTGCCGATTTTAAGGTTTTTCTAAGCTACTATATGAGTTTTGAAGGCCATGTTTGAAAAATGTTGTAATTTTGACCCCGTTTGAAAAAATGACGCTACCAATAGCACCACTTTTTGATTTGGGGGTTGATTTTCATGTTTTTATGCAAAAATATGGGTTTTTTGGGCCAACTTTCTCGTTTTGAGGTCACAGTTCTCGTTTTGAGGTCACTTTGTTCAAGATAAAAATAGTTTAAAAAACCTATGGAGCCAAAACATTATCTTAGCCATAATAGGGGTATATTAAGGAATAATCAAGAGAAATTTTAGGGGTAGGTCCATAGCGAGGATGACCATAAAAGTGGTAGTGAGGGTCATTAGCTCATTCTGCTCCAATTTTCTAGAAAATGCAAATTATTGGTTTTTAAAGAACAAGGTGGTACTCACTAACAATTGCTTAAATGAGTATGAAATTTGAATAGTAAGTAACATGAGTAGACATGATGAAACCTAGTGGAGAATTTGACCAAATTCTAAATGGTTTGGAGTGGAGATGCAGAAACATGCCAACATCCACTATTCAAGGAGATTTTTTAGGTATTTTTGGAATCTTCAATGGAGGAAAAGGTTCCCAAGATCACCAATATGGAAAATTTATCTTACTCAACATTTGATTTTATAAAAAATATAGAAAAAATTTATTGACTAATTTTTTTTCTAGTTTTGCTCTGTTTGGAAGATAACTTTTGGCTAAAAATTCTAAGCCCGAAGAACTTGGTGCAAAAAGGACAAAATTGATAATTCTAGATTAATGTAGAATTTTATTGGAGCATCAGATCACTAACATGGAAGTTGTTGTGTACTCACCATCATGAATATTATCTTCTCCCTATGCAAAAGTTTTCATGTTTCTCTTTACGTTTTCTTCTACAAGAGCAAGAGGTTGGTCTCTAAGCTTGATTGTACCAATAAAAAATGTGCAGAAAACAAGAAAAAATGGTGATTTCTGAGAGCTATAATTTTTTTTTATCTTTGAGATTAAACTAGAGCGTGAATACATTGATTATAAATATAATTCAATAGGAAATATGTATGAAGTATTAGAATTTGGATAAGTGTTTTAGGTTTCTTTAAAAAAAATAAGAAAAGCGAGGACTTGTAACCTTAATTAATAAATTTGACAATGTGCATAATTTCCAAAATTTGAAAGAAATGCCACATATGTGGAAATTAGGTGTTTCTAACAATTTCATTTGTATGCACATTCCTTGCAAAAAAATCACTACAATGAAGATAAGCAAATATTATAATTAAAGAGTAACATTGAGGAGGAGACATGGAAGATGCACATAGATATTACAATCATGGAGAAAAAGATAAGGGCCTAAATATTAGTATGGGAAATAAATAGATAGAGTCTAATGGACAGAAAGACAAAATGGAGCCATTATAGCTGGTAGAAACCATGACTATTTTGAAGATGGAGGTGTAGAGTTATAGAGATGATACTGAAAGGATGTTAAAATCCTAAGAGGAACAAAATCAACTAAAGACTCAATTGCTACAAAGTTTAAATTAGTTTTAGAGACAAATAAATAATGGAATAGATTTAATACATGAGTAAGAATGCAAAAATCATACAAGGAGGGATATCCATAGAAGATCCACACAATCAAGAACGTCTACCAGAACTCAAAGACATTATTATTCACCAACTCACTCAATCAAGAAGTCATATGCATCTAAAGAATCCAAGATAATCCTAGAAGTATCCCTAATTAATCACCAAATAAGAAGACATGAACACGACAATGTGCAAGGAGATATTAGGAATATTAAGCCACCAACTTTTTATGGTGAAAATAAAAGGGGAGAAGATGTTGAAGCTTGGTTGCTATGGATATTTTTTTTTTTCCAGTTGTATAACTACTCATTCAATCTAGAAGGTATGATTTCTACATACCATTTAAAAGGAAAAGTTTCCATTGGTAGGATCTGTTATCTCCTCAAATAACACAGTCAAATTTGTTTATTTTAGGTGATAGGAAGTCATTGAAAAATACATTTCTAAAATTTTTAAGGTTCATTTTTTAGAGCCTTAGGTTTGTAATAAAGTTTGAAAAACATTGGATTTGATCTTTATTTAAAAAATGCCAAAACTTAGGTTTTGGTGGCTAAGCACCTTCCCAAAAGGGCTTCTATGCCACTACAATCCCTAGCTCTCGGTAGTTTAAACGCGAAAGTCGGGGCTATTTTAGCCACCGAAAGTGCAGAAAAGACGGTTTTTACTGTGTTGAGTCATCATTTTCAAATGATGATTATGAGAGATTGGAGAATCCTTTTGAGAAACGGGCATAGGTTTTTGTTTCTAACATGTCAAATAACAATAACCTCTCTCATTTTTCCTACAGGTGTCATATATTGGGAGAATTGAATTCATATCTAAGCCTTAATTTTCGGATCTCAGAATTTCCCTGTTTGACACATGTTTTTGAAATGAAGATCCCAGGCAAATGAAAACGAATCTCAAAGAAATGAGAGACTTTTTTTCTCACAACAAACCAATATACAAAATCCTCTTCTAGTTTGTACACAATGGTTTTTGTTAGAGAGACATGGGTGAATCTTTGAGCAACAAATTTCCATAAATTTCTATCTTTTCTAGCCACCTCACAATTTTGAATTTGAGATAGGAGAAGAGGTTATCAGATCCATCTTTTGAGGATCTGAAACTGCTTGTAAAGGCTATAAAGCCTATCAATTTTATAGACTAAGGGTTTGACTTTGGATACTACACCATGCTGCTATTATTGTAACAAGACCCTTTTTGAAATATATTCAGTTTCACAAGCTTCTTTCATTGTTGTTGTCAAATTTCCATCTTCCCTATGCTTTTTGTACTTATGATTGAACTCTGTTCTCTGTCTGAGTTTATTTAAATTGTTGGTGACTGTCATATCACCTTTTGATTTCATAAACAAATATTCATAAGTGATCATTGCTAGTTATATTTGTCCATCATATATGTTTTAAATGTGTATGGTTTGATTGATATAGTTAGTTTTCTTCACCCACCTGATTAAGTAAACCATTTGATTAACAACTCTTGAAAGCCTTGTCCTATCTGATATGTACTTAAGTTGTCTTGAGAGAGAAAAAATAGTAAGTGAGTTATTCATCTTGATCCAATACACTACACCATTGAGATATTAGTTAAGTTACTAGGCTTCTTTGACCTACAACCTAGAAGGACTCTTGGAGAGATAACAAATTGGCGCCGTTGCCGGGGAGAGGAGATTGAAGCTCAACTTCCTTGGGAGACGAAAATATCCAGCTTTGATGATAGAAAAAGTCTAGAGATAATTCGGTTGTAATAATCTATCTGGCGACTCCATGAAGGGCAGATTCAATGACGATTTCATTGTTCAAAAATCTGTTGGCGATTCCATTGATATAAAGGGAATAAGAGGTATTCATTTTGCAATTTATCAAGTATTTCTGGTTAGCCTCATCTAGTACCTAGTAAATATGAATGGGAGAATAGTCTTCCTAGATTTTGAGGAAAAGAGTGGGAAGTACCAGTTGAACACTTGTTGGAATTTCATGACTTTATTCATCGTCTTGAAATTATACATGAGGATGTTCAAATTAATCTTTTCAGGTATTCATTAGAGGGAATTTCTCTTAACTGGTGCCGGTCTCTTCCAAATGGAAGTGTTATATCTTTGACAGGTTTCCATATAGCCTTCAATTCCTTTTATAAAGAACATTTTCCAGTTGAACATATTTTTGAAGTATGTTGTAATGAGTTTTCTTTGCTTCATAAAAATTCTGTTAGTCACGAAACTCGGATTTGTGATGTTACATCTATTTTAGAAGAAGACATTTATCAAGCAGATCAAGAGGCGTTGAATGATAGTAATAACATAGAAACATCTTCCATCATATCAGATGTGTCTGTTGTTTTAGATATTGATGAATATCAACATGTCTCTTATGAATATATTAATGTCAAAGAACAAATGCATACATCAGCAGGAAAAAATAGCGGATCTGAGTCAAAAGGAAATGTTGAAGGTGATGGTGAAGGAGAACATAAATTTATGATGCATGTTTCTCTGCCAATTGAAGACAGTCAACAACAATATATCATTTCTCAGTTGAAACAACAAGGAGACTATCAAGGAAGACATCTAATTGTAAGCAAAGAAGCATTCATACAAGGGAAATTATTTTCTATAAGTCAAAATGTTTTTGATCTTGGATTCAGAGACCCAATAGCAACTTTGATGGAGTTGTATATTTCAGATCCTCTGAAAATTTCATATTTTGTTTACTCATCAGTATTCACCAGTGAGTATGCCTTTCTGAAAGTTTATTTATCATTGTTGATATCTTTTAGTTACTTTCTATTAAGCAGTGATAGAGATAAGGTCATCTCAGTTTTGAGGTTGCTCCAATGGTTATTATGGAAGTCTGTGTATACATGACCAATTTTCAGATTTGGTTAGTGTAGGAGTAGGCAGCTAAATAATCTCTTCATACGAGCAGCTAGATCCTTTTTAGTTGATTGATTTCATTAATAAACCAACAGACTACAAGCATGTTACATGCAGACTACAGGTTCACAAAAGATTAGTTGTACAGGCTAGTTTCTGCTCCCATGCTCTAGCTAGATGTGACCTGCAGTCAAAGAATAACACATTAACTTGCATACAATATCATCAATTCACGAGTCAAGAGCCAATGATAAAGTACCTAGACTAAGCTACATGGAGGAGAAGCCTACGGAGTAGTTAAAGTTTTATGTTCATCATATTGTCAATATTATCACATCTTATTATTTTTAGCTACTATAAGGTTTCTTAATACAACTGTGCACCAAGGAGAAACCTAGACCGAGTTTCATGATGCTATATGGAGGTTTGTTGTCCATGAAAAACTATCAAGAGGAAAGGCCAAGCGATGAATTAATGGACAATATCCAATTGTCGAGAATATAGTGCAGATTTCCATCAGATAGCTCCTATCACAAGGATTAGTTCATGCCATGAAGAGAGAGACTACCAGAGGCATTATATGTGTTCAACACATTGACAACATCAGTGTATTAAGTTATATAGAAGTGCGACCTATTACAAGCCAAATGGTGAGTCACATGGTTGAGCAATTCGAATTTGTCTTGGCATGCAAATACAAAGTTAAGGTTTTATGTAGTATACTCTTGACACTAATACATAAGATATCACATGGAGCACATCCATGAGGAGAAACACCATTATCTAGCTATTATTTTGTTATTAACTTCTTATGTTTGCCAACAAGCATAGTATGCACAAGATCTAAAGCATTGATAGCTTGAAATGAGGCGAGTGCAAATTTATGGTGTTGGTTCTTCGTGAGGAATTGATGTGTTATCGTCAGCATACAAAGCATGATCAAAACAAAGTACACTTGAAATCTACTTCGAAATGTATAATTATGAAGAACATAGAATTAATATTAGTGGAGGCAATCCAACTTGTAGATAACAATGAATCTTCCATTTCTTTTTAAAATAAAAATGAAAATTTCCTTGCAGATTTTGAGGACTTCCTTCCAAAATTCATGGAAAAACAGGGCATAAAAGTGATAGAAATATTCCAGATTTGGTGGCAAAGTATAAAATTCGAGGCTAAAGGGACAACATATTATTTTTAGAAAATCAAATCATGACTAGAGAAATCTAAATATAGTTTCTGCTTCTATCAATACTCTACTAAATTGGAGCAGTGATTATGCCACAGATACAGGGGAACTTTTGCTAAAGGTTTCAACACACAGTACAGGGTTTCATGCGATGCTTAAAGAAATAATATTAGAATTAATCTTTGAACTCTATTTCAAAAATTGTTACTCTTATTCAACTAGCATTCAAATCCAAAATATACCTTGGCCAGGCTCTGTCAAGCTTGCAACTGATATTTCTATGCTAACTGAACCATGTGTTTTAGATGCTCTGTTTCCTTCTATGCTTGGAGGAACATGTGCCATATTTGGTACATTCGTTTGTGGTAAAACTATTATCACTCTTGCAAACAAAGGCATATCTCATCATAGCTATTGTAGACAAGAAAACGTGATCAAAGGAGTAGCCTTAAAGATCAGTAAGTTAAGAGAAATTGCATTTTTGCAATTTTGTCAACTGTTATAAAGCAATATTTTCAGTGGCTTAGGCGGACATTTCAACTGTTCATCAGCCACCGAAAGCATAGATTTCGGTAGCTTACAGGTTAGCATTTTGGCTCTCCTAGCCACCAAAAGCATAGAACAGGGCATAAAGCTACTATTTTTGCACAGATACGAGTTCCCTTGATCCGGATTCCATGAGGATGGTTTCTAATGATAGATAATAATTAAGAGAATCATTATTGGGTTTCTGTTCCAGTTTTAAAGGGTGCCAGCAAGAGGAGAAGATTGAGTTTGCTACCCAATTTTGGTAAAAAAAATGTCTTTTAGGCAAAGGTGGCAATGTCGAATTCTCTATCAGTCTATAAGGATATATTACAACTGTTGAAGATTTTGAAGGATGTGAAGATACTTAAGATAAGGAGTTGACCTAGTAAATAGTATCTTTTCCTATTCTCTTGGAACTGTTTTTGACTTTCCATTTTAAGTAAATTTGATCCAGTTTTCCAGGATCTAGATATCTTTTGTAAAGGCTACAGGTGGGCTACATGTAGGCTATAGGTTTGTAGGGGATCATTTATAAAGGCCAAATGACTCCATAGCCCAATGGTAAAGGCTACAGGCAAGTTACAGGTTCACAAAAGATTAGTTGCACATGCCAAATGACTCCATAGCCCAATAGGAAAGGCATTGGAGCTGAGGTTCTTGAAACCTCACAAGGAGGATTTCATGCCCAGTAGGATCCAGATGTTATCTCCTCAAATAATAGAGTCAAATTTGTTTATTTTAGGTGATAGGAAGTCATTGAAAAATACAATTCTAAAATTTTTAAGGTTCATTTTTTAGAGCCTTAGGTTTGTAATAAAGTTTGAAAAACATTGGATTTGATCTTTATTTCAAAAATGACAAAACTCATGTTTCGGTGGCTAAGAGCCTTCCCAAAAGGGCTTCTAAGCCACCTAAATACCTAGCATTCTATAGATTAAATGCAAAAGTCGGGGCTATTTTAGCCAGCGAAAGTGCAGAAAAGCCGGTTTTTACTATGTTGAGTCATCATTTTCAAATGATGTTTCTAAGTGACTGGAGAATCATTTTGAGAAACGGGTGGAGATTTTTGTTTATAACATGTCAAATAACAATAACCTCTCTCATTTTTCCTACAGGTGTCATATAATGGGAGAATCAAATTCATCTCTAAGCCCTAATTTTAAGATCTCAGAATTTCCCTGTTTGACACATGTTTTTGAAATGCATATCTTGGGAAAATGAAAACGAATCTGAAATACATGAGAGAGGTTTTTTCTGAAAACAAACCAATCTACAAAATCCTCTTCCATTTTTTACACAATGGTTTCTTTTAGAGAGATATGGGTAAATATTTGAGCAGCAAATTTCCATAAATTTCTGTCTTTTCCAACCACCTCACAATTTCGAATTTGAGATAGGAGAAGAGGTTATCAGATCCATCTTTTGAGGATCTGAAACTTCTTGTAAAGCTATAAAGCCTATCAATTTTATAGACTAAGGGTTCGAATTTGGATACTACACTATGCTGCTATTATTGTAACAAGACCCTTTTTGAAATATATTCAGTTTCACAAGCTTCTTTCATTGTTGTTGTCAGCTTTCCATCTTCCCTATGTTTTCTGTACTTATGATTGAACTCTGTTCTCTATCTGAGTTTGTTTAAATTGTTGGTGACTATCATCTCACCTTTTGATTTCATAAACAAAGATTCATAAGTGTTCATTTCTAGTTATATTTGTCCATCATATATGTTTTAAATGTGTATGGTCTGATTGATATAGTTAGTTTTCTTCACCCACCTGATTCAGTAAACCATTCGATTAACAAATCTTGAAAGCCTTGTCCTACCTGATATGTAATTAAGTTGTCTTGAGAGAGAAAAACCAGTAAGTGAGTTATTCATCTTGATCCAATACACTACACCATTGAGATATTAGTTAAGTTACTAGGCTTGTTTGACCTACAGCCTAGAAGGACTCCTGGAGATATAATAGGATCAACTAAAGAAATTTAAGCATATCAATGAGAAGAGGATTTATTGTAAGTAGTTCAAGAAGTATTTCTAGTAGAAAAATCTTTCTGGGCACTACTTTGATAAGAAGATGTATGAGTTCTTTGAACTTAAGTTAGGAAATATGACCATGGAGGAATATGATAATAATGTTTTGGAACTATTGAGATATGTGGGTTTTATTAAAGAGGAGAAGGTGAAAATACATAGGTTATTAAGTGGAATACCATTATTTTACAAAGACAAGATCCAATTTGATGAACCTAATATTCTAGAAGAGACCATTAGGAAGGAAAAGTACCTATATGATAAGAGCAAAGGTGGAGCAAATTTCCAGAAGTCTTGGAAATATAAGAAGAAGGAATAATTGGATCAAAGGAATAAGGGATTCAAAGCTCATTTCCTTAGTAACAATTCTAATACATATAGGTAAAGCTAACTATCTCAAAGTGAATATGAGGTGGCATAATCCTTAGGAAAAAGGACAAGGAAACCAATAAAATGTTGGATATGTGAAGGAGATTACTTGTACATAGAATTTATTCACAAGGGAGACATGGTGAGGACTATAAACAACATACAAGAGGTAACTATAATGGAATATGTGGGTAGAAACACCCTAAGAATATATGTAACATTGGAAAATCGATATGTATACCATCAATCAAACATGATTGAGGTTGATGGTAAGATTGCAAATCAACATATTGCTATTTTAACTGATTCAGGAGAAATTCATAGTTACATTGTCCCTAATTTGGTTGAACAATTTTGTTTGAAGAAGAGTAAGAATAATAAATCATGCTTGGTTCAACTAGATTTGAAACTATTTTTTTTTTAATGAGATTGTTAAAGACTATGCATTAGATATGAATGGTATTAGCACTATTGTAAATTTGAACATAACACCTCTTGGCTCATATGACGTTCTCATTGGAATGGATTGGTTGGATGTACATCATGTTGTTCTATATTTCCATAATAAGACTTTTACTTGTCTTGATGAATAAGATAAGCAAAGTATAGTGAAAGAAATTCCAAGACCCATTTCTATAAGGGATATTCATCCTTACTGCTAAAGAGATGTTTAAGGAAAGGATGCCAAATTATATGCAGATCATGTGGAAGAGCCAACCAAGAGAAAAGGTCCAAGTCTTGAGGACTTTCCAGTGTTACAAGAGTATGAATATGTGTTAGGGTAAATATCGGGTTTACCACCAATAAAAGATATATATTTATCCATTGATTTAATTCTTGGAGCTACATTGGTGTCAAAGACATCATATAGAATGAGCACACTAGAATTGAAGGATATGTAAATGTATTCATAAGAATTTTTAGAGAATGGGTACATATTCCCAAGTGTCTCACATTGGGGAGCACCGATAATATTTATGAAGAAGAAATATGGAACCTTGAGGATGTGCATTGATTTTACATAACTAAACAAAGTCACTACGAGGAATAAATATTCTCTACCCAATATTCATGATTTGTTTGATCAATTAAGAGGAGAAAATATATTTTTAAACATAAACTCTAGGTTAGGATACATCAGGTAAGAATAAAGGATGAATACATTATCAAGGCAACTTTTAGAAACATGTATGGATATTGTGAATTTGTAGTGGTTTCATTTATACTGACAAATGCATTAGCTACCTTCATGTGCTTAATGAATGGTATATTTAGAAATTACCTAGATAAGTTTGTCACTGTATTCCTGAATGAGATTCTTATTTATTCCAAGTCAGAGGAAGAGCATGAAAACCACTTGAGATTGGTACTACAAGTGCTAAGAGAGACTTAGTTGACATATGTTAAGTTAAGAAAGTGTTATTTTTATCATATGTAGATCCATTACTTGAGACATATAATTTCAAAGGAGGGGATAACAATGGATCTAGAGAATATTGAAGCTATTAGATGATGTCCAACACCTAATAATGAAATAAAGTTAAGATCATTCACAGGGCTTGCTGGATACTATAGGATATTCATAGAAGGATGCTCTAAGATTGCTCATCCCATTACATCTTTACAAAAGAAAGAAATTAAATTTGAATGGAAATAAAAGTTAATTTGGACTATATAGAGAATGAAATGAAATACGTGAATATAAATGGACAACCACACACAAAAATGTTGTAGAGGGAACAATAATATAGTGAAAACAAAATTCTATTAATGGATGAAATAGAAAAAGACCGTAAAATGAAAAGCAATACAAACTAGCTAAAATTGTGGTATCTTATCTATGAAGAGAGAGGTGTAGTGGATATACTCATTCATGAGAGAGACATTACAAAGAGGCCATGGGGCCTTTTATGAAAAAACTTATTAGGTAGAAACCCTAAACATCCAAAACCCTAACCCTAAGAGATGAAGTGTCAAAAGGGTTATGTGTCCCTAGGTGGTTAGTTGATATGTCAACTTCCGGGTGGTGCAACTTTTACATAACATCTCTGTTTGGGGGAAAATATATCTCATTAGTAATATCTAAGCGAGAAGTATAAACCAATTTTTTCTCAAGGCCACCTTGGAAACCCTGGGCCCCAAAAGGTTTATGGAAAAACAAACACTATTTAGAGCCTCAAAATGACCTTGGAAGTTTAGGACCTCCAAAAATATGAAAAAATACCAAGTTGGAGAATTGTTGTGAGTAAGTGGAAGAGGTGGGTGACTACCGATATCCAACTATATTAGTGATCCCCCATTAAGAAGTAGTAATATCCATAGCATCAAGTTCCCTCATCAGATAGGGAAACTTTTGCTGAATTTTACTCCTGGCGAGCCACTTGATTTGTTGGAGAAGATTCCGTTCCTTGAAAACATGATAGATGTTGGGTATGTGTTAAAGTATTTGCATGACTACAGGTCCCCCTAATGGGGGCCTCGTGGGTGGATCCCACGATATTTTTTTTGGGCGCTTTGTTCACCAATGTTTTGGATATTTTCCAATTGGTTGGGTGGTTATTTGCTTTTGGCTGTTTTGTGGCACATGGTGTTTCAAACCATGGTTCTCTAATTCTAGTTAAATAATTAGGCTTGTAATTGAATCCGGGTCAATGGATTATGGGTTTTGGATGCCGCAAGATCCTATATATTGTATTGTAAACAATGAAGTAGGAGGATGATGAATAAGAATTAGAGGTGCAACTCTAAACAAGTTGCTAGTTTTCCCAATTTGGGTTTCTAGGGTAAAATATTTGTGTAATGTGTGTGTGCCATTATATATATATATATATATATATATATATATATATAGATACTAATAATCCATTTGCAATAATTAATTATACAAGGTTAAAATCTACAATAGAATTGTATTTTCTGTTGCTGGGTGCCCTTTATTTGTGTGTCCTTGATCCAATCAACTATGGCCTACTCAGTGTAATAAGGGTTTATCTCTATTAGTTCCAAGTGATCATCCACCTTCAAGGTGTCCAATAGGGGTGGAAAATATGGCCAAAGGAGCTCCACATTAAATACTAGGTGAAATCCAAGGAAGGGGGGAATAAATTCAAAATAATTGTCACCCATGACCTTAGTGATGGTGTAATATCCATAGCGAAGTGGGTGAATCTTTCGATGGGGTCTCGTGAGGTTGTATTTATGAAAATACAACTAGACCTCGTCTCCCACCTAAAACTTGTGTTGAACTTGATGTTGATCATGTCACTGCTTGCAATTGGCATTCGATTTTTGTAAAATATCATGGACCTACTAGTGGATGTGTTGGATACATTTAAAAAATTTGGATACTTTATTAGCCTCGGTGTGAGTATGGGAAAAATATTCCTATGTGGATGCAATGGGTAAAGCTACATCAAGTGGGGCCAATGGTTGAAAACCCAAATACACCTGAAAAGGGTTGTGGCTAGTAGAGCTATGAAGAGCTCTATTGTACCCATGATGAATTTAAGGAAGGCTCTCATCCCATGTCCATGGATGTTTAGATTTGTACATTCTTAGGATATACACGATCATCTGGTTGACCAACTTTGTTTTTCCATCGATTTGGGGGTGTTAGGAAGTTAGGTTGGTGATCTTAGTGTCCATTAGTGACCACAGGTTGGACCAAAATATTTTTAGTAAATGTCGACCCTATCTGAAATGATAGTCCTTGGTAGCCTGAAATGAACCCAAACAAATTCAAATAAGTTCTTCGCAATGGAATTTGTTGTGGTACTCTTCTTGCAGGGTGTCAATATGGCCATCTTAGAGAAGAGTTCAACAAAAAAAAATACATAATCATTCCCATGCTTGGTGGAGGATAGGCTTGACAAGAAATACATGGAGATGGACTCCCAAGGCTTGTCTGGAGTAGGTAGAGGATTTAAAACAATTGATTCTTAATGGTTGGTTTTGAAATGGTCCAGGAAATGCAATATCTGATATAATTGTTAATATCCTATTAGATATTTGGCCAATAAAAGTGATTTTGAGTACTGCCACTACAGTTTCCATGCCAAAGTGTCCTACCACTTGAATATAATGATCTTCCCAAATTAGCTTTGCATGCTCACTTAAAGAAACACATATATGTCCTAGGTGGCATAGCGATCCATCTCGAAGATGAAAGTTCGTGATTGGTGTGCTTGCACCTAGTGTTTGATAGGTAGTAGCAAATTCAAGCTCACTATAATATAGCTGGGACCACCTTGAAGTCTCATGGCCATAAGGGTTGAGATAAATGGTTGATGATGAAACTAGAGGTCGACTGAGCCAATCAACGAATTGATTGGTGCTACCCTTCTTGTACTTAATGTTCAATTTGAATTGTTGTAGGTACGTGGAAAACTTTTGATGGAGGTCATTTTTCAATTTTCCCCATGTTTGCATGAATTGTAAGGGCTTGTGAACAATGTGGACGATAGTATCCTTCTCGAGGATGTAATCCTTCCATTGGTGACAAGCTTGTACAATGGAGTACATATCCTTATCATATGTGGGGTAATTGTGGACTACATATGAAAGTGTTTTTCTATGGTAGGCCACTAGATGGCCATGTTGAGTAAGGAATGCACCAACTACATCTTCTAAAGCATATTTATCAATCTCAAAGGGTTGTTAAAAAACTAGTAAGGTAAGTATAGGTGCTGAACATAAGCAGTGTTTCATATCCTCAAATGCTTTTCATTGGGGCTGAACAACTGCAAATGAATTAGATCTTGGCTGGATACACATGAAAACCATGTTCATCCATGATGTATACCAGCTATTGGATTCTCTGCATTTCAAATGAGCACTTCCTTATATTAGCATATAAATTGTACCTTCATAGGGTGCTAAGGACATGTTGAATGTGCTACACATGTTCTATCCAAGTTTTGTTGAAAATGAGGATGTCATATAAATATATGACCAAAAAATAATTGGTGAATGGTCATAGGATGTCATCCATCATCCTCACGAAATTTTCTGGAGCATTAATCAAGCCAAAAGGAATGGCCAACCACTCAAAAAGGCCTTCTCTAGACTTGAAGGTAGTCTTCCATACATTAATTTTCTCAATTGGTACCTAGTGGTAGATTGACTTTATAACAATCTTGCTAAAGTACTTGACACCATTAAGTTGGTCAAGAAGGTCATTAATATAGGGAATTGGATATCGGTTTTGAACTATGATTTTTTTAGAGATATATAATCAATATAGAGTCACCATGTCCCATATTTCTTCTACACCAACACAATCGAGATCCTGCAAGGTGAGGATATTGGTTGAATGTGCCCTTTTTGGTTTAACTCTTGAATTTGGTGTTTGATTTCTTCACTTTCTAGGAGAGAACATAAACATACTAGACCATTAGATAAGGTTGCACTTGGTATTGAATTAATTGAATTCTTAACATGACAATGTAGAGGAAACCCGGTAGGTGAGGTGATGATATATATGTATGATTTCACTACCTTGTCCAACTACTTATGTTGTGTAGAGCTAACCTATGAATTAGTCATTGGTGTTCCCGTGATCTTCCATTTAACTTCAGAGAAAACCATGAAGAGGAAAAAATTCCCTCTCTTAGAGATTACCTTCCTACACTACTTGGTTGTGTTCAAAGAGACTAAAATAGTGGGAACTACCTTTGGTATCCTATATATTTTTCCACCCAAAGTAACACTAATTATACAAGGTCTAGACTCATACACATCATGACATTTCCACATATATGGTTGTCCTAAAAAAAAATCACACACTTCAAGTGGGGAAACATCACACACTACCTCATCTTTAAAGGGATTGATACCATAGGGTAGGTGACATTGCTAACTGACAGGTTGTCTTTTCCCTATCTTAGCCAACCAATGTTGTATGGTTGTGGGTGTGGTGTTCTCAACAAATTAAGCCTCTTGATGAAATTTGTTGAGATCAGGTTCTTCTATCTATCACTGCCAACAATGAAATGTAGTGGAGTCCCCTTTAACCACATCTATTAATGGAAGAGGTGCTCCCCCTCCTCAAGGCCATTTGACTCTTCTAGCTGGATCTTTGTAGTTGTGATGATAGCACTGGGTTCTGTGTCAATGATTTAATTTCGTTTATCCTACTCCAAATCAGAGTCTGAGCTATATTCTAATTCTTTTTCTTTCAGCTTGGATACCAATGATTGTTTTGAGAAACATTCATCATTGTTTTGCTAGGGAATTTTGTGGAACTCACACCATTTTCCAGTGTTCTTCAACTTCCTATTACCCGTATTTTTTTGCAACTTGGACTAGCTGTCTTGAGGTTGTATCTCCTTTCTCTGTGCTTTGTTCTATTATTTAGGGATTCCTTTACCATGATTCTATTGTTGAGGATTTGTGAACCCAAAATCCCACCTAATCCTCTATTTTGACAACATATCAATAAGAATCTCCTACTGAAGAGATATCCAAGAAATCCATCTTTATCTAGATGTGCTTATGTAGGCCACTACAATATTTTAGAGCTAGGTGCCACTTAGAGTCCCTAATACCAATATTTGTGCACAAGGTATGGAAGATGTTAGTGAATTCTCACACTGTTTGGTCCCTCTCTTGATGCAGAGTTGTCCATCTCATGTATTGGTCATCGTAGTTTCCAACATGGTAGTATTACTCCTTGAGGGAATCAACAAAATATGTTCAAGTGGGTTCAATCCCAAAAAATTTGGACTTGTTTGTAGCATGTGTCTCATAGTAAGTCTCCCATCAATATTTGACATGGATAATGACCTTATGGAGTGCAAAGGAGATATTTTAATTACTGGAAAAATTGTGGACAAAGAAATAACCTTCTAGCAGACTTAACCATTTCTCCAAAGCATCAATGTCTGTATGGTCTTTAATTAAATGAATATCAAAATAAAATTGTACCTTTAAGGGTGTTTCACATCCAAAATGGATTCTTTTCGAAGGTATCTCGGTCACCATAGGTAGTTGTTGAATGATCTAGATGAAATTATCCATCATCTTGTTCCTCTGTCGTGCGAGGGCTTCCTTGAGAAACAACTTGATGGGATCTCTAGCTCTGTTATTTCTATTTTCTTCCATAATGCGAGGTCACTTTGGATGGTGAGAGTAGTCTTTCCAAATAAAAATTAGTTCGAGACCCAATTCTATATACCTTGATCTCATCGAAGACATGCACACATAAACAAGAAAGAGTAGATTGCTCTAATACCAATGATCTTGGATGTATCAAGAATGAAATGAAAGATATGAATATAAATGGACAAGTACACACATAAATATTTTAGAGAGAACATTAATACAATGAAACCTAAATTCTATTAATGAATGAAACAAGAAAATATTGTAAAATGCAAAGCAATACAAACTAGCTAGAATGGTGGTAGCTTATCTCTGAAGAGATAGGTGTTGACTATGCTCATTCACAAGAGATAAATTACAAAGAGGCCTTGGGGAATTTTTATCAAAAACCCTAAGAGGTATAAACCTTAAACATCCAAAACCGTAACCCTAGGAGATGAAACATCAAAAGGGTTGCAGGTCCCTAGGTGGTTAGCTGATACGTCAAATTCCCCAGGGCACACCTTTTACATACCATATCCATTTGGGGCACAAGATAACTTGTTAGAAATATATAAGAGATGTAAAACTATGAACTATCCCAGGCTTACCAAGGAAACCCTGGGACCCAATGGTTTATGGAAAAAAATAAAAGCAATGTTTATGGCCTCAAAACAACCCTAGAAGTTTATGACCTGAAAAACCATGAAAAATTGCCAATATGGAGAACCATTGTGAGTAAGTGGAAGATGTGGATGGCCACCAATATCCACCTGGATCAAAAGTGTGAAGAAATATTCTATCTATTGAAGGAATTTCTTACTAGTGTACCCTTTCTGAACATTGCCGATCCAAATGAATATTTTGTGGTTTGTACATATGCATGCAAAGAGGGACTTGGTGGAGTCCTTACTCAGAATGCACATGTGATTTGTTATGAGTGTATAAATATTAAGGAGCATGAGAATAATTATGGTACACATGACTTGGAGCTTGCTGCCATAGTGCATGCTTGAAAATGTGGAGACATTACTTAATGGGAAGAAAATTGGAGTTAAACATAGACCATAGAGTTCTGAAATATTTATTTGAATACTAAGCTTTAAATGTTAGACAAACAAGATGGCTGGAATTTATTAGTGAATATTATTTTGAGATTAAACATATCAAAGGAAAATAGAATAAGGTTGTTTATGCACTTAGTAGTGTTGGTTGTGGAGCTTGATTATTTTCCTAATTCAGATGTCTTGTTTTAGCCATGTTTGGATCCCAATCCTTGGTGGGGGTTTCATGTTATATTATTTGCATGATTAGCCTCTTGTTCTATTACATTCCATTGGGCACATTAAGGGAGACAAGCCCCCTTGTTTGGGGGTTCGGGGGAAAATCCCACAAACAAACATTTTTGGGTGTTTTTTTACGTCCATTTTGGGCTGTTTTAGCACATAGTTTTCCAGCCTATGGCTTTCTAATTCCGGTTAAGGAATTAATGTTGTAATATAATCTAATCTAATCTAATGTTGTAAATGGATTAGGTCTTTTGGATGCCGCATGATCCTATATATTGTATTGTAATGGTGAAGTTAATACAATGAGAGAGAGTATTGTGTGTTTAAGAGAGGAGAATATGAGAGAGTGAAGAGGAGGTTGTAGTGGATGTAATGTAGGTGTTATCCATTAATTTTGTTGGATGGAACAAATGAAGGACTGTCTGTTTCTCCATCGATGTAGCCCATATCGGGTGAACCATCTATATCATGGTCTCTCTTGTATTGTGTTCTTTTGTTTTTTATTTTTGCATTCATTTTGATTTGTTTTTATTATTTCTCCATTATCCTAGTCCTAACAACTGGTATCAATGTTGAATATATATTTTGTTGATAAAATCATAGCAAAGAAGGGTTCCTGGTTCGAATGAGAGCAATGGTAGAAGAATTCAAGTTTAGGGTCGAGAATTCAATGACCAAAAATACTAGCCATTGAAGATGAAAATGGAGGAATATCTATATCAGAAGAATTTTTCCTTACCATTAGATGCAATAAAAAATAATCCAAAGACTATGAAGGATGAAGAATGGGAGGTTCTCAATAGAAATACACTAGGAACAATATGACTGTACCTGGTAGCATTAGTGGCTTTCAACATTTCAAAAGAAAAGAAAACATAAGATCTGATGAAGGCATTGGCTAAACTGTATGAAGAAACCTAAACCTCAAACAAGGTATTTCTTATGAAGAGTTTATTTAATACGAAGATGTCAGAAGGTAGGTTTGTTGCTAATCATTTAAATGATTTTAACACAGTAAAAATGAGTTAAATTTTGTAGGAGTAAACTTTGATGATGAGATTAGGGCTCTTTTGATTTTGTGCTCATTGTTAGAAAGAAATGGATTGGTCATGGCCGTGAGTAATTCTTTCTTTGGTTCAAAAACCTTAAACTTGGATGATGCTGTTTGTGTTATCCTTAGCGAGGAAATGTGACAAAAAAACGTAAGTGAGACATCAGGTAGTTATTTGACTATGGAGAATAGGGGAAGACAAAGGGAGAGAGGAAAGTGTCCATGGAATCATGGGAAGTCTAAGAAGGGTGGATCCAAATCTATAGGGAAGCTAGAGTGATGACATTGTGGGAAGAAAGGACACCCGAAGAAAGACTATTGGTATCGGAAAGGAAAACAAGGAGGTGGACAATGAGATAATAATCATGAAGCAAATGTAGTTGATGATGTGTTTCAAGATGCTTTAATCCTTTAATTAGATAATATTACTGATTCTTGGATGGTAGAATCAAGGGATTCATTTCATGCCACACCCCATAGTAAATATTTGAACAAGACTATGTTTAAGCTAATTTTGGACAGGTTTATTTGGGTGTTGATAAATGATGTAAAATTATTGGAAAGGGTAAGATAAAAATAAAATTATAGAATGGAAACTAATGGTTGCTAAAATAGGTGAAGCACCTCTTGATTTGAGAAAAAATATAATTTCAATAGGGTAGTTGGATGATGAAGGATGTATAGTTACATTTACAAGAAACTCGTGGAAGGTCACTAAATGATCATTGATAATAGAAAATGAGAGAAGGTAGGTATGTTGTATTTATGTACCAATAATGATGAATTTTCTATTGCTTTAGATTCTATAGAAGTGAAAACAACATTATTGCATCATAGAATTGGGTACATGAGTGATAAGGAGATGCAAATTCTCCACTCAAGAAATTTGTTGCTAGATTTGAAGCAGGTTGATTTGGATTTCTATGAGCACTATGTTTATGGAAAACAGAAAAGATTCCTATTTATTAGAGTAGGGAAGAAAAATAAGAGTGAAAATTTAGATCTTGTTCCTACATATGTATGGGGACCAACTCAGGTATCATCTCTTGGTGGCTCTTATTATTATGTTACTTTTATTGATGACGTGACTAGGAAAACTTGGGTTTATTACATTCGAAAAAAATACAATGTATTTGATGCTTTTAAGAAATGGAAAGATTTGGTTGAGAATTATATAGGAAATAATTTGAATTTTCTTAGATCAGATAATGGAGGTGAATACTACAGCAAGGAGTTTGATAATTACTATTCATACCATGGGATTCATAATGAGAATAAAGTTACAAGAACACCACAAGAAAATGGTGCGTCAGAAAGGATGAATATGATAGTCATGGAGCATTCAAGGAGTATGAGATTGCATGTAGGATTTCCCTTAAAGTTTTGGGTAGAAGCTATGGA
Organism: Picea sitchensis; assembly: GCA_010110895.2. Lineage (NCBI taxonomy): Eukaryota > Viridiplantae > Streptophyta > Pinopsida > Pinales > Pinaceae > Picea > Picea sitchensis. The sequence continues at coordinate 114,567 of SNQJ01S0001855.1, forward strand.
TAATATTGTTTACTTAATAAATAGAGGGCCTTCAAGTCCCTTGTTATGAACCAATGCCTTGAGAAAGACAAAAAGTCAATGAATAATAGTCCCCCTTGAGGGGGAAACCTCCTTTTACAATATATTCAATGTAGAAGATGAGATGAGATGATCCTAAGACTACGTCTCCTTGGTATATATATAGGAGATAAAGGGTACAATTATAATGAAAGGGTACAATAAAGGGTTATAGCCTACATACAAATATAAAACTAGAAATGTAATAATTCAATATCTAGGGATTAATAAGGGGTTTTATAATTAACAAGGGGATTTGTCTAGGGATCAACATGCCCCTCCCTTTCAAAAAATTGTTGTCCTCAACACTTGAATAACTATGGGTGTTTCTTCATGAATAAATCATATTACCATGTCGATTCTTCCACTGGTAGGTTCTTCCCTTTGACGAGGTACTCAGTAATTGTTCTGTTTTGCAGTTGCTTGATCCTTGTTTCAAGGATTGTTTCTATTTCTAGTATGATTTTACCTTCTTCATTTATCTTTGGTAAAATATTTTGGATTGGTATCTTGTAAGTAATTACCTTCTTTAATAAATAAACATGAAGAATATACGTACATGTGAATATGGAGGCAAATCCGATTTGTAATCCATACTTCCAATCCTTTGCAACACCTTATAGGGGCCATAATATTTGGGTTCTGTTTTTTTTTTCTTTTTTCTTGAGGTACATCTATTTACATGATTGTAGCCTAAAAACTACCCAATCCCCACTTCAAATTCCCTTTCACTGCAATGCTGATCTGCTTGGTGTTTCATCCTATTTTGTTCCATAACCAAGTTTTCCTTCAATAGTTTGAGGACCTCTTATTGGTTCCCTATGTGGTCCTCCACTTCCTGAAACTTTGTAGTCCCTTTCAAGGGTTATGTCATGGATGGAGGATGATATCAATAAATTTCCAGAAATGGGGACATTTTTGATGAATTACGAAAGGATGTTGTACCACCATTCTTATAAGGGAAACCACTTGACCCATTGTGTCTATTTATCAAACGCAAATAAATAAAGATATCCTTATAAACATTTATTCACAATCTCAATTTTCCCATTATACCGAGGATGGTAAGAAGAGATGTGAACCAATTGAGTACCCAAACAAGAAAATAATTTAGTCCAAAAATTTCTAGTGAAAATTGGATCTCTGTAACTTACAATAATTTTGGGGACTCCATGTAGATTTTGAACTATTTATATGAATTCTACGACTAATGTGCTTGATTTAAAAGGATGAGAAAGAGAGAAAAAATGAGCATACTTTGTTAGTCGATGCACTACTACCATGATGGAAGTATTTCATTCATATTTGGGTAAACTTGTAATAAAATCCATGATATTTCTTCCCAACGTTGACTTGGTATAGCTAATGGTTGTAGGAGACCCAACATCTTGATCACTCCCTTATTTTGTTGGTAGAACACACATTCAGACATAAAATTTTGAACATCAGTTTTAAGACATTCCCATAAAAATTCCTTCTTGATCCCGTGGTAAGTTCTCAAGAAACTTGAATGTACTCCTATAGAATAAGTGTGCAATTCCAAAAGGACCTTCTGTTTGAGTTGGGAATTCTTACATAAATATAGGTGATCACGATACCCTAGGAAATCATTATTCGACAAAAAATTATCTAATGCATCGAAGTCCTCTTGTAGTTGTTCAATGATTTTGTATACCTATTGATCTTGCTTTCATTCTATCATTGATTCTTCCATCCAATCATATTACATATTAGAAATATCACATAGTGAAACATTTGTTTCTTCTTCTTTCCTTGAAAGTGCCTCTGCCACAATATTATATTTTCCTTTCTTGTAGATAATTTCACAGTCAAAACCTAGCATATTTGTAACCCATTTTTGTTTATTTCCTAAAAATAATCATTGCTCCAAGAAGTACTTCAAACTATCATGATCAATTTTTACCTTGAAGTGTCTTCCTATTAGGTAAGGGTGCCATTTCTTAAATGCGTGTAGTATGGTCAACATTTATTTTTCATAAATGGGTTTGAGTAAGTTTTCCTTTAAGTTGGATTCTTTCAAAGGTAAGGGGCCTTCCTTATTGCATTAGAACTGCACCAATTCCATAGCTTGAGGCATCACATTCTACAATAAATGTTTTTGTGAAGTCATGTGTGGCTAGGACATGAGTTGTACAAATAGCCTCGTTAAGTTTTTCAAAAGTTTTGGTTGCTTCTTAAGTCCAATAAAATGGTTCCTTATTTGATAATTCTGTTAGAGGTGCCACTATTTGACCATAGTTCTTGAAAAACTTGTGGTGATAGTTTTTCAATCCTCAAAATCCTCTAAGCTTCTTCAAGGTTTTTGGAATTGGCCATTCCCTCATAGCTTTAATTTTGTTAGGTTTCACTTTTACACCTTCATGAGATACACTATGACCTAAATATTCCAGTTCTTGAACCCCAAAGGAAAACTTGGAAGGATTTGAATAAAGTTGTTTCTCTCCCAAAAGTTGTAATGCTCTGTCAACATGTTGTACATGCTCTTTACAAGATGTTTTGTAAATTAGTATGTCATAAAAAAATACTAACACTATTTTTGTAAGGAATGGTTTGAAAATAGAATTCATCAAGATTTAAAATGTTAATCGTGCATTAGTAAGTCCAAATCGCATAACCAAAAAATCATAATGACCTTAATGTGTTCTAAAGGACGTTTTGAGAATGTCCTCCTGCCTCATTTTGATTCGATGATATCTCAAATGAAGATAAAACTTTGTAAATAAAATTGCTTTATGCAATTCATCTAATAATTCATCAATGATAGGAATAGTAAATTGATCTTTGATGGTTATTTTGTTGATCTGTCTATAATCTAAATACACATACCATGAACCATCCTTATTCATAACCATCACTACTAGTGAAGAGTGTTGGACCTTGGATATGAAAGGAAGCAAATATTAAGGAAGAAAGGTGAAGTGCAAACTGCATGGAAGACACATAAACCAAGGATGGGTCGAAGTGGAAAAAGAAGAAAAAAATAAGGAGAAAAAGAAGGAAAAGCTAGCCGTTGGAAGAGAAGATAGAGGAATAAAAAGCAGTAAGAAATATGGATTGTGGACAACTCAGAAAATGGAAGAAGAAATCAATGAGTGCTTTGGATCACCTCACGAAAAATAAGGAAGAACAAGCTGGTGAAGCCCTTAAAGCATGGGTTGCATGGGACCTATGGTTTTGGATCTAGGGTTTTGACACCTAGACATTATTATGTAATGTATAGATAAAGGTCTAGAAATCCTGGGAGGGTTGTTTCTAAGAGAGTTCTAGGTGGGTTCATTGATACTATGGTTGTTGTTGTTCATCACTGAGTATTGTTGTAGAGAACAATGTTGAGACTTTATTTTAAGATCTTCAGCTGGGTACAAAGATCAATCCTCCAACTGGGTGCGCAGGGAGGGACTAGAGAAAGAGAGAGAGATCTGCAAGCTAAGTGCGTAGATAGAACTGTATGTTTTCATATAATATATCAAGAAACACAGTTCTGTGGACATAGCCCTAGGGAGAGGGTGAACCACATATATTTGGTTGTTCTGTGTGATTGATGCTGTGTTATTTGTTATCTATTACACTATTATTGCATTATTGTGTTAGATTAGAGATATCTATTGCGTAGTAGGCTTAAGTGAGGTAAAGAAAAACTAGATTGCTGTGTGTTGTTTTCCTGGATCCACTTTGCATTTCCTATGGTTTTAGACACCTGTGTCCTGCAACCCCCTATTGCTACTTCGGGTTAGACTACATCTACTTCATAGTTCTTTCCAAAAGGGCCAATAGTTATGGCTTGTTGGTGCGCTGATAGAGTTGAACCGCGGGTTTGCCCTGTACCAACAAATGGTTTCGTTTATGGGACCGAGATCTTCTTGAGGGAATGGCAAGGTGGTTTCCATTGAAGATAGAGATTCATAAGTGGATAGAAGAACAAGAAAGGAACTTCACCGAATCTCAGAACAAGAACCCTAGCATCAGTACAAAATATTGGTTGGGAAGGTACATCTTCACTGACATACACGGGATTTTATTTGGAGGAATTCATAAAGAGCTATACGATTGGTTAGCCAGATTAGCATATACCTAGTTTGAAATTAGATCTAGACCACATGTGGTTTGGATGTTAGCGCTAATCAAGAAGTTCAAGAGAATTGATAACACTGTGTCAAGAGCAATATATCAGTAGTTTGATAGCACTATTGGAGGGTATATTACTGAGTTTTCTATTAACATAGTAGAGTCATATAGCTAAGAAGAGAGATGTTTCTTTAAGGGACCTAGAGGAATTTTTTTACACCTTTTGAAGTTGAAGATCAATATGCTATTGCATGAGAAGAACATCTTGAAAATAAAGTAATCTGTCGGGCTGAAAAGCTAATGTTCAAGAACTCAGACAACGACAATGACACATAGGTTGGACACACACGCAATGGGAGATCATTTAGAGAGGTCCCTTTGGTGGACTTGTTTGAGCAGAATCACGAACCACTAGCATAGAATGAAGGGTTCTAAAGTGGAGAGGAAGAAGATCTATTAAACGAGGAACATTCAGAGTCTGCTAGGGCAAAGGAGAGGAAGACTGAAGAATCTCGTCGAGAAGAATCTGCAACTTCAGGTATTGTGCTTATTGTTGAAGTAAGTAATATCATTCCTCCTATTGTTTTAGAAACATTGAGTAACCAGAGTAGACAAAGTTATTAGATCACTTAGAGCACTATTATCAACAGTTCAGTATATACTCAGTCAAGAAACCTAGGAAGGTCTATGATAGATGAAATGAGGTTAATTATCTTTAGAGGAGATGGATATGAAGATCCTGATCAGCACTGGTTCTTATGCGAAGCTGTATGGAGTATCAAGCAAGTCACCGATGAAGTTTTTAAGAGAACCCAATTTAGTACCACCTTGAGGGATTTCACTCTGAACTGGTATATGAAGTTTGTTTCAGGACCTGGACAACCTTAACCGCTGAATGCTATCAAGACTGCATTGAGTGCAGAATTCAATAAACCTAAGTCAGATTCACAATGCATCATAGAGATGAAAGAGATCAAGAATAAGGTCACTGAACCTATTTGGGAGTTTGATCATAGGTTTAAGACTCTGATAGGTCAGTTGATTTTCTAGATTCTAGACGAACAAAATAAAGAATGGTTCATTGCCGCTCTCTTACCACATATCAGAGTCCCTCTAATGCAATATAAGGTTTCTTCGTAGGCTGAAGCATTGGTGATCACTATGAAACTAGAATCATCCCCTATGGGAGAATCCAACTCAGGTATGAGTCAAATTTTGAGTCATCTAACTAGCTTATCTATGAAGGTCGAAGATATGAAAAAAGAAAAGGGAAACGACAAAAGAGAAGATATCTGGTGTATCAGATGTAAGTCAGAGGGCCATGACAAGGAGAACTATCCTCTATTTAATGAGTACTTGGCCTCTGGAGATGTGATCCCTTTGAAGTAGGTTACTCTACCCTGGTGCGAGGTATGTAGAAATAGACATCCCCCTAGTGAATGTTATTACATGAAAAAATATGTCCAAACACCTACCAATATTTACTGCACATTCTGTAAATGTGTGGGGAATGATGAGAAAGAATATAAGGATTATGACCTCTTGCATGAAAGGTCAATAGATACATATAGGATTCAAGGAGAAATACAGTAGGAGGGAAATTCTACGTAGTTTAATTCCCTAGGAAGAGGAAACTTCAACCCTCATGGTGGATTCAGAGGAAGAGGATGAGGAGGAGGCATGGGTCGAGGTAGATGTCTGATAATTTGTTATAATTGCTCCCAACCAGGTCACTTGGCAAGAGACTGTCAGAACCCTTATACCACTTATAGCTACTGCAACTCATTTGAACATGTTATTGAAGATTATCCAGTATTGCTGGTGAAACTTTAGGAAAGACGGGATGGAAACCAACAAGTGCAACTGATATCAGTGGAACCTCGTGGAGAGGATCCTAGAGTCGCTGTTATTACTAGAGGAGGGGTTGTTACAGGAGAAGACTGTTAAGCCCTAATATTGGCTCATTACCCCTCAATTGGGGCATATTATATTAGTAATTTTATTTTATTTATGTCAGCTTTAGGCCATTAGTTGTAATTATACCTCCTAGTCTCCTATATATACCAAGGAGACATTTTCATTTTGAATAATCTTGGGCTTGAAAATTTAAGTGGGGTAAAATGAGGTTGCCCCCTCAAAGAGGCTTATTATCTGAAATTATCTCTTTTTCAAGGTGTTGATTACTTTTTCTAAGGTTTTTCTATGCTATATTGATATTTGGTTCTTAACATATGGTATCATAGCTCAAGGTCTTGGGGTTTCGCTGCTACATATGAGACACCTTGGAATTTTTGCTATAACTTGTTTTCTACAACATTTCAGAAGGAATGGCTTGGATTATATTTAGTATATGGATCAAGGTACATTGGATTCAAAATTCATCTCCTGAGGCCTTATACCTTCAGAGATACAACCTATACAAGAAAGGGTTATGAAATCATCCTGAACTGAGTCATTGCGGAATTTTCTCTATAAAAAATTTTCTGTAATGTTTCAAAACCTGAAATCTAGAGGATATTTACAGAAATTAGTAAGGTATCTGTGGTAAAAATTTCAGCTTCTGGGTCATCTTAAATTTGTAGATACACCCTGTGTAAGATAGGGTATCTGACTAGTCCTATTGACTAGTCTCAAGAAGGTGTTCCAGGTAAAACAATCCGCATAACTTATTCTAGGTATCAAATTAGTGGGATTGGTTTCATTGGATCGTGGACATTCTGTAGTATTTATGGTGCACGTTTCAAATTTTATATCAATTATTTTTGTGCAGGGCACACTATACAGAGTGAGATCTCATGGAAAGGCCAAAATCAGAAAGTTGTAGAGTTACGTGAAATTCCATGGCACATCAATTGATCAGATTATGAGCTAGAGGAGAGAAGAAATATTAGATAACTACATAAAAGAGAGTTTCACATACCTAGAAGGGCCAAAGGCAGGAGATACAATAGAAGAGGCGATATGAGTAGAACCACCTCAAAGAATCAAAGGTTCAAAGTGGTCACTTGGCCAACATGCCACCAAAGGGAACTTCTGCACCAAATGAGCCTCGAGGGGAAAAATCTAATTGGGACTCTCAGAGGTGAAGAAATGCATAGGACATAAATGAACTACAAAATGGATATAGTTCAATGGAAGCTAAGTTGGATACTAAGATGGATTCAATGGAAACTAAGTTGGATACTAAGATGGATGGTTTTAAAAGGGGGAGATCATGAAAGTATTGAAAATTTTGTAATAGAGACACACATGAGAATTGAAAATGCATCCCATGACATTAATGATGAGGACACAAGGAAGATTGAATCAAAGTGGAGGAAACTCCAGCTTTGGTTTTGAGACCAATAACCATAGTCCTAAAGATTGATATGAGTAAGTTTGATGGCAAGGGACCCAACTTGGATACTTTAGATGGAGCAATTCTTTTGATCTACATAATTTGCAACATACACAAAAGGTACAATTTCTTCTTTATATTTTAGAACCTAGTCAATTTGTATGGTATGTCGATGGCTTTGTTCTGCATAAATCCCTCCTCACTTGGCCAATTTTCACGGAAATAAATGATAGCACACTATGAAGGGATATAAGTAATACTTTCTTTAGCCAATTGATAATCTCAAGCAAAAGGGGTTGATTCACAGTACATTGAGAACTTCAAAGATTGAATAAGGTAATCGATATTCCATTTGAGCACTTGATTGATGTATTATAGGAACTTTAAGGATAGCATTCAACATGAGGTTTTCTTTTGGGAACCCAAATCATTGAAGATGCATTTAAGGTGGCAAGAAATGTTGAAAGTAAAAAGCTCATTTATGGCTTCAATAGAAGGACCTATAACATCCTATAGAGAGAACAATGCTCTTCTCCTAAAACACCTCAACCTACAAGGGTGTTTAATAATGAAGTCCTGCAGTCAAACTCTGTCTTGACCCTCAGGACATTCCACAATAAAGTTTTGTGTGGAATGTGATGCCTCGGGAAATGGAATTGGTGTCCTAATGCAGAAGGAAGGCCTAGCTTTTAAAAGTTGACCACTCAGGAAAGGACTTACACAAAGCCATTTATGAGAAATAAATGATGTAAATACTACATGCATTGAAGAAATGGCGATCATACACACCTAATAGGTAGGCACTTCAAAGTCAAAACAAAATCCTTGGTAGTCTTAAATGCTTGTTGGAACAAGACTATCTTTAGAAGAACAACAAAAATGGGTAACAAGATGTGGGTTATGATTTTTTAAATCGTCTATAAAGGAAAGAAAAATGTAGAAGGATGCACTCTCAAGAAAGGATGAAGATGTTGGGGCCTTTCTCTGTCCTATCTCAATAGTCCAAATTGATTGGATAATAGAAACAAGGATAGATGGAAGAATGAAAGAAAAAGTGTGGACTCTCATTTGTGGTTGCAATGAAGTTCAATGCATCGCTATGCATTTTGTGGAAAAATGATTCACTATGGGTACACAGATGCAAACATATTTATGTAAGAACTCCCCAACTCAAACAAAAGGTACTATTGGAATTACACCTCTCAGGTATAGGAGGCACTGAATTACAGAAAATACCATAGAGTCAAGAAGAATTTTTTTTTTTTTTTTGGGATGGTTTTAAAACTGATGTTCAAAGGTTTGTGGCAGAATGTTTGGTTTTCCAACAAAATAAGGTGGAAACAATTAAGATACAGTGCTTTACAATCATTATCCATCCCAAATTAGATTGATGGGAGGAGGTTTCCATGGATTTCATCACCGGAGTTACCAAAATCTGAAGGAAAGAGTGTCATCATGGTGATTGTTGATGAACTGACCAAGAGTAGTGTCATCATGGTGATTGTTGATAGACTGACCAAGTACACACACTTTTGTGCACTCTCTCATCCCTTCAAAGCTAGTACAGTTTCCACCGCATTCATGGAGACCATTCAAAATCTACATGGAAGCCGAAAGATTATTGTAAGTGACAGAGATCCCATCTTCACTGGACATTTTTGGACATAATTATTTTCTTGTTTGGGTACTCAATTGGCTCATAGCTCATCCTATCATCCTCAATATGATGGACAAACCAAGATAGTGAAAAAATGTCTGGAAGGTTACCTTCGTTTCTTTGTCTCTGATAAACAAACACAATGGTTCAAATGGTTACCCTTGGAAAAATCTTGGTTCAACACTTCCTCTCATACTACAACAAAAATGACACCAGTTATGGCACTTTATGGATACCACCCTCCTTCCATCATTTATTCTTTAAAATAAAAATCTAAGGTTCAAGAAGTGGAAGATCACATCGAGAATCAACAACAAGTTCTCCAAATCTTAAAGGACAACTTGACCATGGAACATAATCGCATGAAACAACAAGCAGATCAACATCGTAGTAAAAGAAGTTTTGAAGTAGGGGATTGGGTATTTTTAAGATTACAACCATACAAACATATGTCTCTCAAGCAAGCCAAGAAGGATAATAAATTATCACCAAAGTACTATGGCCCTTATAAGGTGTTGCAAAAGATTGGTACTATGGCATACAAATTGGAGCTGCTTGCATCTTCACAAGTACACCCAGTTTTCCATGTTTCATGCTTAAAGAAGGTTATAGGCAACAAGATCCCAGTTCAAACTATATTTCCAGAACTTGACGAGGAAGGAAAAATCATATTGGAGCCTGAAGCCATCATTGACACAAGAATTCCCCAGCTGAGGAATAGATCCATTTAAGAGTATCTCATTAAATGGAGGAAACTACTGGCCGAAGATTCAACTTGGGAAGATGAGTCTTTTATACAAAAGCATCCAGAGTTACTCAAGCGTTGTGGAAAACACTTGTCTCAAGGGGAGGGGCATGTTAATCCCTACTATTGGCTCATTACCCCTTAATTGGGGCATATTATATTAATAATGTTATTTTATTTATGTCGGCTTTAGGCCATTGGTTGTAATTATACCTCCTAGTCTCCTATATATACCAAGGAGACATTTTCATTTTGAATCATCTTGGACTTGAACATTTAAGTGGGGTAAGAGGAGGTTGCCCCCTTGAAGAGGCTTATTATATGAAATTATCTCTTTTTCAAGGCGTTGAGTACTTTTTCTGAGGTTTTTCTATGCTATATTGATATTTGGTTCTTAACAAAGACATAGTGACTCTAGGAAAGAATGTAGAAGGATCAAGAAATAGAAAAGCTGCAGAGAAGGAACAATTGTTTGATCCAAGGAGAGAGAGGCATACTTTTGAGGAGGCAAGGAAAGTATTTGTAGAAATACAAGATTCTTCATCTAAGGAACAACCAGAAGTGAGAGAATGTGGAATGCCTCTGGAATTCGATCAGTCTGCCTCGCCCGGAGAAGGAAAAGAGGAAAGCAAGCTTATGTATTTATTATATACTTACATTACTTTGATTAAGGATGAAAGAGTTGTGCATGAAGTACAACACTTGATAAAAAAGTATGAGATAGGAGGGATCAATCCTCTGTTGAATAAAGAAGTACATCAGGTATCTAGAAAGAGAAGGACAAACAATGAAATACACCTTAGTGCTCAGATTATAGACTATGATGTGGACTATGTGGTCCTCGACTTGGGATCATAGTCAATGTTATGACGAAGAAAACCTGGGCACTGATGGGAAAACCTAAGTTGATTTAGTCTCCTATCAAGCTCAAGATGGCTAATCAGTAGTAAATAAGCCCCTTTGGAAGACTGGAGCATGTCCCTGTGGACATCGATGGGGTAAGGACGTTTGTCAACTTCAAAGCGATTGAGATAGTTGATGATAGTTGTCCTTATCCCGCACTGTTAGGAATTGATTGGGATTTCAACAACTTGATTTTTTTTGACCTAAAGAAAAGAATAATGACATTTGAAGGTGATGGCCTTAGGGTCATTACACCTCTTGATCCCGATGAAGGTCACAGATACACATAACCTATCAGAGAAGAAGACCACACTTATGAACTAGAGAATATATATAAATTGACAAAAAGACAACATGATTACATTAATCCTACGACATATGGAAATTTAAGCTGGTGAAGTGAAGGTCATGCTCATTAGATTTAGAAGAAGCATTGGAGAACTGGCAAACAAAATGTATGAAGTTTCTGCGCGGAGGTGTGCCATATTGACCAAGGAAGTTCAGTGGATTGGCACACAAATAAGTAATCTTCCCACATTTGATGGTTTAAATCATTTAGAAACATTCTTATTGGAATTTTAATAAATTGTACCAATACAACAAAGGATGTTGGTACTAGATGGGGCATTGAAAGCCACACCAACTAGATGGTGGGGAGAACATAAGATGAATATTGCGGAGTGGACACAATGTCACATCTTATTGACAATGTGATTTTCAGAACAAGCAAAAGGATGAGAAGTTCATTACATAGGCTAGAGTTGTCCTAAGGACCACATGTGAAGTTGCGGGGAGGCTTGGGGCAACATTCCTAAAGAAAAATGGGTGCATACGTTCATTAACACTGTGGATACTACACCCATCAACTGGTATCTTCAAGCAGAACTATGCCTCACCACTTCAAATTGGTATGGTATGACTCAGAACTTTATAGCTTCATTTTTATTTGAAGGTCAATACCCCACAATAGATCAGGATTTGCAAGTTGTAAGACATAATGTCTTTGAGGAGGCACCTATCCTACCTTTGGAGCAAGAAGAAGATGAATGGACTGCACCTCTTCAGAAATTACACGGTTGTTACAATATCAATGTTGATGAAGATGATGATCCTAGGAATGTGAACATCGCAGAAACTGAAGGACAAAGAGACATAGAAGGGCCAGGGATTGAACTACCTTTCATTGGACAACCAATTAAAATCAAGAAAGTTATTATTGGAACAGAGCAAGAGCCTAAGTTGGCCAACGCTGGATATTATTGGGATGATGCCGCTATTGATAAGATTACATAATTACTAGATGAATATTAGGACTTGTTTCCAACCAAGTTCACAGACATGAAGGGCATTAAAGGGCCCATGGGAGAAATGGAGATCCCTTTGAAACTAGATGCAAGGCCAGTCAAGCAGAGACCCTACAGGCTAAATCCAAAGTATAAGCAGAAAGTTAGGATAGAATTAGATAGAATGTTGGAAGCAGGAATCATAGAACCTGTTGAAGAATCAAAATACATTAGCCCTATGGTGGTCCATGATAAGAAGTTAGGAAAACTTAGAATTTGTGTAGATTTAAGGAAACTGAATGATGCATGTTTACATGATCCATTCCCTACACCGTTTACTGATGAAGTGCTAGATAATGTAGGAGGAAATGAATTCTACTCATTCAAAGATGGATTTTCAGGTTATCATCAGATCAAAATTTCTAAGGAAGATCGACATAAGACCACATTTGCAACAGAATGGGTTTCTTTCCAGTACACTGTGATGCCTTTCAGATTGAAGAATGCACCAACCATATTTTCTAGGGTGGTGGTCGAAGCATTCAAGGAATTTCTACATAAATTTTTGGAAGCATATTTTGATGATTGGACTATTTTTAGCTTATTGAAAAATCATATTGAATGTTTGAGACTAATGTTGCATAAGTGAAAAAAATATCAAATTTCCCTGAACCTGAAGAAGTGCATCTTCCTTTAAAATTTTGGAGTATTACTGGAACACATTGTATGTAATCAAGGGCTGTTGGTAGATCCTTCCAAGATTTCCATCATCGTTGATCTACCTCCCCCTACTTCTGTTAGACAGATGCGCACTGCGCTGGGACATATTGGATACTACAAAAAGTTTATCAAGGGATATGCACAGATAACAACACTCATGGAAAGTATTTTAAAGAAATATCCTTAGTTTCAATGGTCAGAGGAATACTAAGAGAGCTTTGACACACTAAAGAAGAAAATGGTCACTGTGCTAATATTGGTTTTCCTAGATTGGAGTAACGAGTTAAATGTTCATGTTGATGCTTCATCCATTGCACTAGGATCAATTTTAGCATAGTCGGGTTCAGGAGACATTGACCACCCTATAGCCTTTGCTAGCAGGAATATTTATACAGCTAAGAGGAACTACACTACGACTAAAAGAGAAGGCTTGGAAGAAATTTAGACACCATTTGCTAGGAGGAAATTTTAAGATGTTCACTTATCACTCTGCATTGAAATACTTAGTCAACAAGCCAGTGTTGGGGGGACGAATATGAAGATGGCTACTGCTATTCCAGTAATATGATTTTTAGATTATGGTCAAGCCAGGGAGAATGAACAAGGGACTTGACCACTTGTCCAGGTTAGAACATGGAGAGGAACCTACCAGTTTGGAGGATACACTACTAGATGCACAACTGCTGGCCATAAAAAAATTTGATGATCACTTCACCGAGATAGTTCAGTTCCTATCCATAGGAATGTCACCTCACGAATACACAATCATTCAGAAGAAACAACTGGTAGTCCATGCATCTGACTTTCAACTTATAGCTGGACAATTGTATAAAATGGGACCCGATGAGATCTTGAGGAGATGTGTTATGGAGGCAGAAAGGCCACTGATTCTAACAGAAGCACATGAAGGCATCGCAAGAGGAAACTATGCAGGGAAAGAAACAACACAAAAGGTTCTCAGAGCCGACCTATGGTGTCCTACTTTACATAAAGATTCTAAATAATACTAAAAAGCCCGCGATGCATGCCAAAGAGTGTGGAAATATTCCAGAAGAGATGCTATGCCTTTAACACCTAAGATAAATTTATAGGCATTTGAGAAATGGACCATTGATTTTGTGGGACCTATGAACCCACCAGGAAGGCGCATGAGAGCTAGATATATTATCACTGCGACAAAGTATTTGACCAGATGGGCAGAAGCAAGAGAAGTTAAGGACTGTAGTGCAACTACAGTTGTGCTATTCATATTTGATGATACCATAACCAAATTTAGATGCCCAAAGATCCTTATGAGTGATCAAGGCACACATTTAATTAACAAAACTATTGAAGCCTTGACTCAAGAATTTGAAGTTCACCATCAGAAGAGTACTCCATACCACCCACATGCGAATGGTACAATCGAAGCCTTCAATAAGATCTTGGAGACAACACTGACTAAGATTTGTAGTGTTAATAGAGATGATTGGGATTTAAGAATTCCAGTAGTATTATGGGCCTATAGAACTACTTACAAGAAGTTAACAACACAGACCCCATTTAAGTTTGTATATGGCTTGGAAGCAATGGTACCTATGGAATACTTGGTTCCTAGTTTAAGAATCACAAAATTTATAGGTATGGATGACACAAACACTGTTCAAGATAGGCTTGCGTAGTTACTGGAACTAGAGGAAGATAGGTTTATTGCAGGATTCCATCAATAGATACATAAAGAAAGAGAAAAGGCTTATCATGAAAAACACATCAAGAGAAAAGAATTTAAGCAGGGAGATTTGGTATTGTTATATGAAAACAAGTTCATGAAGCATCCAGGGAAGTTCATGACACATTGGCTAGGACCATCTGAAGTTTCCTATGTTACAGAAGGAGGAGCTACACAGTTGAAGACCCTTAATGGATAATGGAAAGAAGGTTTGGTAAATGGGAGCCGATTGAAATTGTATTATGAAAACTAGCTACCTCGCAACTCTCAGTGAAAGTACAAGGAAGAAGGGTCTAGGTACCAGGTGCAGATGAAACTGGGTACCAGACACATAAAATACTGTCTATACAAGAAAGGGAGGGACTAAGCATAATGCATAGGCTGTTTCGCGTAGTCTGAAGTCAAAGTAAAACAGAAGATTCAGTCTTGCAGTGACTCGGGACAAGTCACATGTGAGTGTTGGGGGCCTATTGGCCCTTGGATATGAAAGGAAGTGAATATTAAGGAATAAAGGTGAATTCCAAACTGCACGAAAGACACATAAACCAAGGAAGGGTTGAAGTGGGAAAATAAGAAGAAAAGAAGGAGAAAAAGAAGGAAAAGCTAGTCGTTGGAAGAGAAGATCGAGGAATACAAAGCAATAAGAAATATGGATTGTGGAAAAATCAGCAAGAGGAAGAAGACACCAATGATTTCTTTGGATAACCTCAGGGAAAAGAAGGAAGAACAGGCTGGTGAATCCCTTAAAGCACGGGTTGTGTGGGACCTAGGGTTTTGACACCTAGACTTTGTTATGTAATGTATAAATAAAGTTCTAGAAGACCTAGGAGGGTTGGTTCTGAGAGAGTTCTAGGTGGGTTTGTTGATACTATGTTTTTTGTTGTTTATCACTGAGTATTGTTTTAGAGAACAATGTTGAGGCTGTATTGTAAGATCTTTATCTGGGTGCGAAGATCAACCCTGTAGCTGGGTGCGTAGGGAGGGACGAGAGAAAGAGAGATAGATCTGAAAGCTACGTGCACAGATAGAACTATATGTTTTCATATAATATATCAAGAAAAATAGTTCTATGGATGTAGCCCTAGGGATAGGGTGAATGTTGTGGTGGGACATCCCCCTACGAACTAGCAAATAGGGTTATATTATGCATGCATATATGACCAAAAGAAACCTACTTTCTACCTTCATCCCCAGACTTAATCCCCATTTCTTTTCAGCAAATACATGGTTATACCAACATACCTTGTTCCGGATGTTCGATGTCGATCCTTCTTCATGCTTGATCGCTTTCTAGCAGCTCTCCTCCCAAGGCTTACCTGCATACAAAACAAGAAACTAACTACACATGCATTTTACCTACAGACTAATGTGTTAGAGATTCAAACATATATTTACTGAACTATGAAGAACTCATATAGTGGGACGGGAAAATAATTTCTTTATTATTAACTTTAATGACTCATCTTACAATGTCGAGACCGGCCACTGCTCCACGAATCCTGATCCTAGGCTCCTCTTCAAATGTCCTCCAACTTCTTTGCTTTGTATCTCTCTTTGCACAAGGATGGCTAAAGGGTTGAGACAATGGGAATATGCAATTGGGCAGAGTTTCTTTACTCTTATTCTCCTCTTCCAAATAGGACCCCTAGCCCTTCTTTTATAGGCTAGAAGAAGCTAGGTATTTGGACGAACCCTCGACCATGCATGGCTAGGAGTTTTAGTTAATTCACCCAAAGCTGTGTGTTCCATCGGTAAATTTCCTTTTTTCA
This sequence comes from Picea sitchensis, assembly GCA_010110895.2. Lineage (NCBI taxonomy): Eukaryota > Viridiplantae > Streptophyta > Pinopsida > Pinales > Pinaceae > Picea > Picea sitchensis. Next base: position 130,832 of record SNQJ01S0001855.1, read on the forward strand.
TGATTTTTTCGGTCCACGTGGGCTATTTTAGGTTAGCTAGCATGTACACCCGTGCAGTAATGGAGCAGGGAGTGTGGACCCTTATTAAAGAGGTTTTTTAAAGAGTTGTTCAATAGTGCTTTGGCAAAGAAGGGATCTGAGATGGCCTGATGCCAGGTAAGCATGTATGGTGAAAATTAGGGTTATAACATATGCCCCCTAATGTGTGAGGGCAGAGGAGCATTTGATGGCCGAAATACATTACGAATCTTTATTGATGTGCCAAACAAGTGAGCCCAGGAACCAGGAATCAGAAGGCGCCGTCTGCAAAATAAAAAATGTCTCACTAAGGTGGGCATACCCATGCTCAGGATAAAATAGAATCATGGCTACCAATCAAATACACTGTAGATCCATGTCAAATAACTATATAAAGTGTAGTCGCAAACAATACATAGTGGAGCTACATCTCGAAATCAAAAAGATATACATATAGAGTATCCATCTTCTAGAAGCTGATACAACCTGATGGCTGGAGATGAGATCTTCAAAGATCGAACAACAAATTCAAAATCTTCAAAACTCAAGGTAGGAGTTTAATATGAGTGTACGAATTCACTACCCATAGGTCTTCGACGGCTTGTCAGTCATGGACTAGATAATCTTGATGATCAGACTGAAGGCTTCATTGATTTCGAACAAGGACTTGATTGGACATTCAAGATGGTTGGGTATGAGGGCAAGAGACAAATTGAAAAGGGGCTGACTCAGGCTTGGTAGAAACTTCCCATGGACAACAACATGACAAATGATGAGACTTAGGCAGCATGGCATTAATCATAAGTTTACGAAGCAAGAGGCGACACAAACTCTCCATATGTTTGGAAGGATAACTAAATGGAGGAGGACACAACTCTATGTAGCGAGAACAACTTCCTAAGGTCATATTACATCCCATAGTTTGACTAACAAACATAAATATGTTCTTTATCCAAGGGCAACTCATTATGTTGCCAATAAAGAAAATACTTTTCCCTTCCTCTTTTTGGGTATATATATATATATATATATATATATATATATATATATATATATTTTCAATAATTTTGGAAAAAAGAATAAAGGAATGTTACGTTACAATGGAGGAATGAGTGTTACAAACATACAAGTTCAAGGTGCAAGGACAAGACTGATGTTTAGAATAATGATACTCGGGAAAAATCCTCTGGGGGCCAAGGGTGTTAAGACGCAGAAGCAAACTGCTACAAGGCTGGCGTATAAGGTATGAAAACGCAGTTAACAAAACACACAATGGTAATGTCCTTCGATGTAAGTTTAACGAGCCCATAGAAGGTAAGCTCAGTGGTTTTTCATATTTAGAGAGTCTGAAAAAACATAAAAGGAGACCCCATTAGGGTACCTTTTTCAAAGATAGTCTAGTCGGTTCGAAAAAGGGGTAAACTAGCACCGACAAGACGTCTATTCAAAACCATTTTAACGAGTGTGATAAGGACAAGATCACTCGACCATTTTTTCATTTTTAAGGAATCTGAAAAAAACTTAACTATGGACTCCATTAGGAGTGTTCTTCTGGACCAATTTAACGAGTGTGAAAGAATAAGGTCACTCGATGATCTTTTCAATTTTAGGGAGTCTGAAAAGAGCTTAACTATGGACTCCATGGGGGTTCCTTTTTTGTAAGTTTAGTCCCTCAGGCTGAAAAAAGGGATAAAATTATACCTGAGAGTACTCTTCTAAAAAACTGAAGTTCCATAGAGTATACCTTTGTTCGTACAGTTGACCGTTTGGACCGAAAAAGAGGTAAACTACCGCCAGACAGATGTGACTTCAAATTTTAGTTTAACGAGCGTGAAAGGCCATAAGATCGCTTGGTAATCTTTTCATGTTTAGAGGGTCTGAAAAGGGCTTAAAAGAAGAATTGTTATATATTTTGGGAGTCTTGAGGGTGAAGTCAAGAGTGAAAAGGAATTGTGCAAATGAGGTTCAAACTCGTAATCAGGAAAAACTACAAGGACTCCCGAGCCTACGGTGATCAAAGACAACATAGATACCATAATGCAACTAGGATCTACCTATGGAATCCATGTTCCGGTAAGCTCTACCACCAAGTCATGACACTTCTAAAGCAACTAAGATGGTTCCATGTCACAACCTAATGGGATCGATCCTATAGAAAAGGAAAAAGACAATGAAATACAAAAGTCATGGTAGAAACTTAACCTATATTCTCAAGTTGATCCTTGGAATTTTTTTTTCACGGACCATCGGAAATTACCCAAAACTCCAAAAAACTATCCCAATACCTGATCATATCCCTCCCATGCAACTCCTGAATCACTCTAAATGGTTTTTGGTATAAAGAAAATGATAAGGGAGGCCAAAAAAGCGACAAAAGAGGCCAAAAAGTTTATAAATAGAAGCTGGCAGCTCATTATCACCATTACTAATTTGGAAATTGACTGTGGAGCCAAAAGATGCCCTTTGATAAAAGTGGTGATTCCGGGAGCTACAGTGTATGAAACAAACTTCTGTCTGGACCAAGTAAGTACAAACTCTCTTAACTTGCATTTTAAGTCTTTATTTTTGCATTGGGTTTCATTTTTTAGGGGGGTGTCGACCTTTAAAAAGTTGGCCCTAGGTCCACGCGGGTTGTCTCAAGATAGGTCGTGCGTCATTCAGGTAGAGTAAAATCTGGATGCGTGTACACGCGACTGTCACCATTACAGCATGCGTGGACCACCTTATTGAATGAAAAAGGCTTAAAAAGCAAGGGTTAACCCTCCTGAACCTTGGTGTTTTGCAGGATGTATGTCCACTGGAGTGAAAGAGAGCATGAAGAGGTTAGTGAGTTGGCCGGGGAAGGCCCCCATGCTGTGGTTACTTTGATGCAATGTGGGTTACTCAAGTTTTTCCTATGTCCTTTTATGCGGGAACAACCTAGGCTACTGAATGCCTTGGTTGACTACTGGCATTCGGATGCAAAGTCATTCATGTTAGAGGGGCAGTGACTGGTACCCACGACCAAGGACATTTACTTTTTGATTGGCCTCTCCAGGAGAGGGGAACCAGTCAACTTCCAGACTTTTCCTTTGAGGCCGCATAACATAGAGGAATTGATAGGTCTATACTGTGCAGATGATATAGACCGCTTGAGCATGTAGGCGCCCATAAGCAAGATCACTGACTTATCTCTACAGGCGATAGTATTGCTTATTGGGTGAATTACTGGTTCTGCGACTCTACATCAGGCGTCCTACGTACAGATGAACTGTGTAGTCCAATGCTTAAATGCACAAATATTTGATTGGAGTACCACATTGCTTGAGTGTATGAAAAGGCAGTTGATAGATTTTCATTTGCGGACACATAGGAACTTTGGGTTCGAGACCATTCTGTGTTCATTATTTTTTGAGAGAGTTCTAAGTTTTAGTCCTCGAGTAGTGGTACGAGGACATAAGGCCTCTCTTCCTGCTATGTGTAGATGGGAAGTATTATCGCTGCGACAGGGTGGTAGAAGGACCAATGAGTCCTTTGATGATGACTTCTTTGCGTGGTTGTCACGACAGATTCCTGTTATAGAGGATTAACCCTATGCTGGGATTGATTTCTCGAGAGACCCTAAGATACCAGTACCTCCTGGTGAGGAGAGAGGGGAGATGGGTAAGTCTCCACCTTTGTAGTTTTTTTTTGTTAAACATATGTAATTTTTATGTTTTTTTCGTTATATATATCATTTTTTTTTGTTATACCAGAGTATTTGACATATATGTGTTCATTGTGTGCAGATGTAGGACCAGTGCAACCTGCTGACTATGCGAGGAATAGGTGTCGTCCTTGGCTAGGGGCCGCACCTGCCGCTGCAGGGGGACTAGCAGTAGCAAGAGATATTCCAGCCGGGGAGGCTGAGAGGGTATTGAGACGAGTCGAGTAGAAATTTAGTGTGCTCACTCGCACGGTCCCGATGGCAGATATTGAGGACCTACCACCATCTATGCAACCTCATGTAGTGGGGGCACCACGAATGTGGGTCTGGTTGTTTTAGCATTTATCCAACGTTGTGGATCAGTATAACAGGGCCCACAAGCCCTGACTTTAGCTAGACATCTATACATGCCACAAACAATACTTGTATATATTTTTTGAGGGCATAAGCACCATGACTCGTTATTGGTCATATTTTTGAGGCATTTGCGTCCATCTATGTACTCTGGTTACGTTATGATATCATATATGTTTTTTTTGTCTTTTGTGTCTTATGGATCATGTGTGAAAAAAAAATATTTACATGTTTATGTGAATGTTCTTTCATATGTGTGAAATATGCCAATCTAAAATTTGATTAGCTAGAGTATCTATAACTTGGTTTAATCTCCTAGGAACATGAAAATATGTAATATAATCAAAGTTTTGTTCTAAGATACGTACCCTAAGGAATCGTCGGTGTAAAGTTATATCATGAACCCGATATACTCTATTTAACTAAGACACAACCAACTGAGCATCGAGATAGACCCAGAGATGAGAGATACCAAATGACAAAGCGTCACGAAGCAACTCAATAACTGCACTATACTCAGTGACATTGTTGGTGGTGTCACCTAAGGATATACCTCCGGAAGATAATAACTGGCCTTGAGGTGTAAAGATTACCCAAGCTACAGAGGCAAGCCTCTGAGTGTGCCGACTAGCACCATCTGCATACCCAACGAACACCTCAAAATCTCTTGACATCTGCCACAATGACAAAAGAAAACATCAACGACATGTCCATAACACTAAAAGAAACTGGAAAGTAATACTACAAAGACTATACATATGTTACAAAAATTTACCCACAGTGACCTGCCTATGAGTAATACTTCTTGAGGTAGAGCCCATTTCTAGGCTCTGCTAAAGAATTCCCTTCAAAGTCAACCAGACGATAAGCACCCTTTTTTAAAACCTCTTTTATGATGAAAGGTTTGAACCACATGGATTTGAATTTTTCTGCCCCTAGGGGGTCCTTATCTTAGTCATAGACTAGGAAAATGTCGCCTTCAAAGAAAATCCGAGGACGAATGGACCTATCGTACTGACACTTGACCTTATATTTGTGAGCCTCATTGGCCAGGGCCACAACACGACGCTGCTCAAGGTATACTAACCGTTCTTCAAGTGGAGAAGTGTCTGGCAATAATTGTACTGCCAACTTTAGAGATGGGATCTGACATTCGATAGGCAAGACTGCTTCCAGCTTGTAAACGAGTTGGAAAGGTGAGAAACCAGTCGCAGTCTTAACAGATGTTTGGTAATCCCATAATGCCGAGTATAACATCAAATTCCAATTTGACTTGGCTGAGTTGATCGTTCGCTGTAGAATGGTTTTAAGAGTTTTGTTCACAACTTCCACCTGACCATTTTCTTGGGGGTAGTAGGGTGAATAATGTTCCTACCATAACCCAATCTTTGACGTCAACTCGGTCATCATCTGGTTCTGAAAGTGACTTCCATGGTCAGTGACAATCTCCCTTGGGAGGTCGAACCTTGCTATTGTTTGGTTGAATAAAAAGAGAGCTGCAGTCTCTCCATCATCTTTAAACGTTGGCATAGCCTCAACCCACTTTATGAAGCAGTCTACAACTACTATGATATAGCGGTGCCCCCTTGCTGAAGGAGGGTTGCATGTAGTGTAATCAATCCCCCACTTGGTGAAGGGACCAACTATGATGATAGGAAACATGGGAGTGGGATGTGACCTCATCTTTCGAGAGAAGATTTGGCACGGATGGCACTTCTTGACCGATTCGATACAATCTTTGATAAGTGTCGGCTAGAAGTAACCTGCTCGTAGAATATTTTGGGTTATTGCCAACCCAGAAAAATGACCGCCACAAGCTCCGGTATGGAAATCGTTAAGCATGATAACTGCTTCGTCATGAGTAAGACATCGACGTAGGATTCAATCTACAGCTCTCTGATACAATGTATCGTCGAGTATGAGATAATTCTTAGCCTGATGGCGTATGCATCAACACTCATCATCAGAAGCAGTGGTGGGGCACTTCAAAGTCTGGAGATAGATTAGGATATCTCCATACCAGGGATCCGAAGAGGTGATAAAAAACATATCTCCTCTGATAGGCGACTCTTCAGGCAGAAGATCACCTGACTCAACCAGAAGTTCCGAAATAATTTTTGTGAAGACCAGTGACTTTTTGGATTTCACTGAAATGAAATCTAAGTCAAACTCCTGGAGGATGACTATCCATCTACTGATGTTTCTGCCTATTACCCGTCATGTCAAAATGTACTGAAATGGATTCACGACAACAATGACGGTGGTCTTATGAAATAAAACATAATGACAGAATCGTTGAACATCATGGATTGCTGCCAACATAAGTTTTGCGATATGAGAGTAATTGAGTTCCAGTCCTATGAGGCCTCAACTCAGATAATAGATAACATATTCTGAGAACAAGTCATCTTCCTGAACTAAGACCATGCCAATGGTTGACTCTGATGTAGCCAGATATAATAAGAAATCCTTGTTATAGTTAGGTGGCCGAAGTAGAGGGGCAGTTGTGAGTGCATGTTTCAATGCGGTGAAAGAGAGTTAAGCAACATCGTCCCAATAAAAGGGAACATCTTTTTTAAGTAAGCACATAAAGCCCTTGGTGATCTCGACATAGTTAGCGATAAAATGTCTTAGAAAATTTGCCTTGCCCTGGAGACTCTGAAGTTGAAGAATTGTGCG
>SNQJ01S0001855.1:137617-168194 GCA_010110895.2 Picea sitchensis
CCATATTTTTGACACTATGAAACCTAACCATCATCCTGATGTTACACAAAAGATGCACTTGTTTGGGTTCAAGCGAATCTGGAAGTAGCGACAATGCTCAAAAATAAGTCGGAGGTGTGTGGGATGATCTGTTCTCTTGCGAGATCGAGATGCTAAATCATCTAAATAGGCCTCGACTATATGCTTGAGGTCATGGAAAGCAAAAGACATGGCCCGCTGAAAGGTGGCTCCAGCATTTTTGAGACCAAAAGGCATCTTATGATACGTGAATGTAGCCCATGGACAGATGAATGCCATTTTGTGATGGTCTTCGGGTTTGATTTGTATTTGGTTATATCCCGAAAAACCGTCCATGAAAGAAAAGGCCTCACAACCTGCACATTCATCAATTATCTGGTCGATGAATGGTGTGGGAAAATTATCTTTAGGGCAGGCCTTGTTCAAATCATGGAAGTCCATACATACACAAATTGTGCCTTGTTTTTTATTGAATGGCACGAGGTTTGACACCCATTGGGTCAAATGGATAGGGTAGATAAAACCGGCTTTTAGCAGTTTCTCAACCTCAACCTTAATGGCTACTGCTTTCTTGGGGTTTATTGGATGAAGCTTCTGCCGAACAGGCTTGGCATCTAGATACGTTGTGATTTCATGTTCAACTATTTTTGGATTGATACCTGGCATTTCCTCATAAGACCAAGCAAAAATGTTGCGTAATTATTTAAAAAGAGTTGTGTAGATTTGAATCTCTCCAGGGGAGCAGTCAGCTCCGATGAAAACATTCTCCATGATGCCAGGGTTTCCGGATATATTGATCGGTAAGTTTTCAACGATAGTTTCCATATTACCCTCAGCATAAACCTTGTGTGTAGCTAAGGGATTAATGGGACAAGACCTATCTCCCGTCATAGTCAAGGTGAATTATCCAACTTTGATTCTTCTTAACACTGGGAGGAAGCATGATCTGTGATGAATATCTTCCCAGGGTTTGTCCGGACTAGTCATTTCCTCAATTATAGCTTCATCAGAGGGAAAAACTAAGTCTAATGAATTGGTGTAAGCGAGAGAACCCTAAGCCCAAATAGGCTCTAGAAGTGGATCGAACTCTTGTGAAAGAGTTGGATTAGTGTTGGCTGAAGCTTGCTGGACTAAAGAGTATGCTACTTCAGCTGCAAACAAGGGCATGGACATGCCCGGGTGGTCTGTCCCATCCATCGTGGTCGATGGGGAAGGAAGTATCCATGGATAATCAAAGTAATTCATGCGAAATGACAAAACTTGAAAAATCTCAACCTTATGGTGATTGGATATAAACTTGATATCGCCTTGAGGGGGTGGGTAATCGAAGGTACCCATCAAATATGGGCACAAACCAACCCCTATGTTGACTACACCTAGTTGAGGATTATTGATCATCGGGATCATGGATGCCCCCAATGAAGGGTCAGGTCTAGAGAAAGACAATTGATCGATGGTCACTATCCGACCCTCATGTGGAAACAACAAGACCTGAAAAACTATAGAAACCACAACTTGCATGGCATAAGTCCAACTCCTTCCTAACAAGAGGTTATAGTCGAGAGGAGCATCAACTACCTCTACCTCGACACACACGGTCTTCCCTCCTAACTGCACGTGGAAAGAAGGAATGATACCATGTGGTTGGAATGAACGATCATCGAAAGTAGTGAGGAGAGTAGGTGATAGAGAAAAAATGGGTTGGCCAACGACCTTCCAACATGCCAATGACATAACGCATGTCGAGGCTCCCTCATCGACCACCGTGCAAAAAATATTCCGAGTAAAAGTTTTCATGGGATAAGCCACTACTATCTAAAACACTACGTGGTAAGGTAGATGAGGTTTTAGGTCGGTCGTATCCAGCATGATTGTACCCAGATTACAAGTCTCGGTATATCCTAACATGGTTAACAAATCTTTCCTCTGGGAAGGGAAACTTTGGAGGACTTCTAAAGTGGACATCGCATAAGGGGTTTGTGATAAATCTTCCACCACAGAATAATTCTGGGTGGCCCTTGCATTTGGGTTGTGAGAAGATTTTTTGAATGCACCTTTGGGGATGCATGTCATTGTTTCACCCAACGTCTTCTCAATCTGTAGAGGAAGAGATGGGAATTCAGCTTCTTTTCCCTTCTCAGAAGTGCTTGGTTTACTATAGTCATGCTCTCTAGTCAATATAAAAGCATCACCCTTCACCATATATACATTTGTAGATGTGGGGTTGGTTGAAGACAAAGAGGGTCCTTGGCTGCCTCCTTCCGTGCTTGCAGAGGCTTGAGTTAGATTTTGCCCATGTTGAAAAGGATTGGTTAACATAGTAGGATGTTACTACACCACAAAATTTTGGGCGTCTGCAAGCCGAGGACATAGATGGGTTGGGTGGTCTTCCATGCACAAGTTGCATGGATACCTCACCTTCCATTTCTCAGTGCTATCCCCACCAGCATTATCGGTAGGTTTTTTATCCCCCTGACCCTTCTTTCGTTGTTTTTTCTTTCCTTCAGGTTGCTGGGTGGCCTTTGGATTAGTCGATTTCACTGTGTGTACATACGACGTTTTGGTAGGGGGGAGTAGCCAAAGAAATAGTTTGGATGGCCGCTATGTGTTGTATAGAAAATTGTTGCAACTGATTCGTCAGTTGCTCAATGGGCTTTGTTTGTGCTGAACCAGCAATACCATCGGCATGTGGTCCAACTCTCTGTCTAGTTTTATCAAGTATTGAGCGTGGTGCATCTGGAAAGATCTCGTATAATAAACTAGACTGAGAATAGATTAGCTCAAGTTGTTGAGCTCTCATGATGGCGTCCTCTTCGGAAAATACTCCCGACGTCACAATGTCTTTGGACAACTATGGGACCAAAGCCTTAAGAAACCACTTGAGCAAGAACGTTGGTGGGACTGGTACCTTAATTAAACTCTTTCTACATCTCCATTCTCGAATGTGATCAGAGATATGGTCTGCTTTAGTTTGTGAGAAATTGGCCAGCAATTCGGTGCCAACGTCGTATCTCACAGGAAACTGGAAATGGTTTAGGAAAGCCATCGATAATTCACTGAAGGAAGAGTAGCTTGAGCGGTCAATCTCAATGTACCATTTCGTGACACTCCCAATGAGAGTACGTTGAAACAATCACAACTGTACAGAGTCATCTTTCAATGAGTTAGATGAGCACCAAAGATGGAAGGTAGTCACATGATCTCCTGGATCTTCATTAGGCTTGACTTCGAACTTTGGGATGTCCGAAGGAAACTTCGTTGGCAGAGGAGGCCAATACGGATCGTGACAGATAGGGTCATTCAACAACCTTGTCAAGTTTGGTAAATGCAAGGTTGCCAGGAAGGGTAGTTTGGGTTGTTGGTGATAACCTGGGAAAAAGGGGCCTAGAATTTGACTGGCACCAGGTTGCTAGGAAAAGTTCGGTTGCTGGCCCGAATTTTGGTAGAAACCATGGCCATGGCCAGCATATGGATTTTGCGTGTGAGGAGACATCAACGAAATTTTTTTGAAATATGACATAGATGGTTGGGAATGCATTACATTTGAAGGACTTTGGGAAGGATTGCTCCATGTCGGTCCTATGGGGATAGGCATAGTGCTTTGTCCAGGGTTCCATTGATTATGAAAAGAATTACCCCAGATCGACATTCCTGACGAGGGAACTTATCCCTGCCAATAATTCCAAGGCCCTAATGCGGAAGAAGTTCCTGGGTGTGCCCCCTGTGTAGGAATAGTACCCTGCATAGGAATAGGTTGTCCGAAACTGGGGTTTCCCCCAGTTGGGAAAGTAGTTGACGAGAAGGTGTTGTTACCAAACACATCGAACAAAGAAAACGGTGTCAAACCTTCTGGAATATTATGTGAAGGTGGTCCTTGACTCCCCGATCCAAGTAAACTATAGTGTGCAGGTTGCCTGATGGTTTGGTGAAGCGAGCCACCGAGTGAAGGGGACAAAGGAGGTAAATGACCTCCCCCATAAGGGAAAGCGTTAAAAGGAATAGGAGTGCCCCCCATGTGTCCTTGCAGAGGAGTGTTAGAGCTCCCTACCCCCAGAACTAAAGTCTATGAAGTGGAGTAGGAAAGTACAGGACTTGTACCTGAACTAGGCATCCCGTATGAGAATGGAGGGCCTGTTGCACTTGGTGTGAAAGGGGTTGTGGCCGCTGCCAAAGATAGGATCAGACCACTGTGTGATGTAGAGGTGGTCAAGACCATGGTGGCTCGGACTGATGACGATGGGTTAGGAGGTGGAAACTCTCATGTGGTGACAACTGTAGTGGGAATTGAAGAATTCCCAGAAGGAGTAACATCATTTGTTTCCATTGTTGTGTGCGACACTGTATAGCACTCATAAGGATGAATCGGTATGATGGTGGGTGCCGAAAGATCAGTGGTGGAGGTTTCAACCAGAACAAAAGATTGCACTCCAATTTCTAAAATGGTTTATTCCTATGGATGTTGGTTGGGCACAATTTCTTGTGACCTGGTCGCTTCAAAAGACCCTTCTTGGTCTAGCTTTCACCTTAGTGGTGGCGGGGGTGGCTCCAGTGTAACCGGTGGTAGGCCAAGAAGCCTTCATGACCAGTAGATCTCGTGATCCTCCACTGTGTGAGAGGATCAAAGACACACTATGGTAGTCTAACCGTTCAAAAACAACACGCACTAAAAAAGTACCTAGAAGATAAGACAGACAAACACTAAATTAATTGGAAGAACAGTTACAACAACCAAAACTAGAGAAACTTACCGGTGCAAGTGCAACTCGAAAAAGGAAGCACCCTTCAGGTATACTCTGCAAAGTGTGGCCTGATGTCTATCCTAGATACCATGGTATACCCCCACAGTCACCTGTGTATGTCCCTAAAAAATATATTCAATTAGGTTGCCAATGTGCAAACAATCACCAGGCGGGTACAATCGAAAGTTGGGTAGACCACAATGAGCAGGGTATCAAGCCTGGAACTTGTCAAGGGTATCGAAAGCAAGTGGTCCGGAAGAAAACTGAGGACCTCAAATGGATTCGAGACCCACGAAGCCCCATGGAAAATGCAATTGATGGAATCCCAAAACATGCCCTCTATATGTGTTCTCCACTATGATTGGTTATCTCCGCTACCTTTCCGCACATGACCTCGTGTTTATCCCTTGTGTTAGAGGGGGGTCCCAGATAACTTCCATGATACTAGACTTAGACACTCCCTAACTCAGACTCCAATGTTTTATTTTAATGGCCTTGAAGAGTTTCCTCTCCAACCTAATCCAAGGCCCTAATCCTGAACTAGTTGGTTAACCCTACAAACATAAAAGTCTAATAAATTTTTGGATTTAGCGTTAATTTTATGGCTTGTCTTATGTAAAGGGGTATGAAATTGAAACTGATAATGTTTGAAAGATGAAAGTAAAAAATGAACAGAAAGCTGGAAACACAAATTTTCACTTAACGCAAATATTCAACAACTTTTCAATTTTTATTTATTTTTATTTTTCTAAGATCTTTTGAATCAACAAACTTAAAGAAGGATTTCACTCGACTACGAGCTACTTACGATCTAATTAAACTATCAAGAACTTAAGAAAACAAAGATTTTTCCCTGGCTACTAATGCAAAATCACACTTTTCAACCAAACAAGAAAATGAAAGAGATTTTATTTTATTTTATTTAAATGCTGATAAAGAAAAAAGGAAAAATACCAACAAGTCAAAAACCAAGAAACAACTTCTGGCCTAATCTCAAATCACAAAGAATCACTTCAAGAAATCACACACTTAGCAACTTAAAAAAGGACTCTCACACTTGTCTAAAACCCTAAAGAATTTTTTTTAATGACAACTTTTAAATGCAAAAAGAAAGCAAAGGCTAAGATCAACCCTAAGCTAATGGCTGCTAGGACATAGATTCAAAAACCTGAGAGGTATAACTCTTTTCAAGGGAAAGGATGACTTCCTTACCCTCAACAAAAACTATCCTGCACAAGCACACTACTGACAATCCAATAACAAGCGTGTGCACGTGAGTTGTGTAAATCCAGAGGGCGTGTACATGCATGATGGCCTTATACAGGCCACGTGTATCTCTAAAACTTTGAAACAACTAAAAACAAACAATCCAAACCAGGAAGAGACCACTTATATTGAGAAATGGGATCTCTTGAAGGCTTAGACACTCTCTTTAACAGAAAAAGAAACCAATGTAAGGAAAAAATTTGTAAAACAAACCAATCTGAGATGAGACTGCAAACAACCAAGACTTATAAAGAAGTCCAGAAAACCCCTGAGAATGATTGATTCTAATAGGGAAGAGGATGACTGCCTCAAAATTTTTCTGGAATCTACATGGTACTGCTACTTCTTTAGCTAGCGTTTACACGCAGGATGTAAGAGAGTAGGGTGTGGGTACATGCGTGCAGACCTTATGCAGGCCGCATGTACCTCTGTGGGTCTCGAAAAAACACCCTCAAGCAAATAACAGATATGGTTGGTATGGAGGACCAGACTCTCTGCTAGCTCAGACTTTGTAGAAACTTCAAAAAACAGGAAAGAAAACCTAGTTTTTTAAAACTACCCAAAAATATTCCCAGGAACCCTAGAGACTTCTCCAGTATGGTTGCCAATTCTGTTGTGGTGGGAAATCCCCCTACGGACTAGAAAATAGGGTTATATTATGCATGCATATATGACCAAAAGAAACCTACTTTCTACCTTCATCCCCATATTTAATCCCCATTTCTTTTCAGCAAATACATGGTTAGACCAACATACCTTGTTTCAAATGTTTAATGTCGATCCTTCTTCATGCTTGATCGCTTGCTAGAAGCTCTCCTCCCAAGGATGACCTGCATAAAAAATAAGAAAAAAAATACACATGCATTTTACCTACAAATTAATGGGTTAGAGATTCAAACATATATTTACTGAACTATGAAGAAATCATATAGTGGGACAGGAAAAGCATTTCTTTATTATTAATTTTTATGAATCAACTTACAATGTCGAGACCGGCCATTGCTCCGCGAATCCTGATCCTGGGCTCCTCTTCAAATGTCCTCCAACTTCTTTGCTTTGTATCTCTCTTTGCACAAGGATGGCTAAAGGGTTGGGACAATGGGAATATGCAATTGGGCATAGTTTCTTTACTCTTATTCTCCTCCTCCAAATAGGACCCCTAGCCCTTCTTTTATAGGATAGAAGAAGCTAGGTATTTGGACAAATCCTCGACCATGCATGGCTAGGATTTTCAGTTAACTCACCCAAAGCTATGTGTTCCATCGGAAAATTTCCTTTTTTCGTTCTTTTGTCGGTCCACACAGACTGTTTTAGGTCAGCTAGCGTGTACACGCGTGCAGTAATGGAGTAGGGTGTGCGGGCCCTTATAAAAGAGGGTTTTTAAAGAGTTGTTTATCACTGCTTTGGAAAAGAAGGGATCAGAGATGGCCTGATGCCAGGTAAGCATGCATGGTGCAAATTAGGGTTATAACAGTGAACCACGTATATTTAGTTTTTCTGTTTGATTGATATTGTGTTATTTGTTATCTGTTACATTGTTATTGCATTATTGTGTTAGATCAAAGATATCTCTTGTGTATTATGATTAAGTGAGGTAAATAACAACTAGATTATTGTGTGTTGTTGTCCTAGATCCACTTTTCATTTCCTCTGGTTGTAGACACCTGTGTCCTACAACCCCCTATTGCTACTTCTGGTGAGATTGCATCTGCTTTGCATGTGTTTCCGAAAGGGCTAGTAGTTAGGGATTGTTGGTGTACTAATAGAGTTGAACCCTGGGTCTGCCCCTGTGCCAACAAAGAGGAAGAACTTTGGCTAGGTTGAATTATGCTCACCTCTAACATTTCCTGGATCATATGCTCAATCTCACTCTTCTATGCATATGGATACCTGTAAGGCCTAATGTTAGGTGGTACACTTATTGGTTGGAAATTAATAGCATGATAATGATACAAAGTAGGTGGAAGAACCTTAGGCTTCTCTCCAAATACCTTGGAATGGTTGTTGATTTTATTTGGAGATCCAATGAAGCAAAGGATATAGATGTTTGAACATCTAGTGAGCACAATTTTGCAATTCACCATGGTGTCACTTTTTGAGTAATTTTGTCATGTTATTAGAGCTTATCACCTTAGAGGGTTTCCCTTGGATACCTCTAATATGAATTTCCTTTCCTTTTGTGGAAAATATCATGACAATATCTTGAAAATTAAGGGCCATTAATCCCAATGATTGTAACCAATGGACCCCTAATACAACATCAACACTACCCATTTGGAGGATAGTCATGGGTCTAGACAATAAATACTCCCCCATATTGAGTTTAATACTATGGAAATTCCCAAATTGTTTTATGGTACCTTCATTTGAAATCATTAGTTGAAACTCTAGTGATGGAAATACAAAGAAATTGATATCTTTTGATAATTTATAATTGATGAAGTTATGGGTACTACTAGAATTTTTCAACAATGTTACCTTTTTATTTTTGATGTATCCTTGTATCTTGAGGGTTTGTGGAGTACTAATGTTTATCAATTCATGACAAGATATTGTTGGAGTAGTATCTTCTAGAGCTATATATTGTGATGGTTCCAATTCTTGATCTTCTTCCTTTTCACAGTCTATGTAGAATAATTTCTTCTCACCACATTTATGACCCTTACTGTATTTGCTGTCACAATTGAAACATAATCCCTTGATATTCTTTCATCCATTTTCTAAGGTGTCAACCTTGTTGATTGAGTGAGGTTAGGAGAGCTAACATGGTTCTCTCTATAGATGTTAGTGGCCACCCTTCTAGTATCCATATTTTTGGTTTCCACTTTCCTTGCGATATTGAAACATTTTTCTAGGGATTTAGGTTTGAAGAGATGCACCTCATGTTGAATGTTCTCCTTTAATGTTCCCATAAAGAAATCTAGCAAATTATACTCAAGAATATTCTTTACCATGAGACCAAGCTTTTGGAATTGTTGAATGTGATCTATAATTGGATATTTTTGCTGAAGATTTATCAATTGACTAAATAATGTATTGCTCTTAATATCCCCATAATGTGATATCAATTCATCCATAAAAATGGACCGAGAGATAATAGAATTATTTTTTCTTTCAAAAAGTTATTGATACCATAGAAATTGATCATTTTATAAATACAAGGATGAAATAGGAAACTCTTGTAAGATTGGAACTTGGTGTAGATCAAAGAATTGTTCCATCTAAAATGTCCATGTTATAGGTTCTTTACCATCAAAATTCCTCACATCGATCTTCACAATGAAGTGGTTCCTTGGTGCCGCATTGAAACCTCGATGATGTGGATCTTGGAGTGATGAATGATTCTAATATTTAGTATTTATGCTCTCTAATTGTGATAAAATAATCCCCACATGCGATTGAGTCTCAACACCATTATTCTCCTTATTTTCATGAATTCCTTAGATCTCCATATTCCTTTTAGGGATCCTCTGTAAGAGAATGGTTTCTATGGACTTCATGTAATTTTTCATTTCATTCATGGATTTTTGTACTTCTTCCTTATTTCCACCCATCTTGTTTTCCATTTGTTCCATCTTATTTTCTATCTCTTGAATTTTTCTTTGTGTTTTTACTAACTCATCCGTTTTTATTGATCTAGCTCTCAAATAATTAAGTTGGTCCTCCAATTTGGATAGATTTTTATGTATTTCCTGGTTTTCTTCATGAGTTATAAATGAGATTTCTGTAGGTTTAATTGGTGTTGAAATATTTTTTAGATCTATGTGGGAAAAAATAATAATACTCTATTTTCTATTTATCACAAATTTTGAATCACCAAAAATAAATCTTCCAATCAAAATTCATTGCAATCGTAAGTTACGTACCTTTCAAACCCTAATTTTGGGGAATTTCTAAATACTGACATTCACCTTGATATATCTATGACCTTTGAACCCATATGAGTTTGAAATTTTGGTATGCAGTACTCTGATATGACTTCTTAAACTCCTAAAAATTTCACAGTCTAAACCTTCACTGATAAAAAAATTATAGCACAAATGCCAAAATGACTTGTTTAAGACTAATTTTAGTATTATTAAAAACCCCCAACTTCCATTATATCCTTGCTTCTTTCACGCAATCAGATTTCAGAATAGAAATAGCACATAGTGAACCCTTTGTTTCTTCTTCTTTCCTTGAAAGTGCATCTCCCACAATATTATGTTTTCCTTTCTTGTAGATAATTTCAAAGTCAAAACCTAACATCTTTATAACCCATTTTTGTTTATTTTCTGAAGATAATATTTTCTCCAAGAATTAATTCAAACTACCATGATCAATTTTCAGTTTGAAGTGTTTTCCTATTAGGTAAGGGTGCTATTTCTTAACTGCATGTAGTATGGTAAACATTTATTTTTCATAAATGGGTTTGAGTAAGTTTTGATCCTTTAAGTTGGCTTCTTTCAAAGACACGGGGCCTTCTTTATTGCATTAAAACTATACCAATGCCATAGATTGAGGAGTCACACTCCAAAGTAAATGTTTTTGTTAATTAAAGCGTGGCTAGGAAAAGAGTTGTACACATAGCATCCTTGAGTTTTTCAAAAGTTTTGGTTGCCTCTTAAGTACAAGAAAATGATTCCTTCTTTGATAATGATGTTAGAGGTGCCTCTATTTGTATATTTTAACCTTGTACAATTAATTGTTGCAAAAAGGTTCTTAATAAAAAAAAAATTATACAATGTCATACACACACATTAAACATATATTTTTACCCTAGAAACCCAAATCGGGAAAACCAACAACTTGTTTAGAGCCACACCTTTAATATTCTATTCATAACCTTCTTCATTGTTTACAATACAATATACATATAGGATCCCGCGGCATCCAAACCCCTAATCCATTAACTGAGATTAGTCAACAACACTAATTCCTTAACCAAAATTAGAAAACCATCGACAAAAACTATGTGCTGAAAAACTTCCAAAAACATATGCACAAAACCATAAAAAATGAACCATTTTTTTTCTCTGGGGCTCCTGCCCCTGAACCCCCACAAACCTTCTGAATTGGGGGTGATAAGAACCCCCCAAACTTGCTTTGATTTCATATTAGTGTACAATACATGAGGTCAATTTTGCAAAGAATATAACACATACCCAACACTATTTGACCATAGTTCTTGACAAACTTGCAGTAATAGTTTGTCAATCCTAAGAATCCTCTAAGATTATTCAAGGTTTGGGAATTGGTCATTTCCTCATAGATTTAATTTTTTTAGGGTCCAATTTTACACCTTCATGTGATACAATATGGCCCAAATATTCCACTTCTTGAACCCTAAAGGAACACTTGGAAGGCTTTGCATAAAGTTGTTTCTCTTCCAAACGTTGTAATGCTATGTCAGCATGTTGTACATGCTCTTCCCAATGTTTGTTGTAAATTAGTATGCCATCAAAAAATACTAACTCAAATTTTCTAAGGAAATGTTTGAAAATAGAATTCATCAAGCTTTGAAATGTTGACGATGCATTAGTAAGTCCAAATGGAGTAACAAAAAACTCATAATGAACTTCATGTGTTCTAAAGGCTATTTTTGGATTGTCCTCCTGCCTCATTTTGATTTGATGATATCTCGAATGAACATCAAACCCTATCCTTGCTTCTCCCATCTAATCAGGTTGCATAATAGAAATATCACATAGTGAACCCTCAGTTTCTTATTATTTCCTTGAAAGTGCATCTGCCACAATATTATGTTTTCCTTGCTTGTAGATAATTTCAAAGTCAAAACCTAGCATCTTTGTGACCCATTTTTGTTTATTTTATGAAGATAATCATTTTTCCAATAAGTACTTCAAACTATCATGATCAATTTTTTACTTTGAAGTGTCTTCCTATTAGGTAAGGGTGCCATTTCTTAACTGCATGTAGTATGGTCAACATTTATTTTTCATAAATGGGTTTGAGTAAGTTTTTCCCTTTAAGTTGTATTATTTCAAAGGAAAGGGACCTTCCTTATTGCATTAAAAGGGGTCTGAGTAAGTTTTTCCTTTTAAGTTGGATTATTTCAAAGGAAACGGGCCTTCCTTATTGCATGTAGAATAGTTAACATTTTGTTTTCATAAATGGGTTTAAGTAAGTTTTTTCCTTTAAGTTGGATTCTTTCAAAGGAAAGGGACATTCCTTATTGCATTTAAAATACATAAATGCCATGGTGTTACACATTATTTTGTCGCAACCGATAATGTTCACCTACTTTCCATCATCTAAAGCTTCAATGCCATGATCACTGAAGAAAGACTTTTCCTAGAAGGAAGCTAGAATGTATTTAAAAACACTTTTTGTGAAAGTGTCACATGTTGCACCACTCCAACATGTGACACTCTTAAGTGTCACATGTTTCACCATGGAAACATGTGATAGTGTATCATGTTGATAGTTCACAGGTTGCGACTCTGTTTGAAAAGGAGGAAAAAGAAGAAATTTGTGAAGTTTCAAGAAGAGAATCTTCGGATATGAGGTGTCCTATGATCGGTTTGGATCTCACCCATACTTCTGATAAGGGGAGATACTAACCTCTTATCCTAACCTCCTCTTAAATCTATAAATGGAGACTTCTCCCATGAGAAAAGGTTAATAGATAATGGAGAATAACTAGTAGTGAATAGTGGTTGATATCTTTAGCTTCTGATTTATGATTAGAAGATTTTTCTTTGGCCTTGAGCGATTCTTGTGTCAAAGTATTCAATTGATGGTGATGGAACTCATGGAAGTAATGTGGGTATTGGAGCAATGAACCATTGTAAAGAGCCTCACAACACCAAGGAATTGGTTGTAACCCTTCCATTATTATTAATATAGTAACATTCTTCTTTTCCTATAAAGATTGTTCATTGAAAATTGTCTTTATTACATTTCTCCTTGGTAATTTGTATAGATTTGTTGAAGTACTATTGTTTCTTTCACTGGTTAGCTTGTTATTTTATGCAGGTTTCCATTCAAAAACCTTTGGATCAATCTAGGAGATACAATTAGCAAGGACAATCGTCGATAAAAAGGTACAAGTCCTTAATTATCAATATTTCAATTGTATGAATCTAAGAAAAGTAATATGTTCTGTGCTGTTTTATTCTAGGTTTGGGTTCCTAAGCTAGGGAGATTGGTTTGTGTCCACATTGATTAATTTCTCTAATAAAAAAATTGGAAACTCCATTGGGGAATGATCCTATGGATTTGTTCTCTTGGTCTTGCTTCCTTTCCTTGTTATATCTCTTTGAGTCATTGCTTGATATTGTTTGATAATTAGACCTTGAAATTCACAGGAAATTTTCCATAATTTTTGTTTTTCAAGTTTTTTATTTGACTCTCGCATTCTTCATTTGAGATATAGAGCGACACTGTCACACTGTACTGGTTTGTAGCTCACGAAACTCTTAGTTGTCGCATTGTATTGCACTGTAGCCTGCAACACTTCTTGAAAAGACAAGTTTTTTACTCTTTCCCTCTAATTTAAGATCTGGCTCTTGCTGTGAATTTTGGGTTTTCTTAACAATCTTCTTGACAATTTTAAAGTTTGATTTTGACTGTTATTTCATTATTGAAATGTTTTCATGATTGTTAACTTTGTTTTGGAATTTTTTTTCTTACTTCTAAAAGAGGTATAATATCTTAGCTTTGTCTTCGAGTGTCTTTCAGTCTTGATTTTGATTGCTGTTACCAAAGCGTTTGTTTTTGGATTATTTGGTGAAAATAGAGTTTTTCTTTTTATTGAAGTACTTTATTTTCCAAAAAAAAAAAAAAAGTACACATTGCCCAAATTACTCTTTCTTTCAAGTAATTTTGTTTCTTTTCTATTTAGATTTATCTTTGAAAACACAAATTTGATTCTTGCACTGCGTTTGTTGGAGGGCATTTATAGTTGTTTTGAGTAGTAAATTTCTTGGTATTTATGAAGATTTGGGACATTGTGCATTCAAGAGTATAGAAGTTTTCTCCCTCTCGTAATATAGTTTTCATTGAAATGAAATATTGCATTTTCATCTCTTTGCATCATTTTGAGTCGGTCAAATCATCATCTTGTCCATGCCATTTCCCTATTGAGTAAACAAAATCCATAAAATCAATGCTAATAAAATTTATTCGAGATTTTTTGATTGGTAGAAAACCAACATTATATTAGTTGTAGGTCTTTGGAATAGGTGTTGAGGTTAAATCTCCAAAGCTACAAAACAAACTTAGAATTTTGAGATAGGGAGAGAAATCCATTTGCCACATCATTATTCTGGGAAGCCCTTCTCACACAGGGGTCAATCACGAGGTCACATTGGGGCCAACAGATTAATTAACCCTGCTTTGTTGGTCTTGGTGGCGAGGTATACACGTATTAAAAATGGTGTCGAAATACACTTGGGGATCACTTGAGAGGAAACTCTCAAGGGGATTTCATGTCTTAATTTCCCTGCCCTTGCATGTATACCCAACTGACGACTATTTCCCCAGAATTTTGTTGTTGTAAGTGGTAAAATTAGTGGATTTTATCTTTAGGATTTATACACAAGGTGATGACGAAGGGGAAATATTTTTTTTACCTGGGACAAACATTGGTCAAACTCACTCGAGATCCTTGGAGGGTAACCCACGGTTTTACCGTGAGGAAGCTTGCACTAGGGTGTAAGTTCTTTAAGTAGGTCACCAACATAAATGTTCCACCCTCTCTATCCTAGCGCCTTCTCATTTTGATCTCACGATGTTGGATTTCATCACCAACTAGTGTGTCATTGTGAGAAGATCTTTTGTTTGTGTGTTTACTTCCTAGATTTTTTTAGTGAGTGTTGTTTGTTTTACCTAGTAGGCCATAGGTATAGTTTGTAATTGTTAGTAAAATTTTACACTGGGAGAACATCTTTTCCATTCTCATAGAATGCAAAGGTTACCCCTGAACTTCCAGAAGTATCACAACCCAAAAACTCAGACATTGAGACTACACAACCTGAAACTATAAAACCAAAAGACACATAACAAATTAAAACCGTAGAAGAATATGAGGTAGTACAAACTAGAACTTTAGAACTTGAGGAACCTGAGATTGAAATCACATAGATTGTTGATCCTAAGCATGCTGAACCTAGACTTATTGAACCTGAAATAGTTGAGAATTTTCCTCTATCACTAAGTTTAGTTTCGACACCTTCACTTTATAGTCCTCAACAGGATTTTCCTTCACCAAGTTCCATATCTATCCCATCACTTGTAACTCCTCGAACCTCTATCGTTTCAAACAAGTTATAATTAAATCCTATACAGGTTAGTTTTCATGAATCTCTCTCTTCAGAGGTTGGTCTTGTTACTGTAGAATATATCCTGAGAGAGAGACGTATTCATTTTAATCCACCTATAATAGATTTAGAAGGATCTATTCTTATCCAATTACCTACACAAATTGTATCTCCTTGGTGGGACAATGCTTGGTATTAGTCTTTAATTTTTGATAGTGGAACTCCATTTTTACGTACACCGTCATATTTTTTCATTGCGTCGACCATGGATCAATCGACATCTAGAGAATCTATATCAGGAAGTACCGAAATGAAATCCTCACCTCTTACTATGGGTGGAACTTCTGTGCACAATGTATCTAATGTATCCTATGATTTTGGTGGACTTTCCATACCTCTTGGGTATCAATCACTCGATGAAACCTTTTATGGAGATTCAACCAATGCCTCATTTTTTCATTACCCCCCTTGGTCATTTGGTATTCCTATTTCTTCTACTATGTCTATTCCAAGTATGGTACATACCTCACAAACTAATGTTGCTTTTATATCTATTCAACAACCTAGTTTGATGAGTGGGATGAGTGATCCAATTCAAACGTATGTAGGAACATCCATATCTTTGACCATTAGTCAACCGTTAGTAGGGCTATCTATACCTTTGACTGTTAGTGAATCTGTTGTAGGATCAATCTATTCCTGCTGGGGAATTTTTTTTGTAGGACCATATTTTCCTGCTTGGGGTAAACCTCCTTTAATTGGGATAAATCATCGTTTTGGACAACAAACTCCTATTGGAAATTTCCCTTCCAGAATTTGTCCTCCTTTTGGTCAACAACCTCCTTTTTCTCAACAACCTCTTTTTTGCCAACAACCTCCTTTTGGTCAAAAACCTCCTCCTCACCAAAAAATTCCTTGATCCAGGTGTATATTGGTGGCCACCCACCTTTTCCATCATGCTCAAAACAATTTTTTGACAATTTTGGCAATTTACTATTTTTAGTAGTTTTTAACTTCCGGGGCCATTTTGAGGGCCTAAATGAAGGTTTTTCAGGATCGATCTTCTCAATGATAGCAGAAGGATATAATTGATCCCCAAAAATGAATCTCCTCAATGATACCTTTCCAATGAGCTATCATCCCCAAACAAATATTGTATGCCAAAGTTACACCCCTGGGAAGTTGATACACTAAACTACCGAAAATGGGGTCCACAAAACTATTGGATTTTCATCTTCTGGGGTTAGGGTTTTGGATTTTATTTATGATAAAAAAGGCCTATTGGAGCTTCATTGTAAGATCATGTTCTTGCGAATGCGAGTAGTGGACACATCTCTTCTCAGAGATAAGCTTCCACCATTCTAGTGTGTCTTTCACTCTGTATTTTTATAGTCTTTGTACATTTTCGCTCATTAATAGAAAATTGTGTATTACTGTATCTTTGTGTTTATGGTTTCATATATGATACATTTATGTTATATTATTGGATATCTGAGATATCTCTATACATTTCTTTATTATATCTATGCTCTCATTTCATGCCAAAAATAATCTGGATTAGTGGTATCAGAGTAGGCTGCTCTTGATCGTTTTATTTTTTAGTGAATGTCCCCAATGAGGTTTGAGTATATAAATTTGGGTCTCAATATTGTCTCTCTTGAATACAATCGCTCTCACATGCCCAAGAAACCCTCCATGGTGGAAGAAAAGAAAAACGACGGAGAAAATTATTCTATCAATTTGTTACTTAAGCAAGCTCTTATGTGACATAAGGACGAAATGATGGAGAATTTTTCCCACATCCTTCAACGCCTACTGATAGAAACAAGTGCATATTCATCAAACAACCACTTTGGAAGAACCTCTCCTTTCAAGGTACATGTTAATTTTTATATTCCTGTATTTGAAGGTCAGATAGATGCGGATTCCCTAGACAAATGGTTAAATCTGCTAGAAGGTTATTTCTATGTTCACTATTTTTTCGACAGGGAAAGGATCACCTTCACACTCCTTAAATCTCTCCCCCATGTCAAACATTGGTGGGAAACTTACTGGGAGAAAATTTCCATAGAAGAGTCTAGAATATATGGGGCCGATCCCACTTGGGATTTTTTTGTGGGCGCAGTAAAGGAACAATATTACCCTGTTGAAAACTATGAGGACCAATATATGAGATGGACCACACTACGAAAAGAGAGGGGCCAAGTAGTTTCTAAGTTCACCAATACCTTCCATACCTTGCGCACCAAGATGGGTATCAAAGACTCCGAATGACATTTGGTTCTAAAATGCTGTGGGGATATACACAGATACATCCAAACTAAAATGGATTTTCTGGACATCTCATCACTTGGTGCTGCTTATCAATATGCTGTTAAAATTGAGCAGAAATTTAAGCACCAGAAAAAATGGGAGTTTGGGTATGAAAATCCACAACAAATAAAGTATGATAAAGATGGCCCTAACAAATAGCCTCTCGAAAATCATTCCAATCCATAGGAAAAGAAGGGTCACGGGAATATGAAGAAGGACACCGAAAAATGGTGTGATTTCAACACAATCCCCTGGCACAACACTGATGAATGTCGCTCAAAATAGTCATTGGTGGCCGAAATCGAAGACAAGG
This sequence comes from Picea sitchensis, assembly GCA_010110895.2. Taxonomy (NCBI): domain Eukaryota; kingdom Viridiplantae; phylum Streptophyta; class Pinopsida; order Pinales; family Pinaceae; genus Picea; species Picea sitchensis. The sequence continues at coordinate 155,530 of SNQJ01S0001855.1, forward strand.
AGCCAAACCCTGATTTAGAAAATATTGACAGAAGACAGATCATTGATGCAAACCCCACTACTATTGTCATGACCACAATAATTCAACTAGAATAACCAATAGATCCTGAAGAGGGGGAGCGCCTTTTTCATTCACAGACGTGGGTGAATGGGAATCCATTGCATTTTATTGTTGATAATGGAAGCTAGAAGAACCTCATCTCAGTAGAGGTCGTCAAACAATTGGGATTGTCGACAACACCACACCCATAACCATAAAAATTTGGGTGGCTTCGCCAGGGATGAGATATTCGTGTTAGCCAGTAGTGCCGATTTTCATACAAAATCCATCCCTTCAAGTATGAGGAATTATGTGATGTTTCCCCACTGGATGTCAGTGATGTTCTCTTGGGCCAACCATATATGTGGAAGCACCATTCTATCTATGAGTATCAACACTGAAGTGTCATTATTACTTTGGGGGGTCATAACTACAGGGTATGAGAGGTGGTTCCAACTACTGTCCCACCTAAACAATGCCACAAGGTAGTATCTCATACTACAAAATTTATCTTAATATTCATAATCTGTTCAAAAGGTGAACAAAAGGATACTGCAACCACTATAGCCTTGGCCCAAGCACCTTCTATCCAATAGAAGCAGGTCGACAAGACTACAACAAAGTGAAAATATTCCTTCTACACATAGACATATCATGTAGCCATAATAATTAAAAATTTCCAACCATTCCAGCCATAGGTTCGTGAAAACCTTCAAAAACCTAAGCAACACAACTTCTCCAACAAGGCAATCAGCTCATCAAGATACAGATTCAACAAACTCTTTTCCCTCTCCCCTGGGAACTCAACGCAATGGATACCATTGCTTCATAAGAAGGGAGGATTGATCCAGGTGGATATCGGTGGCCTCCCACCTTTTCCAACTCGCTCAAAATAGTTTTTTGACAATTTTGGAAATTCACTATTTTTAGCAGTTTTTAATTTTCGGGGCCATTTTGAGGGCCTAAATGAAGGTTTTTTTGGATAAATATTCTTAATGATAGCCAACGGATATGATTTATCCCCCAAAATTAAACTCCTCGACGATACCTTTCCAACGAGCTATCATGCACTGCAAACATAGATCGTATGCTAAAGTTACGCCCATGGGAAGTTGATACACCAAACTACCCAAAACGGGGTCCACAAAACTGTTGGATTTTCATCTTCCAGGGTTAGGGTTTTGGATTTTCTTTATGATAAAAAATGCCTTTGGAGCCTCATTGTAATATCATCTTCTTGCGAATGCGAGTAGTAGACACATATCTTCTCGGAGATAAGATGCCACCATTCTAGTGAGTCTTTCACTCTGTATTTTTACAGTCTTTGTATATTTTCGCTCATTAATATAAAATTGTGCATTACTGTATATCTGTGTTTATGGTTTCATATTTGATACATTTATGCTATATTATTGGATATCCGAGATATCTATTTACATTTATTTATTATATCTCCTCTCTCATTTCATGACGAAAACAATCTAGATCATTCCTCTTGGTATCCAACTTCCTCTTGGTCAACAACCTCCTATAGGAAATCCTATTGGAGGACCCTCTTAATTATTATTTATGCAACCCACTCATACCCAAATATTTAGTGGTGCTTCATTCCCTAGAATGGAAAGAACTCCATCCAATTTACCTCAAACTGGTGGGGATGGTGGAACTCAAGTGCCTATTGGCCAACCTTTCCATGCATATACTCCTTCGACTCATTCTAATGGTACAAAAATGACTATGGGACCACCTTATTGATTTTATCATCTTGGTGGAACTCAGATTCCTGAGGAACCAACATATTCTCAATAGGGATATCCTCCTCCCCTGAGATCTAATCCTCACGCTACTTACCAATATCCCACGTTTCAACAACCCATGTTTAATTGATTGTTACCATTCCTAGAAACATTATACTTACTTGATTTATCACGGTTAATGAATGATCCCATTTTTCATTCTCCTTTTTGGATGCCTATCTGTGCCAAATTACCAAGGGATATTCCAAATTTTAATGGGAAACCTGGAGAAGACTCATCAAATCACATCACCACTTACCATTTATGGTGTTTTTCAAACTCCTTAAATGATTATTCTATCCATTATGTCTTTTCGATCACACTCTTACTGGGAGTGATGCTAAATGGTATATATAATTACAATGAGGAACATTTCAAGAATTTAATTTATTAGGAATATCCTTTTTGACTCACTTCCAACTACCAATTCATTATGAAACCGACACAAAACTTTTAACCTCATTACAGAAGTCGACATCGACTCATATTTCTGATCATATCCATGAATGGAGATGTGAATGTCGTTTGATTAAATTCAATATACCATACCAATTGTTGGAGTATTGGTTTACTAAGTCATTACTACCTCCTATTTTCTACGATGTCGCTCTGAAACTTGCTCCACAATGAACAAGTGAATGTGTGTCTAAGTGAGGCACTAACCTCCTTATTTATACAACTCTGAAACATGTGGACGGAGGTGTCTCTTCACTGGCAGGGACGACTTCTTCTTCTGGGTGGTTATAACCACCTTTAATATATTCTGGGGCCAACTTCTTATTCTTCCTATTACAATTATGTTTTGACAAATCCGCAAAATGGGATTTGGTCTTTTACAATAGCCGACATGATCAATCCGCAATAGGGGATTGATCTAATTAATAATACAACAATAATAATTAGAATATACTTTGCAGTTACATTATTTCAACACTCCCCCTTAACAAAAAGGGTATTCTAAAACAACATTAGGTGAGAGAGAGGACAACATCATCAACAACATCAAGTGGGTGAGAGGACAACATCATCAATATCATCTTGGAACACTAACTAGTGTATCTATAAATCATCAGAATTTTTTTCTCATCAGTTACATCGTCATTCTCAATGGAATGGAATCATCATTTGCATCAATATGGATTAGTGTAAAACTAATACATCATCATCATAGAACAAGGTTGGTCACATCATCACAACACGAGGTTGGCTCATCATCACAACACGAGGCTGGCACACTACACAACAATTAAGATGGAATCACAACAGAACAATTAAGCTGGAAACACAATACTATACTGGCTTTACGTCACAACAATTAAGATGGAAGCACAGTACTAGGCTGGAATATCTCAACACAACAATTAAGCAGGAAACAGAGTACTAGACTAGATTTACGTCACAACAATTAAGATGGAAGAACAGTACTAGGCTGGCATATCTCAACACAACAATACTCCCCCTTTCGAGGGAGGTCCTTTCAGACTATACCAAGATTATCTCGAAAGTGCTCAAACTTTACACGCAATAGAGGCTTGGTTCACACATCGACAACCTGTTAATCCGTGCTAACATATTGGAGCTTTATGGATCCTCTCTACACCATGTTACAGATGTAATTATATCATATATCTATGTGCTTTGACTTGTCATGAAATACAAGATTCTCTATCATCTTTATGTAGCTCTGGTTATCACATAGGATCGTGGTTGCTTCCATATCTAGGTCGAATAGACCCGTCAATAACTTACGAAGCCATATAGCTTCATCGATAGCAAAACACACAACAATGTATTCTTCTTCTGCTGTACTGAGAGCAATGCTGGATTTCTTCCTACTCTACCATGAGATCATGGATAATCCCAAACTGAAACAACATCCTGAAGTTATCTTCCTGTCAGAGACACTTCCAGCCCAATCTGAATCAGTGTACCCACTCAATGTGAAATCATGATCTCCATCATAGCTGAGACCACAATCTATTGTACCCTTAAGGTACCTCATCACATGTTTTGCAACAACTAGGTGAACATGTATGGGTTATACCAGAAACTGACTCAAGGTGTTCACGGAAAAACAAATATCTAGTTTGGCGTTCGTCAGGTACATCAACGATCCAACGATCTGTCTATACAATGTGGCATCAATCAATTCTGACGAAGTGTCGACCAATAGCTTCAGCTTCATTTCCATGGGTGTATTCATGGACTTGCACTCCAACATGTCGAATTTCTTCATGATTTGGAATGCATACTTCCCTTGGTTAATGAATATTTTCTCTGGGCTCTGCCATGCCCCAAGACCTAAGAAATAATGCATTAGGCCAAGGTCTTTCATCTCAAATTCTGAAGCAAGATTCTTCTTACATTTGGTGATGAGTTTTTCTTCTCTAGTTAAGAATAATTCATCCACATATAGAAACAATATCACCAGATCATCATTCATAACCTTGAAGTAGAGGTTAGAATCAACTTTACTCTTGTTAAAGCCAAGCTTGTCAAAAAATCGTTTATCCTGCCATACCAAGATCTAGGATCTTGCTTCAACCCGTACAAAGCCTTCTTCAACTTGTAGACATGAGTCTTCCTGTATTCAACCTCAAATCCTTAAGGTTGTTATATATACACTTCTTCTTCGATGACACCATTTAGGAAATATGTCTTTACATCCATTTGGTGCAACTTCCACTTCATCTTAGGTGCAAGAGATATGATGGTTCCGATCGAAGTGTATCTGGATACATGAGCGAATGTCTCTTCAAATTCAATGCCTTCCTTTTGAGAAAATCCACGAGTGACAAATATTGATTTATACTTCTCAATACTTCGATCAACAACATGTTTTATTTTGAATATCCATTTGGAAGATACCACATCCTTTCTCTTTGGTCTGGGAACTATTTCTCATACATCATTATTTATTATGGATTGGTATTCTTTTGTCATGGCATCTGCCCATTCTTTATTTTGAATGGATTCTTCAAAGTAGGTAGGCTCCTTCTCTAGGAAATCACACATCAAAGACATATAACTGGAGAATGGCTTAGGTCTCTTCACGTGTCTCATGGTTCCTTCGGGGAAACCATAATTATCTCCATCTTGAATAAGATCCCTAGCCCAAGCAGGATTTCTCTTATGGGATATCGTCATCTGAGGAGGTTCTTGAAATTATACTATATCATGATCTTCTAGAATTTCCTCATCAGAAGAAGTTATGACTTCCCTCACTAGTTCTGCAGCTCTGGGAGCTACTGGTTCCTCTTCATATACTTCTTCAAGATGGCATATTCTTTATTTATTGAGTGCTTCATATTCATCAAAGGTCACATCCCTGCTGATTTCAATGTGATGGTGAACTAGTATATAAATTATGAAGGCCTTGGATACCTCACAATATCCCACAAATATTCCCTTCTTTCTTGAGGGTTCCATCTTGTTTCTTTTCTTTTTCAAAATATGTATAAATACTAGGCAACCAAATATTTTGAGATGGCTTACCTCTGGCTTATTTCCGGTGAGCATCTGTTCTGGGGTCTTGAACCCAAGTGCAATATGGGACAATCGATTTTTTACATATACTGTTGTCATCGCTACTTCTGCCCATAAGCACATTGGAAGATATTGATCATCGATCATGGTCTTCACTGCTTCCATTATCGTTCTGTTCTTTCTTTGTACTACACCATTTTGTTGAGGATTATAGGAAGTGGTGAGCTGCCTCTTGATCTCGACATCTTTGCAGGAGTTCACAAACTCTTTTGAAGTGTATTCTCCTCCATTATCTGACCTGAGTATTTTGATCTTTCTTTCGGAAAGATTCTCTATCAAGGCTTTGAATTCCTTGAATTTACTAAACACTTCATCTTTTGATTTCAAAAAGTACACCCAGGTATTACGAGAATAATCATCAATAAAATATAGATAGTATACATACCCACTGATGGAGGATGATGGCATTGGGCCACATAAATCTGAATGAATGATTTCTAGGACTCCTTGTGGTTTTCTGTCTCTCTTCAAAAAAGGGTTCTTGATGTTCTTCCCTTGTGCACATCCATTGCACATTCCTTCATGGTCAACCTTGAGTTCTGGTAGACCTGTGACTGCTTTGCATACATATGGTAGCGCCTTGTACTTGATGTGGAATAATATTCTATGCCAAAGTTCACATGGATTCTCAATGGCGTGGGTCATGGAAGCTTCTGAGTGACCCTTTATCTTATACAAGCCACCTTCTTTTGTTCCAATGACGATTGCTTCTTTCAAGGTTTCTCCTTTAGCCCACATAAAAACTTCTCCATCTATAAAGGAAACTCTGAAGCCTTTCTTTTATAAAGCTGATATGGAGAGTAGGTTCTTTGTCAAACCTGGTACATAGAGTACGTCCTTCATAATTTCCTGAATTAATCTTGTAGTTTGATTCTCCCACTCCCTTGATAGGGTATTGATAATCATATCCAAGTGTCACTTTCTGAGAAAAAATATTTTTTGAAATGAAAGAGAGAATATCTCTTTGATCTGTCATGTGCTTGGAGGCACCACTATCAATGAGCCAAGTGTCCTCTCCAGGTGTTACTGATCCTGAGAGGGCCGAGATTAAGACATAGCCTTTAATTTTTTCTCTTAACATATTTGTGGGTGGCTCTTCATCTTCAACTGCATGGGCATGATGTCTCTTATTTTTCCTCTTGTATTCTTCTTGTCTGGCTGGACAATATCTTGCAATATGTCCCATCTTGTCACAATGGTAACATTGGATAGACAAGTAATCTCTTTCCTTTCGTTGTCCTTTATTATGGAATCTCTTTGGTTGAGATTTGTTTTGGGGGTGAGACTCTTTATGAGTTTCTTTCTGGGAGTAAGACTTATTCCTTCTTCCTTTAGTGTGAGTATCTAGGGCTTGATCTTCATCTCTTGCTAGTAAAGCCTCCTGGTTAGCTACTCTTGTTTCTTCTTGAATGCATTCTTCCCATAGACCGTCAAATTTTAGTTTCTCCGTTCTGGCACAAATCGTTTGGATGAATTCATCCAAAGGTTTTATGATACCATTAAGGGACATCATTATAAGTTCATCTTCGTCTATAGAATATTTGATTTCTTCTAGTTGTTCTTTGAATTGGGATATTTTGGAGAAATATTCTTGGATTGATTCTCCTTTCTGCATCCTTGTATTCTTGAGCTGAGTTCTTAGATTCATCTTCTGGTTTATGTTATTTCCTTCATACAGTATGTTTAGGGAATCAAACATTTATTTTAGAGTCTTATTTGATGACACATAAGGGATCAAGTGATCTTTGATTGAATCTGCAATGATTCTTTTGGCCCTTATCGTGTCCTTTTTATGCTTTGATTTGTCTGCAGCATTGTCGGGTTCTGATACTTCTTTGACGAATCTTGCTAGGTCATTCTCTTCAAGAATGAGTCCAATCCTATACTTCCAAGCACATAACTCTTCCACACCTTCCATATTTTTAACAAGCTTACTGCTTGCAGACATCTTTTACCTGGAGCTAGGAAAATGACCAAAAATGAAAATGCTCAAAATCAAATTCTGAACTTACCAGGAGGTGCGCTTCGATGAGGCGAGTAGCCTGGTGTGTTTGGATATGAGAAAATCCAACTTTTACCCCTCCAAACTTGATCTATAGATTTTTGGACTGGTTCTTTTGGTTTTCTGGTACTTCTGGTAGTCTGGTACTTCTCGTACTCTGGTTCTCTGGTTTTTTGGTACTTTGTGAAAACTAGGGTTTCACTTTTCAGGAGATCTAGCCACTAAAAATTTGCGTTGAGGATGCCAAAGTGATCCTTGAGGAAGGGCACACTTTTCTAGATGGTTTTAGGGCTGAAATACTTCATCAACAAAAATCCCTAATTTGCATGTACGAAAATAGTGACATTTTTCACTTTCTCTTGTGAAAGATGCTCTCTTCAGCTTAGCTCTAATACCATCTTAAGTTTTAAGCTATTATTAGATTTCTTTGCATTTCACTAGATAACAATAGCATAAGATAGGATCACTGAGAAATACACAATCACAAGAGACACATCATTTATCATGGGAAACCCTCATGGGGGAGAAAAACCAACAAAACTTCCTTACTATAGATAGCCAATACAATGCCAAGAGATAACTCAAACAAATATAGAATGTCCTCTCCCAAGAATGCACCTCTCTCTCTCTCTCTCTCTCTCTCTCTCTCTCTCTCTCTACAACTCTGAAACTTGCTTCTTAATGAACAAGTGAGTGTGTGTATAAGTGAGGCACTAGCTATTATTGGGTAAATCAGTAGATGAAGACATGAACTAATCCCCCTAGATCCACCTAGATCTAGAAAAAAATGAGACTGAACAAGACACTTTCCCTAAGTTGTGATCATTGAGTTTACTGCCAAAAGAGGAATAGATAACATACCTTATGAATAGCTTCCTTATATATTTGTTGTCCCTGCTTCACTCTAGTTCTCTTGTGGAATCAGATCTACGATAACACAAACCAACCAACGTGAAAGTGACAATAGTAGAATTCAATGACAACCTAAACATGTGACCAAGGAATCATGTAATAAAATACTAATTATTTTATGGGAAAGAGACGTGCCACCGTATTATATTAATGAAAATTAGAAGATACAACTGAATTTCCTTGTTGTTTCAAGTTCCCTTTTAGTGGTCCTTCGTTCCAACACACACATACACTTGCTCCGACATTCGCATGAATATAATCCACAAAATCTTGATGGGAAAATGGTGGCCCCAAGCATCACTAAGAACATGATTATTCACACAGTCTTCAGCCTATTCTTTCATCAATTCTCTGCTTAATCTTACTTAACCTTTTCTATGAGAAGCCCATGGTTATATAAGAGAAGGTGAAGTGGTTTAAAGGGATGAGGATGATCCCACTAAATCAAAGAAACTAGTAGGATTTCCACCATATGGATGCCACCTCACTTTATAGAAGATTCCCCTTATAGAAACTTCGTGAAACCTCTTTCCTCTTTTAGCTTTGGAACGCCACCACACCCTGCCTATATAGCAGCCTACGGAAATCTCGCGGGCCATCTATAGAGCATCTTGCGAAAATGATAGATTTCTGCACTGTGTAATATGTGCAGCCTATAGACCCTTTCTAAAAAGCATCCTTGTAGAGGAGGAAAGAAGTTGTTTTTCTCAAGAAAAAAGTCATGTTAGGAGCTTGAACACATGTTTGTGAAATCATCACTAGGGTGACCAAAATTATGTATAACAAAATGCACCCCAGAGTATGAGGCTGGAACTCATGACAACCGAAATACTTTGCAAAAATGCGTGTGTGTGTTGGGAACAAGGAGCGCACCAATCGGGAACTTGCAAACAATCAAGCATCCACACAATATTATACCATCTCTGAAGTAGGCATTCCCATGTTCAGACTATAAATGATTGAAATCATAAATATAAGCCATGGCCACCAATTATACACTGTGGATCCATGTCATCAAGATTCTACATAGCCACCAGGAATACACTATGGATCTATGTATTGGAAAACTCAGATACAGACATAGCCACGAGACATACAAAGTGGATCTATGTGTTGATTCAAATCATAAATACTCCATCGCAATCTGGATAAAAAATGATGAGGTCCAGGGTCTTCAATCCCACCATCTGTTAGTACGAATCTAGCCATGTGATTATAGATGTTGAAGTTGAACATGGTTAGAAACCACTTGATTACTGTTCGTTAATGAAAACCATTAACACGTGAAAGGGAAATTACCATTGATGTTAATGACTCCCAAGGTACAATAGTACAATCCAATGAGTGTGAATAGATGAGATGAAGTCGAACACTCATGGAATCTCTTGATCAACGATCAATGATGTAAATCCACTGTCGAAAGCAAAGAAACCTGCCATTGAGGCATGCAGGCTCTAAGGAACTAAATAATTTCTAAGTCTTGTACCTGAATAATGAGCTGAAGTCGATAGGAAAAGACTCGTCACAGGAGGGCCTTGATGCATCCCCCATCAAATGACATGAAATGAGAAACAAATTTAGGGTAGAGAAAATTAAGAACATGATTTGAAACTGACAAAAGGAAGGCCGCCATGATAGGAATTGACAATTGCAGATGGCCAAATCAATAGAGGGCTTGGTTGAACTTCTCTTTAACATATGAATGGAACAACATTGGTCTTGGCAACATTGACTCAAAGACGAGCCAAGATATGAACTTGCAGAAAGTTAGACGAGAGACAAATGGATTTCTCAACCCGGATTCAAATGATGAAGGGGGTTCCATGTTCAAGAGCGACACTTACTTCCACTAACACAAATACAAAGACACACCTCTTTCCCAAATTCCCCCCCACCATTTCTGGCGAGTACCTCTTTAGTTTTACGCAAGATTGAGGAGGATAACATATGCTTGTTGATGTAAGCACATCCTTCAGAAGAGTCCCTCAGAGTATGTTTAACGAACCCTAAGATGGAGTGGTTTGGTCCTATGTGGGCCTTTCGATGTTTTTTTAATGAGTCCAAAGATAGAAAACTCGAAGGTTTTTAATGTTTATAGTGTCTGTAAAAACACTTAAAAGAGAACTCTCTTAGTTCCTTTTTTGTAAAATAGTTCGACAAGACCGAAAAAATGATAAAATATCGCCCATCAAACGTTTTATTCAAACACTTTTTCAAGCATGAACAAAACAAGTTCGCTCTACAATCTTTTCATTTTTAAGGAGTGTGAAAAGAGATTAAAGGTTACTCTGTAAGTTTCATTATTTTTGTGTTACCATGATGAGTATGAAAAGATGAAAAAAGTATACTCGGTTACATTCTCATCGATTTTCGAGCACGAGAACGAACAAAGACTAAGCTTGAGTTTTTTATAAAAAAAGTAATCGTACATGCGAAAAAAAAGAAAAACAAATCGCAAAAATTGTCCATACTTCGATGTTCGAAACCCTAGTCTGCCCATCTGTGAAAAACAAAACACTCATGAGACCATTAAGCTGGTAGGTTTTTGAGAAAATACATTTAAATGATATAAACTATTTTTAGACAAAGTTAAAAATGAGATAAATAGGGGTAAGAACTCATTTTCACTATTTCATTTGTATTTGGTCAATTTTTTTTTCTAAGAGCCCTTTTTCACCTCATATTTCGACGGTTGATTGAGGGGAGCATGGGTGATAATTCGACAAATGGTTTGAATGAAAACGGTAAGTACCTTGTCTTATTCCTTTTCCATGGTTCAAAATTCATTTTAATCGATTAAAAGATAATTTTTTGGGTGAATGTTTGGGCCGTAGGCGTGTGCTTGGGCCATCGCAGGTGCCCTATATCGGGGCCTACAGAAATCAAGAATTTATATAGGCACCCAACGGTTCACCCGCGGAAACCCCACTCTGTAAGTGAAGCCCAGTTGCGGCGACCGAAAACCCACAAAGAAAAAGATGCGTTGGACCAAAATGAATTCCAAAAAATTATGAGTAAAGGTGATAACTTATTTCTTTCATCTCCATGTAGGTATTTTGATTGCAAAGATGTTGGAGTGGAGAGAAAGAGAGCATGAAGATGATGATGCAATGGATTTAAATGATCTGGGCACCATAAATTCCCTACGATAATGTGGTTTGTTAAATTTCTTCAAGATCTAGGGCATGAGAGCCCAATTGAGACTGTTGGAATATTTGGTCCATATGTGGGACGTGGAACAACAAGTATTTCATGTGGGTGTTCATGTGATTTCCTTGGAAATTGAAGATATTTACTTCTTGATGGGGCTATCTTGTCGTGGGGCACAGGTGACCTTAAGAGGAGGTCGAGGTGGTGGTTTACCGATGAGTGAATACATCAGATGCTATTGTGTACCTAAGGCTGAGTGACGGAAGGGTAAAGTGGATATCAGAGGGGTTCGTGATCTGATGCTCATAACTATTCTTTTCACCATTTCACGGATGGTAGGGAGTGATTCTCCACACATGTCTCTGCAAAGCTACTTCCAGTACACCATGGAATGCACAGAACCTCGTGTGTTCAACTGGTGCGATGGACTCCTCCGCAGTATGAAGATTCAGTTGACCAAGAGAAAGAATGGGGAACTAAAGAAATTTGGGTACGGATCCATTTTGGTATTGTTATTCCTAGAGAGGGTCCCTCACCTACGCCTATAGGTAGAGTGGAATATACCAGTGCCACGAGATCCATGGATGAAACAATGGTGTGATCTCATGTCCCGACATGTAGCAGGGCCCATTATTAAATATAATGATAGATTTTTTGATTGGTCGGAGCCCCAGATATTGATGATCGATGACTATGCGTATGTCGGGCTGGATTTTCACCATGATCCTGACTTGATGCTACCTGAGGGTTCTCAGTGGGGGGATATAGGTAAGAAAAACATTTTGATTTTATGGTGTTTTTGTAAATTTTTCAAAATATTAAACACATTTTTTTTTTTATGTTTTCAATCCAATGACTAATCAAAATATTTTGAGCATGCAGACGTAGGGCCATTCTGGCCCCCGGGTACATCCCCTATCCATAGGTGAGGGGAAGCAATGGTAGTATCAGGATGGGATGCAGAAGATTATGAAGCAATCGAGCAGAATCTGGAGGGTTTGACTGCAGGGATCCCATATATGTCGATTAGTGAGGTCCTGAGGCATTTCCAACGCCATATTGTAGGCGTGGTTGGTCCATTGAGATGATTTCTTCGTAGGGTAGCATGAGAAGCAGTGTGTTACCGAGAGAAACATCCATGATGCCATTTTGTAGAAGCTATGAGCTTCAAATTTTGATATTTTGGTCTTCAGACGGAAAACTATCTTTTTTGTAAAAAA
>SNQJ01S0001855.1:168254-188657 GCA_010110895.2 Picea sitchensis
TCTACCGACTTATTTTTCTTTGTATAATACATGTTACGTGTGATTGGATTTATAAATGTCTCAGATGTCTATCTAACATATAATTAGCTAATGCATCCGTTAATTTATTTAGACATCTAGGAATGTGATGATACTCGATATAATCAAAATAACGTTCCAAGAGGCGAATTCATAAATATACTCGTAATAAAGTAGGACTTTAGATATCATAGACATTACTTAACTGCAGCACTACAAGTTGCGAATCAAGTCGTATAAACAGGCGACGAATCCCAAGTGAGATAACATTGGTCAACAATTTGATGATTGCTCTATACTCTTCTATATTATTGGTTGCACGATTGAGGAAAACAGCATGTAGACTGATAAGTTCGTTCGTAGGTGCATAGATTGCCCATGCAACAAAAGCTAGTTTTTGAGTGCTACGACTAGTGCCATCGGCGAAGCCAAAATGGGGTAACGAAGATTCTGACATCTAGAAACCAAGCATAATGCAAGGTAATCGGTCGAGGGTAGAAACTAAATAACGAGAAAACACACAAAAGTAGTACACAACAGTATGATACAATACAATACAAGCACTCATGTGAAGATAGTATAAGAATAATACTTCTTCAAGTAAAGCCCATTTCTGGGTTCACTTAAAGGAATTCCATCATAATATACTAACTCATAGGCTCCTATCTCCAACACTCGTTTGATGATATAAGGGCCTTGCCACATAGCCTCAAATTTTCTGGCTCCTAGCAAATCACGATCTTGTTCATAGAGGAGAACTAGATCACCCTCAGAGAAAACGTGTGGCTTGACATGTTAATCATATTGGGATTTGACGCGTTTCTTCTGGGCTTCAATAACTAGGATGGCATCATGACGGGTCTTGTATAATTGCATAAGATACAATAGACGTTCTTCTTTGACAAAGGTGTTGGGAAGGAGTTTGATGACTATATTCAAAGATGGAATTTCACATTCAATCGGGAGAACCACTTCAATGCCGTAGACTAGTTGAAAGGGGGTAAATCCCGTAGCAGAATTCATGGATGTATGATAGGCCCATAATGCTAAGAACAACATTGTTCACCAACTGGTCTTATGGATTCCTATTATCTGATGAAGCATAGTGACAAGGATTTTAATGATTGCTTCAACTTGGCCGTTGGCCTGTGGATAGTAGGGGGTTAAGTTTTCATGATGAAGACCCAACTTGTTGGTAAGTTCAAACATCATAAAGTTTCGAAAATGGCTACTGTGATCTATAAGGATAGCTTGCGGGATCCCGAATCGAGTAATAATGTGATTGAAAATTAAAAGTGTTGCAATTTTTCTAGTATTGTCTAATGTAGGCATTTCCTTGGCCCATTTGGTGAAATATTCCACGACTACAATAATGTATCCATGCCCCCCGATCGAGTGAGGGTTACAAGTCATAAAATCAATGCCCCATTTCACGAAAGGTCCAATGGAAACTACAGGGTGTAAGGGAGTGGGATGCGATCTTATCTTATGATTGTATGTTTGGCAAGCATGGAATTTATGGACGGTAGTGATACAATATTTAAATAAAGAGGGCCAGAAGTACCCTGCTCGCAAGATATTTTTGGCAATGGCATTCCCGAACATATAAACACCACACGCTCCAGAGTGGAAGTCATTCAAAGATTTCTTGACCTCATCAAATGTGAGATAGCGTCGGAATATATAGTCAACATCACGACGATAAAGAGTGTCACCGAGAATGATGTATTGAGGGGCTTGATAGTGGGTGTGACGACGGTCTGTACTAGAGAGGTTTGGCTGGAAAGTTTGAGTTTGGAGATAAATGATAATATCTCCATACTAGGCATCATCAGAACTGATAAGAAAAAGGGATTCATCGGGTAGGGAATCCTCTGCCACATTTTTTGTCTTACTGGAGGGAAGGTCACATATTAGTTCGACAAACACCAAGGATTTCTTGGACTTAGTGCATTCGAATTCTAAGTCAAACTCCTAGAGAATTACTATCCACTTAGAGTATTTTCCCCTAGCAATTGACGTGTAAGAATGTGTTGCATAGGGTTGCAATTGGAAATTATAGTGGTCTTGTGTAATATAATATAATGACAGAAACGTTGGACATCTTGAATAGCTACCAAGGCCATCTTTTGAACATGTAAGTACTTGGCTTTGGTAGTTGTGAGACTCCGACTCAAATAATAAATGACATGCTCATCGTGTAAATCATCTTCTTGGACCAGAAACATGGCGATGGTAGAGTCCGAGGAAACGAGATAAAATAAATAATCTCGACTATAATCGGGTGGGAAAAGCATTGGGGTATGGGTTAAAATTAGTTTCAAAGCATCGAAGGATTTGTTGGCAGTGGTGTCCCATACAAAATCAGAGCCCTTCTTTAATAGTCGAGTAAATCTGAGTGTTAAATCAACATAGTTTGGGATAAAATGACGTAGAAAGTTTTCCTTCCCTTGCAAACTTTGTAGCTGGTGAACTGAGGAAGGAGGAGGGAGATTGAGGATCGCCTCGACCTTCAAAGGATCTACCCTAATCCCCTAACGTGACACAATAAATCCCAGGAGTCAGCCATAATCCACACAAAAGACACATTTATGTGGGTTTAAGTGTATACGATAGAACCAACCATGAAGGAAAATGGATCTGAGGTGGGTCAGATGATCACTACGATGCATGGAATGCACTGGTAGGTCATCTAAATAGGGTTGTACAATATGCTTAATATCATGGAAAGCGTAAGATATCGCACATTGAAACGTCGCATCAACATTCTTCAAACCAAAGGGCAGTTTTTGGTAGGCAAAAGTTCCCCAAGGACAAATGAAAGTGGTTTTGTGTTGTTCCGTAGGTAAGATATTGATTTGATTATATCCATAGAAACCATCCATCAAAGAGAATATTTCACTTTCAGCACAATCGTCGATGATTTGGTCAATGAAGGGGGTAATAAAGTTTTCCTTAGGACAAGATTTGTTGATATCCCTATAATCAACACAGACATGGATCGTACCTTGTTTCTTGTTAACCAAAACTAGATTGGATACCCAATCAGTCAAAGCCACTAGAAAAATAAAGCCAGCTTTAAGAAGTTTTTCGACTTCAAGCTTGATAGAAGCTGCTTTATGGGGGTGGACCAGATGAAGTCTCTACTGGATGGGTTTAGCATCTGGGTAGGTCTTAATTTTGTGTACAACAATATAAGGGTCAATACCTAACATCTCTTCGTAGCTCCATGCAAAGATGTCACAAAATTCTTGAAAAAGTGATTTATATGTGGCAACCTCATCGGTGGAACATGAAGCTCCGATGTGGACATTTTCGATAACTCCAGGTTTAATAGATATGTCGAGGGGATGGTGAGTGAAATTTTACTTAATTTCCCTTCATATAACACATCGTGTGTGGATTCAGGAACTGAAGAACTAACGACAATGATCGATGGAGTCAAGATCCATTGGTAACTCTCGATGGTGTGTTGTTCGAGAAAGAGAATGGAACGATGATGCCCATCATCCCAAGGGGTATATTCCATCGACATAACTGACATAATCATCTCATCTGTGGGAAAAATAACGTGGAAGGTATCAGGAGACGAATCACCGAGAGAGGGAGTAGAAGGGTCAACCGATTGAATGGCTTGGTAAGCAGATTCAACCGAACTTAAAGGCATCTGGTTACCATAGTGAAGATAATCACTGGGTTCAGGTACTATCCATGGGTCATAAGACGCGGGAGTTTCATGGACAGAGGTGGAAATCATATTAATCAAGGAAACCAAAGGAGGTGAAACGTCAAGTGGTGGGATTGGAAATGTACCCATCCGAGTTGAATCTTTTAGTAGACCCACACCGACATTTTCATACCCAGGGGGTGTCTTTGCAATGAAAGGTACATTGTTGGTACGTGTAACAGAGTTAAAGAAGGCTAGTTGGTCTACTATAACTACTTTTCCCTGATGTGGAAAATGCACGATACGAAAAAGAGTAGACATGACTGCACGCATGGAATCAATCCAGCTATGACCAAGTAAGAGGTTGTAATCGAGAGGTGCATCAAAGACCTCAACTTCAACGTTAACCATTTTTCCTTCTAACGTAATAGGAAACGAAGGGAGTACAGCATAGGGTTTAAAGACAGAGCCATTAAAGGCTTTGAGCATGTTGTGTGATTCAGTTAAGGAAGGAGAGCCAATGGATCTCTAGTAGGCAATAGACATGACACACGTTGAGGAACCCTCGTCAATAAATGTTCGACAAATTTTCTTGTCAGTGACAACAACTTGTATTTGGAATGCAAGCTGAGGGGGTAACCTCAGAATGTGATCTTCCAATTCAAAGATGATTAAATTTGTATCCATAGGGTCGATTCCACCGATAGATTTTAACAGTGCCTTCCGTTGTGTAGGAAAACTCTGAAGGACTTCGAGGGTTGACATCGCAGACGGTGTTTGCACTAGATCCTCTACAATACTGTAGTTCTGGGAAACACACACATGAGGATTGAAAGAAAACTTTTGAACCATGCCCTTGGGAGGAGGGTGAAGGAATGTATCGGGGTTCGATCGTTTGAGATGAAGGGGACCGTTGGAAGGTGGAGCTGAGGGAGATTGTTGAACCAGTGAAGGTGGTATATCGTCAACTTTCTCCTTGGAGGAAGACTAATATTTGGCACAAGTGGTAAGTGTGATGTCATTCTTCTTTGAATCATCGATATACATAAGTACATTGGAGGTAGTGAAGGAAGAAGGTTGATCATGGATGACCAATTGAGCCTGTTGTTGAGAAGGGAAGGGCTGAGACAAGACGACAGGTGTAGGAGGTTTTGGGGTCCCTTGAAGGAACTTCATGACCTCAACACATCTTAGATAGTCCTTTATGTAGTGATCATCACCACAGATAAGGAAAGGATAGTGATGTTTTCATTTGTCCTTATCATCAATAGGTTGTGACTTGATCTTGTCGGATTGTGGGTTGTTATTTTTATCCTCCTTATTCCTACCCTTCCCTTTTCTAGATTTATTCTTACCGGTAGGAGTCAATTGAACAACATTCACTTCTGAAGTTTTACCGGTGGGAGGGGTGGGCGTCGTAGTAGTTTGAACATTAGAAGCATGGGATTTGGGATTGGTGTGAGAGGCCTACGCAGATTGAGGTTGAGCATGGAAAGTACCTATCACACCATCAACGACACGAGAAGCTGCAGGGGTTGTTGAGGTGGTCGTGGTAGAAGGACTAGGTGCATTAGGGAGTAGATCATAAAGAGTACCCGTTTGTGAATAAACGAGATCGAGGTATTGGGCACTACTGATCGCCTGTTCTTCTGTGACAACTCCACCCATGGAAATGTATTTAGATATGTCATTCACGAATAATTTCATGAACCATTCTTCCAATAACTGATAGGGAAGGTCGAGTTTGATTAAACGCCGTCTTCGTCTCCACTCATGAATGTGATCAGAGATATGAGTGGCTTTATTTTTGTTGAAAGAACTCAAAATCTCGGTTCCCATTTCATAACAGACTAGCAACTGGTAGTGAGTAAGGAAATCCATGGCTAGGGCATTAAAGTCAGTGAAGAAGCCTCGTGGAAATTCTATATACCACTTCACGGCTGAACCCGTGAGAGTTCATTGAAAAATACATAACCGAATGGAGTCATCGATCAAAAAGTTGGATGAACACCAAAGGTGGAAAGTCATTACATGATTGTTCGGATCCTCCCTGGTTTACCATCGAAATTAGGAATGTCGGATGGTAATTTGGCTGGTATGATAGGCCAATGAGGAGAGTGATGGATAGGGTCATTCAAAATTCTAGACAAATCGGGAAGATCCAAAGTGGATAAGAAGGGTAACTGTCTATTCACATGAGGGTACTGGTGAATTTGGGGAGAAAGTCCCGTTGGTAGACCAGTAGGACCATAATCAGTTTGCATATGATGCAAATATCCTGGCATATTCAGCTGGTGATGGGGAGTCATGTAGCCCATGGGGTTGGGTTGGTTAGGGATGTTCCCTTGGAAAGGAGAACTGGATTGAACATTCAGGCCCCAAGTGGGATTCAAAGAACCCAGATATGGTTGACCGTAGTTAGGGGGTACCGAAACACTAACTTGAGAAGGTTTCCCCCAAAGGGTTGTGGGTTTGCTCGAAGGTTCCAAAGGTGATCTAACAAGTTTGACGTGTTTAGTCCAGATTGTTAATTATAAGTTCCAACCTGAGAATGTCCTCCATATGGAGGGGGCTCCCCAATTTGAGTGTGACCCCCAGATTGAGGTTGCTCCTCGGCATAATATTTCCCTCTAGCGGGAATCTAGTAACCGAAAGTGAGTAAATGATGAGTGCTACCAATTGGATTGGAGCCACTAGGGCCAAATCCACTATGAAGAGGTGGATAAGACCCTCTGGAGAGGACCTGGGAAGGTGTGGGAACATAACCAACAGAGGTATTATGCCCAAGTGGTACTCTGAATGGAATTTGGATATGGATGGAAGAAGAAGGGTTCAAAGCTTGATACCCAAGGGGAAGAGAAGGGGTAGGTCTAGAGGAATGTGGTACCAATGGGAGCATGGTTAACCATTGTATTCCTGGTGGGAATAGTCGTAGCACGAGGAATAATTGTAGAGTGGGCCATTTGATAGGGGATGGTTGAACTAGGACCAACTGACTGTGCGTCTGGACCAACAAAGAGATAACCAGTTGTACTAGAAAAATGACATAGGGATACTGTGAGGATGATAGACATCTTGGGTAGCTCAGGGATGGTAGGTGTATCCACTCCTTCCCCTGATCCATAAAGGTCTCGTATCATATGAGGTGGGATTCTAACTGTGTCAGTAGTCTAGAAAGGATCGTCGGCTCCAAAAGGTCCGGTTAGAGTTCCAGAAGAAACAACAACAAGTTCCCCGACATAATTCATCTGGAGAAAACGTCTTTCATATCTAGGAGGGATGCAAAAAGCTTCCATAGAATCATAAATAATTCAGAAACTTTCCAAAGAGGCTGAACCTTCCTCTTGTATTACGTTGGTATCCTAGACTTCACTCTGTTGAGGAGAGCCCTCTGATGTGTGAGGGGGTATAGGGGTAGAATCTTCCATGTTTTTTGGTGGAAGTCCCTGTACCCTACATGAATGACAGGGAGGGTCTATGTTGGAGGAACCAAAAATTCGACGAAAAAAGTATATGGCCAACTACGAAAACAAACAACACTTGCTAATAAAATCTAGAGTTTAAATCAGGCAAATAAAACTTCTCGTTTCGAAGTCACTAATTGGTGATGAAATCCAATGTCGTGAGAATGAGATAAGAAGGGGCTGGGATAGGGTGGAAAAGTTAATTTGATGACCTTATTAACAGACTTACACCCTGGTGCAAGATCCCACACATAATCGTGGGTATACCCTCCAAGGAGCCCGAGTGAATCTGGCCAATGTCGATTCCAGGTATCGTGAAGACTTGTGTAAGGTAGCTAGAGAGGTAGTGGGGGGGGGGCCAGAGGGCCCATAGTGATAATAGTGGAGGTAATTCAATGTAAGGTGTGCTAGATCCACTATATTATTAAATAAGGCCCACTATGGTAGTTATAAATAATAAATGGGTAGTTAGATATAATAAATGTAAGAGGACTTCTTAGAAGGTTCTACTTCTAGAAGATTCCTCCTCTAGAATGTTCTTAGGTGATGGTAGCACTATATAAAGGGGTTCAAGCAATGTAATGGGCCATGAAGAGAATTATTGTATTTGGAGCGGTATCTCAATAGGAGGATGCCCCCTCAAAGAAGCAAGTGAACAGGAGAGGATCTCTTCCATAATAGGATCCATTGTATGGTGTTTCCCTACTTCAAGGGTTTGGTAATAATATAATGTGGTTTCTTCTATATTTCTCTATGGATCTATTTTGTATTCAGTGTTTGTGATGATTATATTTTCATAGCTATTCAGGTTCTTAACAAATGGTATTAGAGCACTTTCCTTGGCAGACATTGTGGGCAAATATTTTTTTTTGCAGATTTTTTTTCGGAGAAGAAAAAAGAGGGCCGTGACATTCTAGAAATTTTCAGTATATTTATGTGCAACATTTGCAGAAACCAGTTGTAGATATGAGTTCCTCTCATAAAAACACCCAAGTTGAAAAAACAAAATCGTCCGAAATAGAGTCCGGGAAGTCAAGATATTGAAGTTTTAAAATCTGCAATTTTTCAAGGTATTTCCCGCAAACAACGATGCAAATTTTTTTTTTTTTTTTAAATTTCTGTAACAGTTGGAGGCTAAATTTTCCCAAATAAATTATAGATCTGAGTTCCTCTCACGCACCCAATTTAAAAAAAAAAATCAGCCGAAACAGAGTCTGGGAAGTGAAGTTATGAGCATTTTAAATTCAACATTTTTTTAGTGTTTTTCCAGAAAAAGCCGTGATTTTCTGCCGTAACTTATTGTTCTATTTTTTGGGTTTTTTCATGATGGTTGTGGGACCGAAGATTTCATAGGGTGCTCAGATGGCTATTTCCTCTCAAACCCTCAAAAAAATTCTACAAATTATTGAAGCATTCAAATCCCAATTCTATGACACATTGTATGCTAGATTGCATGACCTTGCAGATGGCCTTAATGATAGTTTTCGTAGTATTCAAGATTCATTGGATAGCTTGCAGGAGAGATTTCTTATGGTGGACATCATGGATGAATATAATAAAGAAATATATGCTTGGTATGATTTAGAGGCCGATTGTGATGATTGGTAAATGGATAGTTGTCATCTCTGGGATGACAACCACTTTCATATTTTATTTGATGACTCTACTCCACCTTCTATAGAGAACATCAATGTACCACATCAAGATATAGTTACCAACATCTAGCCTACATATTCTACAATGGTATTGTTCCTTCCAGATTCATATTTGATCATCTCCCACTATGTGGATGTATATTCTTATTTGGATCCACATGATAGGTGTCAGTATTGGGAGCATCATTTTCAGTCGGTTATTGGGTGTCGATATCTTCCATGTGGGGTTCACATGAGCAATTGGACATGGGACCTTGGTTTAAAATGGCGGTTGGAATACTTCAACATGGTGGATACCATTTCTCAATGGGACCCTGGTTCTCTAGTGTACTTCATCACTATGGTCCACACTTATCCATGGGACCCTAGTATATGGTTGTACATCAAGTGTTGAGGACAACGCTTTCATAAGGGGGATGGAATGTAAAGTAGCTAGAGAGGTAGTGGAGGGGCCCAAAGGGCCCATAGTGATAATAGTGGAGGTCATTCAATGTAAGGTGTACTAGGTCCACTATATTATTAAATAAGGCCCACTATGGTAGTTAGAAATAATAAATGGGTAGGTAGATATAATAAATGTAAGAGGACTTCTTAGAAGGATCTACTTCTAGAAGATTCCTCCTCTAGAATGTTCTTAGGTGATGGTAGCACTATATAAAGGGGTTCAAGCAATGTAATGGGACATGAAGAGAAACATTGTATTATGAGTTGTAGCTCCATAGGAGGATGCCCCCTCGAAGAGGAAAGTGAACACGAGATGATCTCTTCCATAATAGGATCCATTTTATGGTGTTGCCCTACCTCAAGGGTTTGGTAATAATAAAGAGTGGTTTCTTCTATATTGTTCTTTGGATATATTGTGTATTCAATATTTGTGGTGATTATATTTGTAGATCTATTCTTTGGTTCTTAACAATAGAACCTTCTAGGAAGTCCTCTTACATTTATTAGATCTAATTACCCATTTATTATATCTAAATACCATAGTGGGACTTATTTAATAATATATTGGACCTAGTCCACCTTACATTGAATCACCCCCACTATTATCAATATGGGCCCTCTGTTCCCCCCCTACTACCTCTCTAGCTACATTACATTGCCCTCTGCCCCCCCCACTACCTCTCTAGCTACCTTACAACTTGCTCCTCCATAGTCACCTTGTGTAAGATCCTAAGAACATAGGCTACTAAAGTTACCACAAACAATAGTGATGCCTAGGGAAACAATCGACAGTCCGATCCTCACGCAAGGGTAGGGTATCAAGACCGAAATAAACTTGAAGGGCTTCCACTCATAATTGTGGGTATACCTTCAAGCGACCCCCATAATACATGCAATCTCTACACTGAGACCAAAAAAGTAGGGTGAGTAACTCTGCCAATCTCAATGCGACCTCAAGTTTGACCCTTGTGTGAGAAGGGCTTCCCAGGACAAAATGTTGTAAATGGATTTGAAAATTCCCTATCACAAGATACTATTTTGTGTTTTGTGCTTTGGAGAGTGTGTCTCACTTCCTATTCCAAATCTCTAGCCTAGCTAATGTTGGTGTAAAAGAGCCCTAAAAAATAAAATTTACCACTTGAGTTTTAAATTTCACAATGTTTTTAAGAGGTTATTGTTACTCAAGATGTAGACATGAATGAAACCAATGTTGTGTAAGACTTTGACCCAATAATGTGAAAATAGAAATGAATGATGCAAGCTTTCGCTCGATGAATTCTATCTACAATAGGGAGAAAGTATTTTTCTGAAACAATGTGAACTACAACGTACACTTCTTTTCTTTGAATGTAATACCAAACAATCATCAACAATATAATTTCACTATTCATTCTCTTTCAATTTTTTGAATGGCAATATTTTCTGTGTAAATTATTACCTAAAAGACCGAAAGACTTTAATTTTTTCTTTTCAAAAAACCAAAACAGGGATGGAACTAAGAAAGGATAAGAAATCAATGAAAATAAAATACTCAACACACAGCCAAATCGATCTTTCAATGGAGATAAAATTAAAAATGACAAAAAAAATGTTTCTTCAAATGTGAATAAAAAATGGTCTTCTGATCATTAAGCAATCCATAATGTGTAACCAACCTAAAACTTCAAATCCAATCAAAGATTTTTAATCGAATAAGCACTCAGATACAAATCCAGAGATTATACCCTTGTCGATAAAAATCAAAAAACAAAAATTGGAAAAATATCAAAAGAGAGGTGTTCGATCTCCGACACCAATCGAGAGCAAGATTAAATAGTCAGGAAAAAGCCAAGAACTGGCATTAAAAATCCTTTCCCAGCTAACTAAAGCAAAACTAGGCATCGATAGAGGCCAAAACCTAATCCAAAAATTTTCTCAAACGCCACCACAGGCTGGAAGTATAACACAACGTGGAAATGAAGAGTTTCCATAGGTTAGAAATAGACAGGATGCAGAAATCCCTCACTGAAATAAACCACCAGGGTGCGGAAATCAAAGGTTTCCATAGGCTATTTATAAAGTGCAGTGCAGAAGTGTTTGAAAAAACAAGAAATTTAGAAAAAAAAGGCAAAGCATATAAGTGGATTTTCAAACCCAGAGAGTCTGAATGGATCTCCTACAGACTTAGATACTGATTTCAAGAGAAAATAATAGATCAAAAGCAAACGGCCAACAAAAAAACATAATAAAGTTGTTTTTCCCAGTAGAGTCGCCAATTTTGTTATTGGGTAAA
This sequence comes from Picea sitchensis, assembly GCA_010110895.2. NCBI lineage: Eukaryota > Viridiplantae > Streptophyta > Pinopsida > Pinales > Pinaceae > Picea > Picea sitchensis. Next base: position 179,775 of record SNQJ01S0001855.1, read on the forward strand.
TCGATAGATGCGGACATGAACTAATCCCCCTAGATCCACCTGGATCTAGAACAAAACGAGACGGAACAAGATGCTTTCCCTAAGTTTTGATCATTGATTTTACTACCAAAAGAGGAATAGATAACATACCTTATGAATCACTTCCTTATATCTTTGTTGTCCTTGCTTCACTCTAGTGCTCTTGTGGAATCAGATCTGTGATAACACAAATAACCCAACGTGAAAGCAACAATAGTAGAATTCAATGAAAACCTAAACATGTGATCAAGGAATCATGTAATAAAATACTAATTATTTTATGGGAAAGAGATGTGCCACCATATTATATAAATGAAAAGTAGAAGATACAACCGAATTTCCTTGATGTTGCAAGTTCCCTTTCAGTGGTCCTTCGTTCCAACACACACATACACTTGCTCCGAAATTCACATGAAGATAATCCACAAAATATTGATGGGAAAATGGTGGCCCCAAGCATCACTAAGAACATGATTCTTCACATAGTCTTCAGCCTATTCTTTCATCATTTTTCTTCTTAATCTTGCTTAACCATTTCCATGAGAAGCCCATGATTATATAGGAGAAGGTGAAGTGGTTTAAAGGGATGAGGATGATCCCACCAAATCAGAGAAACCAGTGGGATCACCACCATACAGACGCCACATCACATTCTAGAAGATTCCCCTTCTAGAAACTTCGTGAAACCTCTTTCCTCTTTTAGCTTTGGAATGCCACCGCACCCTACCTATATAGTAGCCCATAGAATTCCCATGGGCTAGCGATAGAGAATCCTACATAAATGATAGGTTTCCGCACTATGTAATATGTGCAACCTGCAGACCCTTTCTAAAAACAAGCCTTGTAGAGGAGGAAAGAAGTTGTTTTTCGCAGGCAAAAAGTCATGTTAGGATCCTGAAAACATGTTTGTGAAATCATCACTAGGGTGACCAAAATTATGTATAACACTAGTATCCTTATTTATACAACTCTGGCACATGTGGATGGAGGTGTCTCTTCACTGGCAGGACTAACTTCTTCTTCTGTGTGGTTATAACCACCTTTAATATATTATGGGGCCGACTTCTTATTATGCCTATTACAATTATGTTTTGACCAATCCGCAAAAGGGGATTTGGTATTTTAAAATAGATGACATGATCAATCCGCAATAGGGGATTGATATAATGAATAATACAACAATAATAATTATAATACACTTTGCAGTTACATTATTTCAATAGATATCACTCGTGCTCAATATTTAAATATTGTTTATTCACAATCTAGCATACTATATGATTTGATTCCACGAGCTTCTCTCCCACTAACTAATCCAACTACTGTACCTCCTACAAAATCTCACACCGATAATGGTGTGATAGGTTCTATTACCCAACACTCTACAAGTAAACCTTTTGGTCAATATAACCCTAAGGATACTCTTACTGTTACCACTCAAAACACTTCACCTCCTTCTACTACTCCTGGTAAAACTTTCGAGATTAACATTATTCAGTCCACAACTATCAGTAAATATCAACACCCTGGAAGTAAGAAAAAGGGAAAAGGAAAAACTAAGAAAAATTCCCCACAACAGGAGAAACCCAAAAATCAACCTACTAAAGGATACACATAAGTGAAAGCCTAAATATCCTTGTCTCATTTGCAAAAAATACCATTATACTAATGATTGTCCATGTCATGCTAACATGAATCAATTTCTTAAAGGAACTTCAATCACACCTATGGTTTTGACAAATCCTTTCCCATCTCAATAGACTCAAATGGTTGTGCAAGAACGACCCTCTACCTCTAGAAGTTCTTATGTACTTATGTGTCAAGAAAATAATGAACATGTTTTCATAAGAACATGAACCAAAGACTATTCATCTTCGAATCTAAATGCTATTGATCAACCTTCTACCACACCTCCTACATCTACATATAGTTAACCTACTACTAGTCCTCTTCAAATTCATTGGCCTGGTTCTGACACAGTGATACGACCACCTCCAAATGGTGTTGCTCATAAGTCATGTTTTAATCCGCATGCATGAGCTGCTAAAAACTACAATATTGTAGAAGAATTAGCTCAAGCACCCTCTGCGATGTTAACCCTCAAAGTCCTTCAAAGTTTCCTTACACAACAAAGAACATTGTTGTCAGCCATTGGTGGAGTTGATCCAACTGATGCGAATATGACAGTTTTTTTTATTTTGAAACCCATCTTCCAACACTTCCCCACCGACTTTATTTTCAAATTCAAGTTATTATGCGGGAGAAAACCATTTTTTGTACCATCATTGACGAAGGGTCCTCAACCTGTGTAATGTCCCTCAGTTGCTGGAAAGTTGTTGGGTCTCCTTCACTCAATAAATCACCTACTACATTGAAAGCTTTCAATGGTAGAGGATTTAAACCCTTTGGAGTACTCAATGCATTGCCAATCGAATTAGAAGGTAAAAAAATCATTGTTGAGGTAGAGGTGGTTGATGCATGCCTAAACTATAACTTTTAATATGCTATAACTGTATTTATGCCATTTCCACCATAGTTTCTACCTTGTTTCATGTTCTTTGTTTCCCTCATCAATGAAAAATAGTCACAGAAGACCAATTTGCCTACTTTAATTCTGATTCACGCATTGGTAATGTTACTTTAATAGAACAAATATTATCTACTTATGAGGATGTTGGAGTGGGTATTTTAAAATATTCATCACTAATGGGAAATTTTCCACTCCTACCACCTGACATTTCTCCTCTCCCAATGCCCAACATTCCTCTTGTTGTTGTTCAGATAAACATGATCTTGACTAGTGCTAGTATTTCACTTGAATCATATGATCATTGGATAGTACCAAGTCCTACACAATATGAGAGATATGGCGACTGAATGCCGCTTAGTCAAATTGAGTTGGCCTATCAATCCATCCAATCTGCCTCTATAGCCAGTTTTGACACTACTGATAGAACAAATCCAATTTTAGATGAATACTCTCACTCCTCTTGGCTTATTTCTACTTCATCTCTTGATACTTTTGATGGTACTTTCCCCAATGATGAAAGTATCATGAAGATTATGTCTCTGGAGGATAATTCATGGGATGATGTTCATCATCATTCCTAATTTCTCCATGAGCTCGAGATTGTTGAGAGTCATTTAGAATCTTGATTTCCATTTGAGGGAATTGAGATTTCCCAAACTCCCATCTTAATCCATGATGTTTTATATAAAGGGAATTTAGGGAATATCTCCATTACTATTCCCATTATATTTTGATAAACCTAGAGGTCGTGGAAAACATTTATATAGGTGGCTCTTGTTCCTTGGATGAAATTCAAACTTATATGACCCTATTCCAAGAATTTTGTGATGTCTTTTCTTAGTCTTACAAAGAAATGCCTGGTATCAACCCACAAATTATCATTCACGAAATTAAGACATATCCTGAAGCCAAGCTTGCTTGACAAAATATTTATCCTATTCATCCATGAAAATCCACTGCTATTAAAGCCAAAGTTGAAAAACTTCTTAAAGTCGGTTTTATTTATCCTGTATCTTTGACTGATTGGGTTTCCAATATTGTTCCCATCATGAAGAAACAAGGAATGCTCCATGTATGTATTGATTATAGGGATATCAATCGGGCTTGTCTGAAAGATAATTATCGAACCCCTTTTAGCAACTAGATAGTTGATGAATTTTCTGGTAGTGAAATCTTCTCATTTATGGATGTTTTTTTTGGCTATAATCAAATAAACATACTACCATCAGATCAACATAAAACTACTTTTACTTGTCCTTGGGGTACTTTTTCTTATCGAAAGCTTCCTTTTAGACTTAAGAATGTTGGCGCTACTTTTCAATGAGCTATGTCTTATGAATTTCATGACATTAAGTAGATTGTTAAACCATATTTTGATGGCTTTCTTGCACATTCCATGTGAAATCAAGATCAACCGCAACATCTACGAATCATATTCCTTAGGTGTCGACATTGCAATATTCGCTTAAATCCACAAAAATGTGTATTTTGTGTGGAATTGGTACGCCTCTTGGGTTTCATCGTATCCAAGCATGGGATCTTTGTTGATCCCTTGAATATTGAGGCCATACTGAACTTACCTCCTCCTTAAACGTTACACCAACTCCAAAGTTTGCAAGAGAAGGATTTTTTTTTACGTCGATTCATTCCCAACTACACTGAACTGACCAAAGGTTTTACTTGACTTTTTAAGAAATGGTTTCCTTTTGTTTGGGACAACATCTCTCAACTGACATTTGATACTTTAAAGAACACATTGACTCAAACCCCATTGTTACATCCCCCATATTACAGTCGATATTACCTTTTGTACATTGCAGCTTTTGAGAATACCATTTCTATGGTGCTTGTCAAATATGATGAATCACATGATTAACATGTGATATGCTGTTTAAGTAGGATTCTTACCACTTCCAAAATCAAATATTCACATGTGGAGAAATTGGCATTGGTTATTGTTCAAGCTGTCCAAAATTTCTGTCACTACATCTTATTGTGTAAAACCACTGTCATTTCTGATTTCAACCCTATGCAACATATTCTGACTAGGCAGGTGTTGGGGGGAAAATACTCAAAATGGATTTAGTTTGATTTGGAATTTGAGAAAACCAATTCAAAGAAATATTTGGTTTTTGTTGAGTTAATTTGTGACCTTCCCTCGACTGAAACAAAAAATGTGGTAGAAGACTCGATTCCCGATAAATCTCTTTTTTTGATCAACTCCTCAAATCCTTGGTATGGAGACATAATAATATATATAGATCCAAACCTTTTGAAATAATTTGTCTAGTATTGAATGCTGTCACATTCGATAGCAAGCTCAACAATACATTATTTTTGGCAATACCCTTTATCATCGTGATGTTGATTATATTTTTAGATAGTGTTTAACAAATGAAGAAGCCGAGCGAGCTCTTAATGACTTTAATTTTGGAGCATGTGGTGGTCATATGTCTCGGTATGCCACTACCCAAAATTTTATACAAGCCAAATATGTTTGACCGTCACTATTTAAGGATTGCATCCTTGTGGTCCAAAAGTGTCATGCATGCCATATCTATAATCGTAAGCTGCATAGACCTTCTAATCCTCTTCACCTTGTAGTTTTCACTGGTCCATTTGATAAATGGGGCATTGATTTCATGACATGTAATCCTCACTCGAATAGGGGCCATGGGTATATATTATCATTGGGGATTAATTCACTAAGTGGGCCAAGGTGATGCCTACATTCAATAACACCAGGAAAACTACATGCCTTTTTGTTTTTAATCACATTATTTCTCGATTCAGTGTGCCCCAAGCCATTGTCACTGATCATGTCAGAATTAAACCACCAATTTGGGTTTATGACATGAAAACTCAACTCCTTACTATCCACATGCCAATGGCCAATTCGAAGCCGTAAACAAAGTTTTGACAATGATGCTTCATAGGATGATAGGTGTTGGTGCAATTATATGCATAATATATTACCAAACAAAAATTATCAACTGATATTCGTAATTAGTAGAGTTGATGCACTATATGTGCCGATAATAGATAGGTTCCTATGTCTGTTTAGTATAGCTTAGATAAGAAAACCATTTAGAAACCAACACACTTTTAAAAATAACAATATGCACACAATTTCAAAAGTTGGAAAGCAAAACTCATAAACAAGCAAAATATCTTGCTCAGGTGATGGACATGTTCATTGATGGATCATGAAAATAAAAGATGAAATTTGATTCTATCTCCTGGAGAAACTAAACTAACAAGTGGGATGCTCCATTAAAGCTCATGTATGGTAAAATATGGAGATCCAACTGTTCCTGCATTACCACACTGCTGGAGCATGGAAGATGTCACTACTGTAGGATCATGTGAAAGGTGACTACTGTTGTAGCATGGAAGATGTCACTGCTGCAGGATCATGTGAAAGGTGACTACTGCTGTAGCATGGAAGATGTCACTGCTGCAGGGTCATGTGAAATGTGACTGTTGCTGTAGCTATGACTACTGTAACTGTTGGACCAGAGAATGTGAAGTGGAGGAATTTGAATCGTTGTTGATGAATCATGGAAAAGAGTAAGCATGGAAGTGGAATTGTGGTACTCTCATATGACTAGAAAAATACTACTGCAACTGCTGATGGAGTCATGAATATACCTCTCTAGCTACCTTACAACTTGCCCCTCCACAGTCACCTTGTGTAAGATCCTAAGAATATAGGCTACTAAAGTTACCACAAATAATAGTGATGCCTGGGGAATCAATCGACAGTCTGATCCACACACAAGGGTAGGGTATCGAGCTCGAAATCAACTTGAAAGGATTCCACTCATCATTGTGGGTATAACTTCAAGCGACCCCCATAATATGTGAAATCTCTACATTGATACCAACAAATTAGGGTGAGTAACTCTACCAATATGGGATCCACAAAACCACTCTTTGGTGATGAGCATAGGACTCCTGTTCATCCTAGCACTGCAGTAGAAACCAATCCTACACCTACTCATTCTGTATGGAGGACTTCATCGGGACGTGATCTCTATGAACATTTCGAATCTATTCGACAAACCTTTCATCCTCATGACCCTCCTAGTGAAACAGGACCATCCGATCAAACCATGAATGACCCGGTTGATCAGATTATTCACCCTACTACTACACCAACACAAGTCCATCCTAATGCTGGACTCATCACCTCTACTCTTCCCCAAAGTACTTCAATCTCTACCCCTGTTTCAAAAAGTTTTTACTCTACAACTCCGCATGTTCCACACAATCCTAATGGGACATCTTCTCACCCGAGAATGCAGACCCCTGCTGGCCAAACACAACCAGTTGGAGGGAAATCACCATCCACCGCTGGCAGGGGGTCAACCCCCATTTGCTGGAAACCCTTCACAATCCTAGGGAGCATCCTCAAGAGGCACTTTTACTCAACCCTACATTGGGGAGCACTTGTATAACAACCCACTAGGAGGAGTATCCAATCATGTTCCTCCCAGAACATCTTACGAGCAATCTTATCCGGGTGGTATCCAAAACACCACCTGGAGTTCTTTGGGACCACAGTATTATCCTCCTCATGGGCCTCATGTGTATCCACCTCTGGGATCCACTCCTTACCATTCTCAAGGGAAAAATGTTTATCCTTCTCACGGGAAAATAAATCACTCGGCCTATAATGTTCAAAACCCACCGGGTTATGCCAATGTTTCTCATGCACCATCGAATCCTTCTTATCCTGGCCAACAACAACCATATGTAGGAGGACCTACTGGTTACAACTATCCACCTAACCCAGTCTATGGTCCTACTAGTGTTCCTATGCCACACTAGTATCATTTGCACATTAACCGACAACTACCTTTCCTTGCGACTCTGGATCTCCCAGACTTGTCTCGGTTAACTAATGATCCTATCTCTCATTCACCGGTTTGGCCAATCATTCCAGCTAAACTTCCGTATGATATTCCAAAATTTGACGGAAACCCTGGTAAAGATCTGAACAACCATGTGATGAATTTCCATTTGTGGTGTTCATTAAACTCCCTCATGGATGATTCTATACGTTTGCGTCTTTTCCAGCGAACACTTACCGGTTCGGAAACAAAGTGGTATATTGAACTACCACGTGCTTCTTTTCATGATTTCAATTCCCTTGTCATGTCTTTCCTCACGCACTTTCAACTACCTATTCGCTACGATATGGGTACTGAACTCTTGACCTCCCTTCGTCAAACTAACTCTGTGCATATCTCTGACCATATTCATGAGTGGAGGAGACAACGAAGGATGATCAAGGAAGTCATTCCTGACATGCTCTTGGCATAATGGTTTACTAAATCACTGTTACCCCCGATCGCTCGTGATGTCGCTATGGGTGGTGCGGTCACAGAGGAACAAGCCATTGCTCGTGCTCAGTACTTAGACTTGGTTTATTCCCAATCTGGTACTTTGTATGATTTGATTTCGAATGATGCTCAAGATAATACCAATCCTTTTAAGCCATCATCCTCATCTCATGCAGATGGTGTTATCGGTTCCGTCAAAATTCAATATTTTTCAAAATCAACTACACCCTCCTCTACCTCCCCCCAAACTTAGATATCTGAGGTGAATGCAGTTCAATCTTCCCCTTCACAATAATCTGGAGGTAAGAAGAAGACAAAAAATAAATCAAAAAATAATAATGAACAACCCAAAAATCAAACACCTGCTATCGAAAAGCAACCACAACGGAAACTGAAATTCCCGTGTATCATTTGTGGTGACGATCACTACACTCGAGATTGTCCACTTCATAATGAAGTGGCCAAAATTTTCCAAGGGAAGTTACAACCCGCTGTGCTTACTCATCCTTTTCCACAACAACAATCCATGGTTTCTCAAACCCCCTCTCCTGGGGGCAGTTCTAGCGATCCTAATGATGAGGCCTTGTCGAGTGCACATATTTATATGTTTAATGGGATTAATTTGACCACTCGCTCTAAGACCTACGACACATTAGGTAACCCTGACAAAGGAAAAGACACTAATGGTGCCGACACTTTACCATATCCATCGTCATCCTCTGTTAGTCTTCCATCGGTTAATCCTCCGTCTGGACCACTTCAGATTGATAAACCCATGTTCGACTCTATCTTACGCCCTCCTAAGAGCACTATCCACAAAGATACCTTTAATCCTAGTTCACGTGTTGCCCAAAACTACAACATTGTTGAATATTTGGCTCAAGCACCATGTGCTATGTCTGCATTAGAAGTTCTACAACACTACCCCAGTCAACGTAGAATGCTCTTGACTGCTCATGGTGCTGTTGATCCCGAGTCGTCCAATCA
>SNQJ01S0001855.1:188707-211038 GCA_010110895.2 Picea sitchensis
CTATCCTACTTATGATAAGGAGTTGTATGCATTGGTGCAAAGTGTGAAAAAATGGAAAAATTATTTGTTGGGGAAAGAAACCATTTTCCACACAGATCATCAACCACTGTAATACTTACAATCACAAACAAAGATACAACAAGCAAGGCACTTCAGATGGATGGGTTTTCTACAACAATTCCACTTGGTCATAAGGTATAAGAAGGGCATTTATAACAAAGTTGTTGATAACAATTCCACTTGGTCTTAAGCATAGTCCTATCATGCATGAGAGTTATGTTGAGAAATATGCTTTAGATGTTGATTTTCAAGAAGTATATGCGACTTTGTGTCATTCTAACCATGTTGAGAAATTTGATTACCATGTGCATAATAATCTTTTGTATCATATTGTCAAGCTATGTATTCCATAGGGTGAAAGAATCAACATAATAAGAGAAGCCCATTCTTCTCTTATTGCTGGTCACTTTGGTGTAGGCAAGACGATGGCTAACTTGAAAAGGTACTGCTATTGGCCTAAAATGATTGAAAGTGTTTCAAGATATGTTCGAGGATGTTCGTTATGTGCCACAAGCAAACCTAGCAACAGAAAGTTGGGTTTGTATACTCCACTTTCGGTTCCTTCTTGTCCTTGGGAATGTATTTCTATGGACATTGTAGGAGGTCTGCCTATGTCTAAATGAAATCATGATTATCTTTATGTTGTGGTTGATCGATTTAGCAAAATGTGTATTTTGATGCCTTGTAAGAAGCAGGTTACAGCTGAGCAAATGGCACAAATGTTCTTTCAACATGTTTGGGTGCATTTTCGATTTCCTAAATCCATTATTTATGATCGAGATTCTCGATTTATTGGAAGTTTTTGGTCGAGTTTATGGGCAGTCATGGACACCAAACTAAAAAGGAGCACAAATTTTCATCCACAAACCGATGGTCAAACATAAGTGGTAAATATAATAGTGGTGCATCTTCTTCATGGTTATTGCAGTAAGCATCCTAAACTTTGGGATGAGCATTTACACTACATTCAACATGCCTACAATCGAGCTAAGCACTCTTCAACTCAAACATTTCCATTTGAAGTATGTTTTGGCTATTTGCCCAAATCTCCTTTAGATTTTATCTTTGGGAAGGATATTGTTATTGATGGTCAATATGACATTGATACGGCAGAAAAGTCCATTGAACAAATTCAGTCGATACATCAAATGGTACAAGAGAAGTTGGAAAAGAGTCAAGCCAAGTACAAGACCAGACATGACAAGCATCATGTTGATCACAGTTTCCAAGTTGGAGATAAATTTTGGCTTTATATTAGTAAGGAGAGGCTTAAAGGAGAAGGTAAAAAACTGAAACCAATTCGATATGGTCCTTTCAAGATTCTTGACAATATTGGTAACAATGCCTTTCGTTTAGATTTACCTCCTTATATGCAAATGTATGCAGTTGTTAATGTTGAGAATTTCAAATTGTATGAGCCTCGTTTGATTGATGATCAAGGAGAACATGTTCAGATTCTTTCTATAGATGATTTCTCCCTAGAATGTCTTACAAAACTGCATGAAGACACAATCCTTGACAGGAGAATGACAACTTCAAAACGAGGAAATGTGGAATATCTTCGAATTGGTCTTAAAGGCACAAATCCAAGAAAATCCAAGTGGATTGAGGTTGGAAAGGTGAGGGAACTATACCCTCATATTCAGATAGACAGAAAATAGTCTTTTGGAGGTCCAAAAGCTTTCCAATGGGGAGGTGTGATCCAGGGGATCAGATTTTGCTCAAAATTCAAAGTGCTCGGAATCACTTCAAATCAAATGGGTGCGTAGGCCTCATCGTCATGAACCCAACACATCTCATTTGGGTTTAAACGAACGTCGAATGAGTGAGATATCATATTCTATTCAAATCGTCAAACATGCAAAAACAAATGTGCTGACTATACAATCCGTACAGTCTGTACGGGTTCTAACGTCGCAGGGTCGTACGACATGTGGTAGGGCTATGTGACATGTGGCAGGTGTTGGTTGGTAGTTGGATGATGCATCATTTCTTGACACATGGCATTGGTGGAGAATGGATTGGTGACACGTGGCCCAAACAAGGGACACCACGTGTCACCTTGGCTATGGCATAAAACTTATGTAGTCGGCAGGACTTGGCCTCGCGACCTCTAGGTAGGGGAAGAGCCTTGGGAAGGGCCACCCAACCAGTGCACCACCGTTCATTCCTATTATATAAATGATTTAAATTTTATTTGAATTGAATTATGTTGTTAGTTGGGTGTGTTTCGGGTCGGGGCTTAGCCCCGACCCCTGGTCATATATATACGACATGTAACCACCAACGCGCACACATTCTGACTATTACCATATGTTTTAAAACCTTGGCCCCTTTTTCTATGAGCGCACGGTCACATGGTGACCCATATGTCCACGGTTTTGGTCGTTAGGGGCTAGGCGCTCCCTAACCGTCCTCCAGTTCACACCATTTTGTGGTTGCATCTAGTGCTAGGTTTTAACACAAATATATGCATCGGGGCTAGGTTGAGGAGGTAGAGGTGCATTTTGGCGATCCAGAGACAACAAGTTTGAAGGGGAACTTCTAGGAAGTCTATCTTCTTCAATTTTTGGCCAAACGAGGTGCCGCAAAATCCCAACTAGGGGTTTTTGGACGTTCTAAAGCCATTGGAGCCATCTATTTGGAATTTTGAGCATTGTAAAGAACATATTTTAGAACTTTGAGAAAATAAGACAAAAGATCCATTGGAGGATGGACCAGGAGATGTAGCCCAAGAGAGCGGTGAACTCCTTTATCATTTGTTATGTTATGTGTTTTATGTTCACTGCTATTTGTTGCTTATTATATGCATCTTGAATGTATAATTTCGATAAAAGTTGTGTTTGCAAAATTGATCCATTTGCATAAGAACACTTGAATTAAAACTTGCAAGTATTTTCAAGAATACAAGTCTTTATCATTTTTAGATCAACAACATACTCCAAAGACATGTTGTGTTTTGCGACTTCAAGGTTTTCAATGCAAAGTGCCCTGGCTCCTTGTCCTCGAAATTGCCAAAATATCAAAATGGGCCTAACGGATCTTTGGATCCTCCCTTAATCCTTCTCCATGTAACCCTATCCTATAACCTAGGGATACTCCTCTGAATCCTTCAGCTTTCATGATTCATGGATATGGAGTGCAGTCTCCTCCCTTGTCCTTTGAATCTTTGACTCCCAAAATCTGGTGACTCTGGATCTACGGTTTAGATCTTCCCTGGATCAGACGGCCTACAACCTTTCAGAGTTTTCTTTGAACCCTGACCAATCGCTATGTTTTCTTCATATGGACGATTCTGATTTCTTCCAGGACTTTGACAAGTCCTTCTCCTTAGCACATACATGAGGTTAACCTGCTTGCAGCTTCTCCTGGATCTGATGGCTATCGGTCCTCCACACTAGATATGATGACCCAGACCTAACTTACCTGTGTGCCTTCCTCCTGTGTGCCTAGACGTGGATCAAATGGTCCAGATATCTTCTCCAATGTTTGAATCAACAACATCTATGATCCTCCTGAGCTCACGCTTATCCTTCCTACCATATAATATTTTATGCTTCTCAAAGGGTATGGCCTTTGATTTCTATGCGAACCTTGTGACCTTGGGTCTCGCCTGCGTTCCAGAAAATGTTGTCCTTCCTAAGATTTGTCAAATAGGAAACCTCAAAGGGTTTTTCTTGGCCTCTGCGACTCCTTGCATGGTCCTTACACACATTTTTGTTATTCATCCTGAGCTTCTCAAATTCGCTCAGTCTCTAAGGGACTTGGCCCTCATCATTTCCCTTAAAGGGGAAATTTGGCACCTTCTTGGGAGCCTCGTTCCCGACCTTCTGAGATTTTGCGAACCTTGTGCACCAAGGCTCTGTTCTTCCAAGAAGAGCCTTCAGTAAATCTGTCTCTCTTCTCCCCTCAAGGGAGTATAAGTGCCCTCCTGTGGACATATGCTCTAGCACACCTTCGTTGTACCAACAGAGTGTTCATCAACTTTGTGGGAGATCTGTTATACATAAAAAATACTCACTTTGATAGTGTCGCAAGTGTCGTCATTAGAAGATTTTCAAGTGTCGCATTTTTCTCACAAGTGTTGTAAGTGTTAAAGAAAGAATGCTTCCATGATGACAATGTCATGCCTATAACGACATGAGAAGGACACTTGAAACACATCAAACATTTGATTTGGAAGAGGATAAATGAGTAAGCAATCTTACAAACTTTTTTCCATCTGAAAGCACCTCAAAAACTGAGTTTTTGGAGGGGAGCGGTCCCCTATACCTCTTCTGGGAGTGTTGTTGCTCCCCCTTACACTGTCTGGGAGCATTATAAAGATATTTGGCCCTTCTGGAGGAGTGCTATTGATTTTAGGAGTATTGGTGCCCCCCTTAAACTTACTAGGGAGTGCTACAACACTTTGATGGCCCTTTTAAGGGAGCGCTACCTATTTTAGGCAGCAGTTGAGTTGTTGAGATGAGCAGGGGAAGGATCTTTTCATTCTTAGAAGGAAGTTGAGCTCAAATCCCTAGTCCATCCATGATCTTAGGGTAGATCCTCAACTGAAGGAGGAAAATCCTCACCTTCCCCAAGGATATCTCAAGCTGTTGAGCCTCTCCAAGGCTATAGAAGCAAGCTTTCTAATGGTGAAAGAGGAATGAAAAGAGAGAATCACACCAAACATATGATCTCATAAGTGGTGTTGGAACAAATATATTTTGGAAGAAAGAGAACTATGATCTCATAGGGAGCAATCAATGAAGCTATCATCATTTGGATCGTGGATCTTTTGAGGAAGGGGTAGACAAGAAGGACTTGATGAAACTGCTGCAATCCATCTACGACTGTAAGAAATGTTTTGTCCTCATTAATATAATTTGCTTGGCCTGTTTCTTTCTAATTAGTGTTCAATCTCACATGAATTTGTCTCTTTAGTATATAGACCTATTTCATACTAATATTGATAGAGTAGGAAGTGGTCGTACTTTGTTTGTCTACAGGGCTTATCGAGGAGCTAAAGATTGGAGCTCAACTCGGAGCGTGCAGGGACAAACACCGGTAAAAGGTACTTCTTTTTTCCTTCCTCCTCACACACTTGTCCACCTAGATCTAAAAGGAAGTCAGTGACCATGATAAGCACTTTCTATCTTAGAGTTAAGAGTCTATCTCTATGAGGATATCTACCTGTTCGTAGGGATATTTTCCTTCAACAGAAACTGGTGACTCCACTGGGGAGAAGCGAATCGAAACTTTTGGTTTGATTTTTCCTCATAGACCTTGTCTTACCCTCTAATTGTTTTCATACCTAGTTCACCCTTTTTCATTGATTTCATGTGCTGATTGACTCCTCACCCCATCACTCTCAGCTTGATTGCCAAAATTAGACTGAAATTTTGGATTTTCAGACACTTTCATGAGATTTTTAAGCCTGGCGCCCCTGTGGCTATGTTAACAGAGCACCAACACTCCCTGGATGTGTTAGACAGAGTGCTATAATGCTTGGTGCTTCTTACACCAGAGCGCTAACCCTCTTTTGGCAAAAAACCTTTCCAGAATTATTTTTTCAGGGTCCAGTCTCTGTGTTTCACTTGCTGAGCCACTGTGTGAGTCAATGCTTCTTCCCATTCAACTTTGACATCCTTCCTTTTGAGGAACAAATACCTTGTTGTTTAGATTTTGTAGCCTTCTTCATTATTTTTGAGTATTTCTACTGTTGGGAGTTTGAAACCAATGCACTGTTTTTCTCTCCTTTTTGACTGAGTGAGAAACTCTGGTGAAGGACATCAAAAGTCTACAAATCTCTTCATTTGTTTTTTATTGAGGTAATTTTTTTTCAACATCTCCTTTTTGTTTGAAATTCTTGATTTTCTTTGTTTTCTTTTCTTTTGCTTCTTGTTTTTTATCACAACAAGAGGGTGTATTGCTTGTACGAAAATTGCTTATGTTTGTCTGAGTTTCCTTGATACAAAAGGATAATTGGAAGGAGAAGTGTTGTTTTGAATTAACCATTATTCCCACACAAAAAATAAAGAGACATATTCATGATTGATTTGCATATTAGAAGACATTTCCAAAAAGTTTTAGCACCACATCGGATTTGATTGAAGAAAATTTGTTTGAGGACATTCCTTCGTAGTGTTTGTTAGTGAAAATAACTCTCTCTCTCTCCTTTAAATAGATATTCATTGAAAATAAATGATTTCTTATCATCTTTGATGCATTTTTTGGGATTGAGTCATCATTCCATCCATTTCACTTCCATGCACCCCTTTTGAGTAAAAAACAGTTATAAAATGAACGCTAATTAAAAACTATCTATAACATTTTCTTTTCTAGGATCCTCCACCAATAGTAGACTAAGATTAGTACTTTGGATTAGGTTGTGAGCATAACTCTCCAAAGTTTCCAAAACAAACATTAGCATCCAGATCTAGGGAGAGTCAAATCCAATTGTCGTATAAGTTTGTCTAGGATCCCCCTCTCACACAGGGGTTACGCACGAGGTCACATTCGGGTGAGTTGTAGAGATTATCCCTCCGTGGTTCAACTGTTTGTAGTGGTCGGATCGTATATTGGAGGTCACTTGGAGGTATACCCACGATTATGTGTGGGAGCCTTTAGGTTTGATTTCAGACTTGTTATCCTATCGATACATTCTAGATCGGACTGTCGACTATACCCACCTAGGGACTCACTCTGAATTGGTATCTTTAGTTGTCATAATATTTAGGTACTTACACAAGGTGAAGGTGAAGGGAAGTCTCACTATACCTGGAACAGACATTGGTCAAACTCACTCGGGCTCCTTGGAGGGTAAATCCACAATTACTGCATGGAAACTTGCACCAAGGCATAAGTCCGTTAAGTAGGTCGCCATTGTAACTGTTCCACCATACCCCAGCTCCGTCTCAAATTGATCACGTGACGTTGGATTTCATCACCAACTAGCATGGTCATTGAGAGAAGTTTTGTTTGCTTGGTTGACTCCTAGATTTTTTTTAGCGCATGTTATTTCTTTTTGTTAGTTGGCCCTAGATTTTCAGTGTGTTTTTTTATTCTCCACAATTGAGCCCATAGACAATAAAGGTCTTCGCCAATCACGTAGGATGCAAGGGCTACCTCCAGAAGGCTATCAACCCTTACCTCCTAACCCTCCAGAAGACAACTATCATAGAGAGGTAGAAAATCCATCTGACGCTGGAAGTGTTATTTCTCCCCTGTTAGATAATCCAGAAGATGCTTTGGACATGGTTGAAAATCCCACCACACCTGTGTTGGTAACTCCTCTCGAACCACTTTTGGTTCGTTTAGACTCCCTTGGGAACGTCATAGAAAAAGAGGTCCCACGATTACCAGAGAGGATCTTTACCGAAACATATATGGGATCCATGGAACCACTCTTTGGTGACGAGTATAGGAATCCTGTTCATCCTAGCACTACAGTCGAAACTAATCCCACACCTGCTCATTCTGTATGGAGGACTTCATCGGGATGCGATCTCTATGAACATTTTGAATCTATTCGACAACCCTTTCCTCCTCGTGACCCTCCTAGTGAAACAAGACCATCCGGTCAAACCATGTATCACCCAGTCGACCAGGTTATTCACTCTACTACTACACCAACACAATTCCATCCTAATGCTAGACTCATCACCTCTACTCTTCCCCAAAGCACTTCAATCTCTAGCCTTGTTTCTACAAGTCTTTACTCTACAACTCTGCATGTTCGACATGATCCTACTGGGACATCTTCTCACCTGAGAATGCAGACACCTGTTAGCCAAACATAATAGGTTGTAGGGAAACCACCATAAAACATATCTTTCCCTCCTATAGGACTACCTTTCTATGGCAAGCCTGCCCCTCCTGGGGGACAACCCCGTTTTCATACTCCTCGTGGAGGGAAACCTCTGTTTTCCAGTCACACCACGGTTGTAAATCCACTGCTGGTAGGGGGGAAACCCTCATTTGCTGGAAACCCTTCACAATCCTAGGGAGTATCTTCAGGAGTCACTTTTACTCAACCCCACGTTGGGGGCACTTGTATAACAACCCACTAGGAGGAGTATCCAATCCTGTCCCTCCCGGAACATCTTACAGGAAATCTTATCCGGGCGGCATCCAAAACACCACCTGGAGTTCTCCGGGACAATAGTCCTATCCTCCTCATGGGCCTCATATGTATCTACCTCTGGGATCTACCCCTTACCATTCTCAAGGCCAAAATGTTTATCCTCCTCACGGGAAAACCAATCACCCAACCTATAATGTTCAAAACCCACCAGGTTATGCCCGTGTTTCTCATGCACCATCGAATCCTACTTATCCTGGCCAACAACAACCGTATGTAGGAGGACCTACTGGTTACACCTATCCATCTAAACCAGTCTATGGTCCTACTAGTGTTCCNGAATATCTGAACAACCACGTGATGAATTTCCATTTTTGGTGTTCATCAAACTCCCTCATGGATGATTTTGTACGTTTGCGTCTTTTCTAGGGAACGCTTACCGGTTCAGCAGTAAAGTGGTATATTGAACTACCACGTGCTTCTTTTCATGATTTCAATTCCCTTGCCATGTCTTTCCTCATGCACTTTCAACTGCCTATTCGCTACGAGACAGGTACTGAACTCTTGACCTCCCTTCATCAAACCAACTCCGTGCATATCTTTGACCATATTCATGAGTGGAGGCGATGATGAAGGATGATCAAGGAAGTCATTCCTGACATGCTCTTGGTGGAATGGTTTACTAAATCATTGTTACCCCTGATTTCTCGCGATGTTGCTATGGGTGGTGCGGTCATAGAGGAACAAGCCATCACTCAGGCTCAGTACTTAGATTTGGTTTATTCCCAATCTAGTACTTTGTATGATTTTCTTCTGAATGCTGCTCGAGCTAATACCGATCCTTATAAGCCATAATCCTCATCTCATGCGGATGGTGTTATCGGTTCCATCAAAACTAAACTTTTTCCAAATCAACTACACCCTCCTCTACCTCCCCCCAAACTTAGATTTCTGAGGTGAATGCAATTCAATTTTCCCCTTCACAACAATCCAGAGGTAAGAAAAAGACAAAGAATAAATCAAAAAATAATAATGAACAACCCAAAAATCAAACACCTGCTACAGAAAAGCGACCACAACGAAAACTGAAATTCCCGTGTATCATTTGTGGTGACAATTACTACACTCGAGATTTTCCACTTCGCAATGAAGTGGCCAAAATGTTCCAAGGGAAGTCACAACCTACTATGCTTACTCAACCTTTTCCACAACAACAATCCATGGTTGCTCAAACCCACTCTCCTGGGGGCATTTCTAGTGATCCTAATGATGAGGCCTCATCGAGTGCACATATTTATATGTTTAATGGGATTAATTTGACCACTCTCTCTAAGACATACGACACACCAGGTAACCCTGAAAAAGGAAAAGACACTAACGGTGTCGGCACTTTACCGGATCCATCATCATCCTCTGTTAGTCTTCCATTAGTTAATCCTCCGTCTGGACCACTTCAGATTGAAAAACCCACATTCGACTCTATCTTACGCCCTCCTAAGAGCACTATCCGCAAAACTACCTTTAATCCTAGTTCACGTGATGCCCATAACTACAAAATTGTTGAAGATTTGTCTCAAGCACCATGTGCTATGTCTGTGTTAGAAGTTCTACAACACTGCCCCAGTAAACGTAGAACACTCTTGACCGCTCTTGGTGTTGTTGATCCTGAGTCATCCAATCAGATCATGTTTAACCTGAATAATTATACGTCTCGACTCTCCCACCAACTTGCTTTCCAAGTTGATGTTGTTGTTCACAATCAACAAATCCATCGAACTATTATGGATGAGGGAGCCTCGACTTGTGTCATGTCTTTAGCGTGTTGGAAAGGTTTAAAATCACCAGCACTCAACAAGTCCCCAACGATGTTATGCACCTTCAGTGGGTGAGGTTTTCATCCCCATGGGCTTTTACAGTTCCTGCCCATCCAATTGGGTGGAAAAACTGTTACTGTTGATGTCGAGGTGGTCAATGCTCCCCTCGATTACAACTTGTTACTTGGAAGAATTTGGTTTTATGCTATGACTTTTGTTGCCTCGTCGGTCTTTTGATGTGTACAATTTCCTCACTAGGGAAAAATTGTCACTGTTGATCAATTCGATTTCTGCACGACCGATGCTCGCATTCCCGCTACTAACAATATTCCTTTCTTGGGAGACCACAAGATCACGTATGAAAGTGTTGGTGTTGGCTTACTGAAATATTCTAGCCTCACGAGTACCTTCCCTACACCACTTCCACCAACTACACATCATATTTCTAGCATCGATATGATTTCGACCGTGGCTTATCAATCTTTGGAATCATCTGACCCTTGGATTGTACCTCATCCTTTGGAATTCGATGCACTAAGTGACACCGTAACACTTAGTCCAGCCGAAACATCATACGTTTCTACCCAATCCGCTTCTCCCTCATCAGATGACCAA
Organism: Picea sitchensis; assembly: GCA_010110895.2. Lineage (NCBI taxonomy): Eukaryota > Viridiplantae > Streptophyta > Pinopsida > Pinales > Pinaceae > Picea > Picea sitchensis. The sequence goes on from SNQJ01S0001855.1 coordinate 199,259, forward strand.
CATCTATTGGCACTTGACAGTTCCTCGATGCAATCACGATTGAGTTCCTTGTCATCTGTGATCGCCTACATTTCCCTGACTTTTCCTTCAGATCAATCTATTCCAAAAATGTTTTGCATTGACAAGTTACCTTGGGATAATAACTATCACCAATCCTCTTTTCTTCCCCCTCGTGAAGAAATTTGGGCAGATATACCATCTATCTCCCCTCCTGATGTTGATTTTTCATCATCTCCCATGCTTTCAATTTCCAACGATTTGGATACGATAGTGGACATGGTGATTTCTTCGGTAGGATTATTGGAGCCTGGTCTCCTTCCTCCTATCATAGCCCTCGATATGTGTCCCTTCTCAAGTAATTATATTCCATCCAGCGAAGATCTCCTGGAAGCCATGGCCACGTTTTATCCATTGACATGGTACCCTTCCAGAGTATTATCCTCTTGGAAGCCATGATCCAAACAAAACCACGAGCATAGTTTCTCTTCTCTGTTGCAAGTTCGTTAAAAAATGAAACAAAGGCCTTGAGCATAGTTCTTTTCTTGTGTCAAGCTCGTTCAAAAATGAAACAGTCACCTCTCTTGAACCTTCTTTTCATCCACCCTTTTCTTTTTTCTCATCTACTAGAGAACTTGGTGATGACCTTAGAGATGTTGAATGAATCGAAGCTTGGAGGGCATGCCTCTAGCCTTTGTTGATCATTCTGGTGTTAAGCCACTAGCTTTCATGCTGGGGGCATACTGAGCTTAGTCTTCATTCTTTCTCATGCTCGTAAATACATGAGAATGCATCTGGGTAGACTTTTATCTCTTTTTCGGACCTGTATGGATACACGAAAAAGGAACCCCTTAGAGTCTCCTTTAAGCTCTTTTCAGACTCTCTAAACATGAAAAGATTGTCGAGTGATATTGCTTCCTTTACCACTCGTTAAATATTCTGAAAGGGCATCTTTAGAGTGATAATTTATCTCTTTTTTGGACTCACGAGACTAACATTACGAAAAAGGAGAACACTGGAGTCATCTTTATGTTCTTTTCAGACTCTCTAAACATGAAAAGATTACCGAGCGACCTTGTTCTCTTCACGATCGTTAAAGTATTTGAAGAAAATGTCTGTTGAGTGATAGTTTATCTCTTTTTCAGTCTCGTCATACTACCTTACAAAAAAGGAACTGAGAGAGTTCTCTTTTAATGGTTTTTCCAGACTCTATAATCATGAAAAACCTTCGAGTTTTTTGTCTTTGGACTTGCTTAAAAAAACATTGACAGGTCCATATGGGATCGAACCCTTACTTCTTCCAGTTCGTTAAACAAAGGAAGAGGAAATTACTGAAGGTGAGTTATATCGAGCATGTGTTACCCTCCTCGAGCTCGTTAAATTAAAAGGAGGTACTCGTCTATCTGGATGGGGAACAAATTGAAGGAAGCAAGCCAAGCAGTTTTTGAGAACATTACCAAGTAACTCTTAGAGTCTCCCTTGAACATGACACTTTGTCTTTTGCATGCACTATAATCCATTAAACCTCTGCACTGAGCCAATCCTTTGAGTTTCTTTCACTCCTCTGGGTCACCTGACGTAATTCACAACATCCACTGCATCATCAAGTTTTGGTCCATGTCATGTTTCTGTTGTCGTGCCTCAGTGTTGAAGGGAAGTATCCGCCTCGAGAGTCATCCATCACAAATATCTTGTCTCAATACCCATGCCAGTCCATGTTCATTTGATCTACCAATTATATCTCTATGTCTATTTCATGTCGTTGATGGGGGATACATCAAGGCCCTCCTTTGACGATTCTATTCCTATCGACTTCAACACATTATCCAGAAACTAGACCTAGAAACAAGTTAGTACTTTTGGGACTTGCATGCCTCAATGGCAGGCCTCCTCACATCCGACAATGGGTTCACATCATTGACCTCTGATCGAATGATTCCGTGGATGTTCGACTCCAGCTCATCCATTCACATTCGTTGGAATGTACTAGGGTACCTTGGGAATCATTAACATTAATGGTGATCTCCCTCGTTCTTGTGAACGGTTTACATCATTGACCGATAATCAAGTGGTTTATGCCATGTTTGACATCAGGACATCTATTCACATGGTTAGATTCGTACTACATCGGGATCGGTAAGAAGACCCTGGGTTGAGTGGTCACTTTAATATGTAATTTTCCTAGGTTGCGATGGAGTTTCTTTTGAACAATGACACATATATTGTTACATAGATCCACTTTGTATTGGTCATGGCTATGTCTTGTCATCTCATAGATCCACTGTGTATTCTTCATGGATATGATCAGTTCATGTCATAAGAGTATAGATCCACAGTGTATTTTCAGTTGGTATACCTTTTTATCAATGCAATTATGGATTCACAGTGTATTTTATGGTAGCCATATCTTGCAAGTCTTGATCACCCAAGCATAGGCATGCCTGCCTTGGATTTGAAACATGTCATAATATTTTTTGGATGTTTGTGTGCAGCTTTTGTCAGGTTCTCTGCGTCTATACCCTTGCTTGAAAGTATACAAAGCATTTCAGTTATCAGTTCCTGTCTTCTAACTTCATACATTGGGGGGCAATCTGTTACACATAAAAAATACTCACATTGATAGTGTCGCAAGTGTCGTCGTTACAAGATTCGTAAGTGTCACATTTTTCTCACAAGTGTCGCAAGTGTTAAAGAAAGCATGATGCCATGATGCCTATGTCGTTCCTATAATGACATGAGAAGGACACTTGAAACACCTCAAACATTTGATTTGGAAGAGGATAAATGAGTCAGTAGGCTTACAAACCTTTTTCCATCTGAAAGCACCTCAAAAACTGAGTTTTTGGAGAGGAACACTCCTCTATACCTCTTCTAGGAGTGCTGGCACTCCCCCTTACACTGTCTGGGAGCGTTATAAATCTCTTTGGCCCTTCTGGAGGAGCGCTATTGATTTTAGGAGTGTCGGTTCCCCCCTTAAGCTTACTAGGGAGCGCTACAACACTCTCATGACCCTTTTAAGGGAGCGCTACCTATTTTAGGCAGCAATTGAGTTGTTGAGATGAACGGGGGAAGGATATTTTCATTCTTAGAAGGAAATTGAGGTCGAATCCCTAGTCCAACCATGATCTTAGGGTATATCCTCAACTGAAGGAGGAGAATCCTCACCTTCCCCAAGGATATCTCAAGTTTTTGAGCCTCTCCAAGGCTATATAAGCAAGCTTTCTAATGGTGAAAGAGCACTGAAAAGAGAGAATCACACCAAACTTATGATCTCATAAGTGGTGTTGGAACAAAGATATTTTGGAAGTAAGAGACCTATGATCTCATAGGCAGCAATCAATGAAGCTATCATCATTTGGATCGTGGATGTTTTTAGTGAGGGGTAGACAAGGAGGACTTGACAAAACTGTTGCAATCCATCTACAGTTGTAAGCAATGTTTTGTCCTCATTAATATAATGTGCTTGTCCTGTTTCTTTCTAATTCGTGTTCAATCTCACATGAATTTGTATCTTTAGTAGATAGACCTATTTCGGACTAATCTTCATAGAGTAGGAAGTGATCGTACTTTGTTTGTCTACAGGGATTATCGAGGAGCGAAATATTGGAGCTCAACTCAGAGCGTGCAGGGAAAAACACCGGTAAAAGGTACTTCTTTTCTCCTTCCTCCTCACACACTTGTCCACCTAGATCTAAAAGGAAGTCAGTGACCATGATAAGCACTTTCTGTCTTAGAGTTAAGAGTCTAGATCTTTGAGGAGATCTACCTTTCCGCAGGGAGATTTTCCTTCAACAAGGTCCTTCCTTGATATTTCCTTCTCTAATAACTCAAAATAAAGTTCGTTGGTGCACTCTATGCATGCACTTGATGCCCTCCTGGTAGATCTCTACAAAACCTTCAATGATTTTGTCTTCTCTGTGCCTTTCTCTACATAGTCTCACCTCCAAAGTGTTCAACAACCTTGATGTTTCTCCCCTCAAGTTTAAGACTTCCTCTGGTGTTCCCTCTTGTCACAACTCTATCCAAATTCTACAGAATTCAGAAGTGCATTATATGCACTGGCTTACAGAACGTGTATCGTTCTATCATGCAACCTCTTGCATGAAGCCTCAAAGAACCAGACGTGAAATCAGTAAACCCACAGATAGAAAAATCTATCTATCCCTACAAATGTACATCTAACATACATCTACAACATATCATAAACACATAAACACATTCATCAACATACACATAATAACATGTAGGAAAAACTACTCTGATTTTATTAATATGAAATTCCTCTTTACAATGTGAGCTAAGACTGCAACAAAGTCACGACTTCCTCTCTTCTCCCTTATGTTCTGTCTCAATATTTGAACTCTCTCTAAAATAAGATGCTAAGATCTTTTTACAAGAAGGGGATCCTCGAGCGCTTCCCTCCATATCACCAACTCTCATAAATTACAATGAATTACATTGAATGGGCCATCTAATATGAATCGAATCTAGATCCCCATTGACCTTTTAGACATTAAGGAGAAACCAACTATAGCATGCTCAAAGGCACGACTTGGATCTACCAGCTTTATAAACATTTTATACATTAAAGTCAAATTTGAAATTTGAAAGTGAGAGGGTTGCGCCTCTCCTCTCGATTGAACTCGTGTTGGGTGTGCTCGCTAGCTGGCGCTTGATGATGTGGAGTGATGCTCCTGCATCAATTAGGGGTAACACCCCTAATTCCAGGGATTCAAACAAAACTTTTCCCTAAAACTATGCTTGTTGTAGATGCACTATAGAGAAAAATGTCATCATCATTCCAGATGCAAAAAAATGGATCTTGAAGAAGGACCATTTGTACTAGATATGCTCATTCAATTTGAGGAAATTCTCATAGAAAGAGTGAATCCTCAAAGGGTTTTTCAACTCTGAAACCTCAAAGTGTTTTTCTTGGCCTCTGCGACTCCTTGCATGGTACTTACACACATTTGCGCTATTCGTCATGAGATTCTCGAATTCTCTCAGTCTCTAAGGGACTTGGATTTCATCTTTTCCTTCAAAGGGGAAATTTGGCACCTTCTTGGGAGCCTCGCACTCGACCTCCTGAGATTTTGTGAACCTTGTGCACCCAGGCACTGTTCTTCCAATCAGAGTCGTCAGTAACTCCGTCTCTCTTCTCCCCTCAAAGGAGTATAAATGCCCTCCTGGTGACATATGTTGTAGCACACCTTCGTTGTACCAACAGAGTGTTCAAAAACTCTGTGGGAGTCCTTCCTTGATATTTCCTTCTCTAACAACTCGAAATAGAGTTCCATGGTGCACTCTATGTAGGCGCTCGATGCCCTTCTTGCATATATCTACAAAACCTTCAATGATTTTATGTTATCTGTGCCTTTCTCTTCATAGTCTCACCTCCAAAGTGTTCAACAACCTTGAGGTTTCTCCTCTCTAGTTTAAGAATTCCTCTTGTGCACCCTCTTGGCACGACTCTGTCCAAATTCCGTAGAATTCAGAAGTGCATTCTATGCATCGTCTTACAGAACCCACAACGTTATGTCATGCAACCTCTTGCATGAAACCTCAAAGAACCAAACATGAAATCAGTAAACCCGCAGATAGAAAAATCTGTCTATCCCTGCAAATGCACATCTAACATACATGTAGAACATTTCATAAAAACATTAAGACTTTCATCAACATACACAAAATAACATGTAGGAAAAACTGCTCTGATTGTATTAATATGAAATGCCTCTTTACAATGTGAGCTTAAACTGCAATAGAGTCATAGATTCATCTCTTCTCCCTTGTTTTTTGTCTCAATATTTGAACTCTCTCTAAAATAATATGCTAAGATATTTTTACAAGAAGGGGCTCCTCAAGCTCTTCCCTCCATATCACCAACTCTCATAAATTACAATGAATTACATCGAATGGGACATCTAATCCGAATTGGATCTAGATCCCCATCGACCTATCATCCATTAAGGAAAAACCAAGTACAACATGCTCAAAGGCACGACTTGTCTCTACCAGCCTTACGAACATTTAGTACATTAAATTCAAATTTGAAATTTGAAAGTGAGAGGGTTGCACCTCTCCTCTCCATTGACCTCCTACTGGGTGTGTTGGCTGGCTGGCACTTGATGACGTGGAGTGATGCTCCTGCATCAATTAGGGTTAACACCCCTAATTCCATGGATCCAAACAAAACTTTTCCCTAAAACTATGCTTGTTGTAGATGCACTGCAGAGAAAAATGTCATCACCGTTCCAGATGCAAAAAAATGGACCCTGAAGAATGACCATTTGTACTAGATATGTTTATTCAATTTGAGGAAATTCTCATAGAAAGAGTGAATCCAATAATGAAAGTAACCCACACAAGTGATGGACAATACAAATATAGTATTCACACTATCAATTTCCCATAGGACATGAGTACAATTGTCAATTACTTGCCTCACCAAATTGAGGACTTAGAAATCTTGCTTGTGAGAAGGAACAAGTCTTACCAAATGTATTCTGATTTTTTTGTTAATAGATATTGCCTTATGGAAAGTTTGAAGTATTATTTAGAACATGATTCTTATTATAAGGATGTCCAACTAACCTAACCATAATTTCTTATTTTCCTATTGAAATTACAAACATACCTCCCATGATTCACCTTGTCAGAAGTAATATCAAAGAACCACAAAATGGCCACATATAAATTCATGAGGGATTCACTTCCTCTATTAACCCACAATACTAGAAACCATTATATTTTGTAGACATGCTCCCAAATGCAAGTAGAGAGGTAGAAGAAATAAAGATCTACTTGCAATCTACAAATTACATATCCACTAATTCCATTGATTGACCGCTAAGTACATTGATTGACCCAAGGGTTGGAATGCACATATAAATCCTAAAATATGGATGAAGACATATCCATGTAGTTGGTACTCAAATTAGGAAAAAAAAATTGACAATATTTATAGTAGGGTGAATGAATTACAAGTGAGGAGGGGGGTCCCTTTCTAATATGAGTCTCATACTAACAACTCTCCTCTACCTTAGTGGTGAGCCATTAATTCACATAACTAACATCACTCCACTAACTTAGTGATGAATCGTGAGAAACTAACCACTCTTAACTTAGTGATGGGGAATTGATGAGCTCACAAACAAAATATTTCATGTACAAAATATGTTGTGCATAGATACACAATAAAAGTTGTTTCTATAGTGAAGCATGGAATATTTAAGACAACAACAAGAATTCAGTTTGGCTGGGGAGTAGAAAAATAAATGCAAAGAGAAATGAAGTCCAACCAAAAGAGGTGCAATCACAATAGATAGGTTGAACTCTTTACATGTAAAAATTAATGAAAGCTAGTAGGAAAGGATGAAACAATAATTCTCTATGTAATTTATATAAGGTTAGAAACAAATTTAGTCATTAAACACACACAAATGTTTTCTCATTAATACTAGAACTCTTTGAAATAAAAGATAAATCAAAAGGCTAAATTACTCTAAAATTACAGTTAAAATGTTGTATTCTTTAATCAATATTTCTCAATAGTCTATGAAATTGGATATGTATAGGCATTGTTCAATCAAGTTGTAACACTAATTAGTGCAATGGTTCTACTTCATTACTAGTATCCTATTGGTATCACAGTAATCTCATAATGATTACCATAGTGTTACTCTTTCACACTTGTATTATCTATCACACGCTAATTAATATAGGAGTCAAGCATGCAAACAAACCTTCTCACAAAGAAGCGCTAGTTGGTGATGTAATCAAACATCACAATATTTATGCGTGAAGGGGTTGAGTTTTGGCGGGTGGGAAAGATATGTTGACAACCTGCTTAATGACCTAACACCCTGGTGCAAGTTACCTCACTGAGTAGCGGGCAATGCTCTAAGGAGTCTGAGTGAGTCTATCCAATGTTGATCTGAGTTACAACACCACCTTCCCTTTTCTTTCACCTTGGGTAGGAAGTATAAAATATTATGGCCTCTATGGTATTACCTACTATACCAAAGTAGAGGGGGGACAATCAATAGTCTAAACCAAGACCAAAAAAGTAGGGTTGATTAATTTGTTGGCCCCAATATGACCTCGTGCTTGACACTTGTCTTAGAATGGCTTCCCAAAGTTAGTGATATAACAACTGGATTTCACTCCCTAACTCAAAGTTCTATGTTTTTTTAGTGTTTTTGGAAATTTATTCTCACAATCCTATTGCAAATCTCTACATCTAAGCTAACATGGGTTTGAAGAGCCCTAGAAAAGTTGCTAGATAAATTTTAATTAGTGATTGATTTTAGGTTGTTATTACTCAAAGGAGTGGTTGTGAAACTGATGGTGTTTCAACTCGAATCTTTAAAACATGCAAGAGGAAGATGAAATGCAATAATTTAAACTTTGATTAAAACTATCTATGGGAAGGAGCAAGAGGTTTTCTAGGATCCCTGTAAGAGTCATTGGAAGCATATGGTAATTAATATTTAAAAATAGCCCACTTAATGGAATCATTCCCAAAAATAATTTTCCCTTGGCTCACATTAATGGTTTTCATGTATGAGCTACATGGTGTCAAGTTTTTTCTAAGGTTAAACTCCATTAGCTCATATTGAATCACTTACTAATGCAATGCAATAAAGTGGAATAGTGTGACACTTTCCAATATAATAAAGTTCTATCAAGAAAAATTGCAAGGTGATGACTCTGAAGGACAGTTTCATGGAAGAAATAATGAGGACAAATGGCCATGTGGAAGGGAAATCTAAATGTAAAGAATGAAGAAATGTATATAGAGAGCATAGCATGAATATTGCATACCAATAAGAACAAGACTACAACACCCTTGATATGTGTTAAGGTATATATTTATAGATGATAAAGACTAGGTGTTTGAAGGGTGTTCCCATTAAGTAGGGATGAGATCGCTAAGAGGAGTGGAGGTCCATTAATAAGAATTATTTAATTATTCAATAAAGGTTCACACATTATCTTTTCATCAAGGTATGACAAGACATTTGGCGTCCATAATTCAAGGAGGGCTGGTTGAGAGCCATATGTTTTCATAAAAGACAAGTTACAACGATGTGCCATTCATATCCTTATCAATAAATGAATATTTAATTGACTAAATAAATAAAAGTAAAAATGGTATAAAGGATAGGGGATATGAAAGTTGGGAGGAGTGTTTTTAGGAATTGAAAGAAGTAAAACAAAGAGAGGTTTTAGTTTTTCCTTGGAAAGTGAAAACAAAGGAAATAATATAATTCTAATTTAGTGTTTGAGTTGTGAGCTAAGGATTCAAAAGATTGATGTGAATATTGAGTGAAAATTTTATGAGTTTGGTTTCTTTTAGATGTTAAACAATTAGGGGCAAAGAAATCCCTTAAGTTACATGATTCCATAGGGCGTATTCTTAGGCAATCCAATTTGGAGCAAGTAGAGGAAAGAACTAAGTTGAAAAGGAGGATAAAATATTTGGAATCTACATTGATTCCTAAACCATTGTTTATGTAACCATTGGCCATTAGGACACCATATGAACAACTTGAACTAAATCCAAAGATAATTTTCATAGAAAAATGATCCCAAGGGTTATTGTAGGGGGTTAGGGAGACAATTGCAACCAAAATTGAAAAAATATTGAAGTTTTTGATGGATTTATGGGAATTCACATCTTGCCTTTAGTGTCTCAACGAAGAATACTACTAGGGTTTGAGGAAAGTATGGGCAGGGAGAAGAAGGAGAGATTTCCCTCTCCTCCCAACACAAAATTGAACTAACGCAAACTTGTAAAAACAAAAAGACTATTCTCGCATTAGCAATGTAAATTCATGAATTGTGCAAAGGTACTCACCATCCTCTCCCTTGCCATTAGTCTCGGTGTCACTGATCAACTTTACAAATGGCCTTCAATGAGTGCAACTATTTCCCTCCACTCGGTCTCAGAATCACCTGATATTACCCTTGATGTAGGCCCTCTCGTGCATAGGTGCATGCATCAGAGCTTAGAGCATAGTGAAACCGACTAGTTAAGTGATATTCCCTCCACTCGGTCTCATAATCACCTCATGATATTACCCTTGATGCACGCCTCACGCATAGGTGCATGTATCAGAGCTAATTAAAGAATATCGAACCTGTGTTATGGCTGGTTACATATGTTAAGGGATGCAATGATAGGTGTTAATGGATGCAGTGATAGGTGTTAAGGATTTGTGGTTAGGGATAATAGGAGTAGGGTATAATGTCAAGGTTTGCGGTTTTTTTCATGAATGGAATGGGCACGGGGATTTAGTTTTATGAGTTTTTATTTTTTTATTTTTATTTTTAATAATGATTTTTTACTATTTTTTTTAATTTAATTAATATATAATTACTATATATTATATAACATATATATGTTGATACTGAGAGGGGGTTGAATCAGTATCAAGTAGAATTTAAAAACTTTTTCAACTTATATTTAAACCATTCAATTATATCCAATGAGTAATGAACAATAGTATAAGGGTTACATCAATACACCACAATACACCATGCACAATATATGAGAAATAATCAATAGTTATTGGTCAAGGGAAGTAATGACTTCCAAAGGTAGCTACAACTTCCAAATATAAAGGGAGGGATAAACCTTCAAGAGGAAGATACAATCCTACAATATCAAGAGAGGGTTGACCTCTCCATCCTTGTCCCTTCCTTCCACCCAAGAATATATTAGAGATAATAAAACTTTACATTAAATCATCACCATCAACCAACCATCACATAGAGCCTGATAATGCTTCCCGAGACTTCTTCAACTTCTGTAATTATTAAATTCTTGGAATACTCTGATCCTATAAATAATATTACACAATGTATTCTCTGAAACTCCTCCAATTTTCACTCCTTGAATCCTCCCCAAAAAGAAGTTATAGAAAGAATGGTAGACTTTATTCAATTCTGGTTTATTCATGAGAGAGAACTTGTACAGAATGCCCCACTCTCAATATTTAACATAAGATTATGGAACTCACACAAATGAAACTACAGTCCGTACTCTTTCCAATGCAATTTGTACCACTTTATTTTCATTCTCTATCAATAAGTTATGATTGTTTTACCTGGAACACTTGTTTATTGACTAGCTTTAGGACTGGTCAAAAACCCTATCTTCCAAAGAGTGTATCTCCATAATTATAGAGAATAAAGAGATGAAACTTTTACCATAGGTGCCTTGATATATATTTTCAATACCATAGCAATTTCACCATCTGAATCATTCTAGAAAAACATTTATAGAGAAAATGTTAAGATGACCTAAAAATAACATACCTTAGAACACATCACCAAAAGACTTCATCCTCCCTTGAAATCCGACCTTATTTTACTTCTGATTTCCTCTTAAATTCGACTTGTGTTTAAAATAAATGTATAATGATATGCATTTATACAATTTATGTCACTTCCTTTTAACATTAGGTCCGACCTGACACTTTCCTATTTTGTAATTCTTTTCTTTAATTATCTTCAGGGCCTACATGTACTTCCTTATTCAATTCACTTTGTCATCTTCAAAAATTCATTTCTCCTCAACCATGAGGATACACGTGACGTGCCACATACCACCAAAAACAACATGATGTATACTATCCCTCTATTGGTGTTGTATCTACATGTGCATTTTCCTTCATGTCAAAATACCTTTCATCAATTTGTGGTCCAAAACCCATGACTAGGGTTGACATCAATGACAACAACCAATCTTTCAACAATCTCCCCCTTTGTCATTG
>SNQJ01S0001856.1:0-18489 GCA_010110895.2 Picea sitchensis
TTTGGTGTAGGAGGTCCCTTTTTGGGTGGCATGTTGGCCAAATATCACTTTTGAGTCTTGATTTTGAGGTGGTTCTGCTAGACAATATTTATTCTGTTATATCTCCCAAGTTTCAGCCCTTCTGGGTATGAAATTTTCCTTTAAGTAGTTCTCTTATATTTCTTCTCTGCAATTCCACAGGTTTGATCAAAATTGGATGTGCCAAGTGGAATTTATGGTAACTTCCTCACAACTTGTCGATTTTTGGCTTTTCTAGGAGATCTCACTTGTATAGAATGCCCCGCACAAAATAATTGATATCAAATTCTAAAACTCACACCCAAAATACTACAAACTGTCCGCGATCCAATGCAACCACTCCCACTCAATTTGGATGCTCCAGCAAGAAGTTATGTTTGTTTTACCTGGAACACCTTCTTGAGACTAGTCAATAGGACTAGTCAGATACCCTATCTTACACAAGGTGTATCTATAAAATTAAGATGACCCAGAATCTAAAATTTTTACCACAGTTACCTTACTAATTTCTGTAAATTTCCTTTGGATTTTAGGGTCTGAAACGTTACAAAAAAAAATTTATAGCGAAAATTCCACAATGACTCATTTCAGGATGATTCCAGAACCCTATCTTGTACAGGATGTATCTCCCAAAGTATAATTCCTCAGGAGTTGAATTTGGAACCCAACGTACCTTGATCCGTCTACTAAATACCCTCCAAGCGGTTCCTTCTGAAACGTTGTAGAAAAAAAGTTATAGCGAAAATTCCACGGTGTCTCAGATGTAACAGCGAAACCCCAAGACCTTGAGCTCTGATACCATATGTTAAGAACCAAACATCAATATAGCATGGAAAAACCTTAGGAAAAGTACTCAACGCCTTGAAACTGAGATAATTTTAGATAATAAGCCTCTTCGAGGGGGCAACCTCCTTTTACCCCACTTAAAATGTTCAAGTCTCTTTCTCGAGGCAACCTCCTTTTTACCCCACTTAAAATGTTCAAGTATTATATGGCTCAAAATGAAAATGTCTCCCTTGGTATATATAGGAGACTAGAGGTATAATTACAAATAATGGCCTCCACAAGTCACATAATTAAAACAACATTACTAATCTAAATTAAAACTAATGGCCATCTTAAAGATCTATAAATAAAATAGCATTATTTCATTCCTAATATGCCCCAATTAAGGTAATGAGCCAACATTAGGGTTTCAACAAGAATTCACCAACCGAGGAATAGATCCATTCTCGTAGCATCTCATTAAATGGAGGAAAACTACAGGCTGAAGATTCCACTCTAAAGATGAGTCTTTATACGTACATCCAGTTACCTCTGCCGCTAAGGACAACACTTAATCTCAAGGGAGGGTGTTAAGCCCTTAATATTGGCTCACCAACTCTTCTTAATTGGGGCACATTAGATTAGTAATGTTATTTTGCCAATTCCCCACCAGTATTAGATTAGTAATGCTATTTTATTTATGTCACTTTTAGGTCATTAGTTGTAATTATACCTCCTAGTCTCCTATATATACCAAGGAGACATTTTCATTTGGAATCATCTTGTACTTGAACATTTAAGTGGGATAAAAGGAGGTTGCCCCCTCGAAGAGGCTTATTATCTGAAATTATCTCTTTTTCAAGGCATTGAGTACTTTTCTTGAGGTTTTTCTATGCTATATTGATGTTTGGTTCTTAACAATTATTGTCCAAGGATTTAGGGTTTCTCTTGCTTCCCGAAATATTCTAGTCTCGTCAAAGGTTACAAGTGGAGGTTAATACCTCTCTTAGCTACCATAATATCAACGATATCCATGTCTGAGATGATGTTCCTTGGTATCCCAAAGTGCACCCAAACCTGTTCAAAGAACAAGTTTGTTGCTTCTAGTCCTATGATGTTCTTTTTACAATGAACAAGATTACACATCTTGTTGAACTTGTCAAATGCCCAAAAAATATAGTCATGGCCTTTCATGGTTGTTGGAAAACCACCCACAAAATCCATGGAAATGCTTTCCCATGGTCGAGTGGGTACAGGTAAGGGATGGTATGGACCTTGCTTTTTGTTACTGGGCTTGTTGGTACAACAAAGTATGCATCATGTAATATATCAAGCTACATCTTCTTACATTATAGGCGAGTACACATACCTTTGTAAGTTAGCAACTGTCTTCCCAGCACCAAAATGACCTACAACTTTGGAGGTGTGATCTTCTCTGATAATATGTAATATTTCACTTTTAGGAACAAAGATCTTGTCTATCTTGTAGAGAAACCCATTCTGGATATGATAATCATCCTTATCGTCGCCTTCTTCTACATGAATTTGGCCCTGTATCTATTGAAACACTTCTTTAAAGTCCTCATCCTCTGTGTATGCCTCTTTGTATGCATAATGGGTAAAAGGCTCCATGTGCACAAGAGTTCCCAAAGCTATAATCTTGGATGTGGGTGGCCTTGAAAGCATGGTTGTCAACTTATTAGTGTTTCCTTTATTATACTTGATGACTAGATTAAATTGCTACAAAAACCCCATCCACTTGTAATGTTTGTTTTGTTGTAGCTTACTTTAGGCCAAAAAATACTGCAGTGACTAGTGATCAGTGTGTATAATGGTTTCCTTTCCCTTTAGATAATGCTTCCACTTCTTAATATCTTGAACCAGGTCATAGATTTCCTTATCATATGTAGGGTAGTTAAAAACTCCCCCATGAAACATCTTGAAATGACAACAAATTGGCTTACCTCCTTGCACCATAATTTCTCCCAAAGCGTACCCACATGCATGTGTCTCCACTTCGAAGGGATTCTACAAGTTAGGAAATATTAGAATGGGTCCTTGATTGATCTTTCATTTTATCTCGTCGAAATATTTCTACCAATTATTTTCCCAATGTAAACTCTTACCACTAGATATTATAGCATGGAGTGGTGCAACCACCACTAAAAAAGATGCTATGAAATTCTATAGGTACTATGTTTCCCCAACAAAGCTCCTAAGTTCAATGGGATTAGTAGGAACTATCCATTTTATGATGGCCTCCATCTTTGCAGGATCTATCTTGAGTTCCCCTCCATTGATCACATATCCCAAATACACCAATGACTACTGATCAAACTCACATTTCTTGAGGTTAGCCAATCGTTGGTGATTTTTATGAGTCTCTAACATTTTCATGAGATATGAGATGTTCTCCTACCAAGTAAAGCTATAAACCAATATATTTTCCAAATAAATATAACAAATGAAATTGAATATGGGTGCAATACATCATTCATCAGTCTCATAAATGTAGTTGGTGAATTACATAAACCAAATGGCAGGACCAACCATTCATACAAACCTTGCCTTGTCTTGAAGGTGGTATTCAAGGTGTCTTCTTCTTTGGCATGCACCTGTTGGTATCTCAATTTGAGATCGAACTTGGTGAAGTACTTGGCATGCTACAATTAGACTAGCAAATCATCAATCTTGAGCAGAGGGTATCGATTCTTGAGTGTAATTGTGTTCAATGATCTATAGTCGATACACATCCACCAAGTCCCATCCTTCTTGGGTACAATGATGATAGATGACCCACAAGGTGAGGTTCTTGGTCAAATTACTCTCTACTCTAGTAGTTTTTGCAATTGTTTCTTCACTTCATCTGCTTCCAGAATGGACTATTTGTACAACCCAATATTGGGTAATGGGGAGTCAAGCAACAACTATATCTCATGCTCCACTTACCTCTTAGGTGGAATTCCTTTAAGCTCCTAGAACACTCCTTTGTATGCCTGCAACAAATCCTTCAACTGTCATTTATTATTTTTAGTACATCCCTCTAGGGATGCCTTTAATCTTACCAATTCATCACCCGATTGATTCTCTTGTAAGAAAAACAAAACATATTTCTTACTAGAACTAATCAACTTTTTCGCTTGGTTGTCACTTACCAATGAGATATTCAATTACCTTTATGTGCGTTGATGATGTAGGACTACACAGCCTTGATCATGCAGTATTGGTTTTCTCTCCACATGAATATTGCATCCTTCATATATATGTAGGGGCTTCCAAGCACTACACCACACACATCAAGGGGTACTACATCTAACTCTGCTTCGTTAATAAAATTTTCACTTACAAAAAAAAAAATCTTGCACTGTCTCTTTACCTTGATTTATGCATCCTTCATCACCCATCCCAATGGGTAGGAGCTTGGATGATCATGAACCTCCAAACAAAGCTTGTTGACTAGATCGACTACTATGAGATTGGTCTACGAAACAAAATTGAATAGAGTGTCTACCTTGGTCTTCTTGACCTGGATCTTGAAATGGAAGAGTGTTGTCATGTCCTTCTCTTCCTTATGATGAAGGCTACCCATATTCACCTCCTTCTGCATTGAAGTGCAATAAATATCCTCATCCACATATGAGCTACTCTCTACTTAATTTCTTGAATATGTGGCTAGAATTAAGGTTCTTGTTCTTGGCATCATTCATATGTTTCTTAGGGTTCTTATTTGGATGTAGTTTCCAACACTTTTCTTCAGTGTCACCATCAATATTGCAATGGTTATAATGATTAATTGGATCCTTGCACTAATGTGCAATGGATATCGCCTTCTTGTCTTTCACTTTCCACTTCTTCTTTCCCTCCTTGGAAGCATCTTGGTTCTCTTTCTATTTGGAACCACTTGGCTATCCTTTTTGTGGCTGATATTTTCCATATACTGTGCTTGCACACAAGCCTCATCAACTGTCATGGGCTTGAAGAGCATTAATTTCTTTCGCAAATGATTTTGTAGACCCCCCAAATACTTGAGGAGTACATTTGGGTTCTTGGGAGGAATACCCAACATGATATCCATCTTCATGAATTCCATGGTGTACCCTTACACATTCTACCCTTGCCTTTTCCTAAATTAATGCCAAGAGATCCATTGGTCCTCTACATACCCAATAGGGTAGAACTGGGACTTAATGAGGGTTTTTAAATTCTCCCACTAGTTATTGGTGGATCACCCTCTAGCCTAAGTGTTTCCATGTGACTTTCCAACTAGGTTAATGCATGGCCCTCTAATTTTAGTCTAGACAATAAAATCTTCTTCTCTTTTTCTATATCGTGGACACTAAAATAGACCTCTAATTGTTGCAACCAATGATTCAACTTTACTATATCGATCTCACATTGGTATGGTTTAATATCCATTTTTGCTTCCATTTTAAATAAATATTGTGAAGGGGTAATAGCACTGGAACTTGGTTGCTCTTTCTTAGGTTCTTTCCTTAACTCCTTTTATGGATCTTCATTATCTCCTGGTTTCCCCTATGATATAATCTTTGAATTAAAGCCTCCAACCTCCCCAGACGGCCCAAGCTTGTTTTCTAGAGCCACCATGAGGAGGGTCATATTGTGAGATATATCAACTACTTTCTCTTCCAGCCTCACAAATCTATCCTCTTGTGTATTTAGAGGGATTTTTGAATAGACTCATCTGCCATGGCTAAGATTTTGCATCTTTCTTCTTAAGCCAATTCCCGGATCTTGTAACTTTCCACAAATACCCCAAATAAAGTTTCTATGATACTAATATGATCTATAAACTACAGTGGATATTCCACTGGAACAGTTCATCACAACAAATCTTATGATATTATGAAATCTTGGACTATGCAAACTAATTTTCCTTAGGTCCCAGATTGATTAATTACTAGATTTTCTTAGATTTACGAAATAATTGAAATACAAAAATGAAATAAATGGGAAAAAGAACACACCATTCTTACACAAGTGAACAAAAGATATATCCTAGGAAACCCAATACAAAAGAAAACCCAACTAGAAGGTAAGGCCTATGCTCTTCTCTCTTTTCTTTAGTTATGGCACTGTAAATACAAAGAAAGAGGCACTCATTGTGGATCTACCTTTGACACTGTGGCTTGAAAGGATGCTACAAAATATTCCTCCTCCTCTATTATTATCTCAAAGTACCACTTCTAGATGTTTTGATCGACACTAGAGCACGTATAATACTAAAGAATGGAACCCTTTCTCTTCCCAACAACCTAGTATTTAACATAGTTTGATAATTGTCTAGAGTTAGGTTTTTGACTTCATGAACCCTCAATTAGTGATAATGCTTGGACCTTCAAGATTCTGCTTTAAATTCCACACATGGGTAGCCCCATATGTGTGATTAATGGGGGATGACATTGCATCCACTCATATCATGGTGGTCAACAAGGTAGGTCAACTTATGGTAGGCATAACGTTCACATATGAGATCTAAATGAGGTGTTGTTCACACCGTTGGAAATATATTAGTGTGTAGGTCAGCGTTAAGGGTGTGGGCACAAGTTTTGGATGTTGTAACCCCAAAAAAATTTGTTCAATGCCTCAAATTGGCTCTAGAAGGCTCCAAACGCCAATTTTCAAACTCGGACCTGCCACTAAAATGGCCCTACAAGCTGATTACTCCAATTTTTTCCACCCATAAAGTACCAAGATAGATGAAAAATTATATGATGATCCAATCCAAATCAACACTAATCAAACTAAAATGGTAACAAAATGAAAATCAAAGCCTAATTTCAATTTAACCACCTAACTCACTAATTTTCTATCAAACAAACCCTATAAGACATGAACATTAGTATCCCATTGATTGCTTAACCTACATTAACTAGATTGATGTATCATCACTAACCATGGTTGACCATATTGGCCACGGTTAATTATATTGACCCATTAAGCCATAAACCTCATAACACACCTACCCCACTGACCTCTAACCCCATAAATAAAACCCCTTAACCCACTAACACACAAACCTTAGTAAATTACTATCCCTTAACCCTCATTGACCATGGTTGACTAGTTTTGACCATAGTTGATGACCATTGATCATACTAACCACTATTAATTATAGTTGACCTATAAATCCCCAAACCTCATGATCCACTAAACCAATAACACAAAACTTGGATCCTAGCACACTAACTTATAACCCCCTATCCACTAACCCTTTAACAAATTAACCACCTTATCCATTAATCCCTTGATGCAAAAACCCCCTAACCCATGAACCCTAGTAAACCACTTAAACATTTTCATCCTTGGACCATGTCTAAGGGCCCAATACCCACCCTAGTGCCTAAAACCTCGTAATGGAGCTCATATTACACTCATGGGATAACAATTGAATTTGTTTACAAGAACTGTCTAGTGGTTTCAAACCTTAAACAAAGTCTATTACCTTAAAAAATGTGAAAACAACTTTTTTTTTAGATCTAGGGGAATTAATAACTAGTTGGGACTACCTCGAAAAGGCCTAGGTTCAAATTCAACTTGCTACCACTATAAACCTAGGCTAGTGCCAACAGGCCATAAGCTAGTGCCTAGCGAGGAACTTATGACTTAGCAAAGTGTGAGACATCCGAAGACACACTTGTGGGGGTCAGGGGGTCCAATCCCTAGGGGGGGATCTACTCTTCTAACCTTATCACAATGGGTCAAATATCTCAATAGGGATTTGAACTTAGGTGGAGAGAATGTGAGACCTACCTCCTAATCATTTGAGTTATTGCCCCTCGACAAATGAATGTTAATAAAAATATAGGAATTTGCCAAAGGAATCTCTTATCTTACAAACAAAGGAGTCTCATAAATCAATTTGATTTATGACTAGGTCGTAACCTTAAAAATAAATTATTAATATTAGTAATAATAAAATATATAAAAATATAATACACAAAATAATGTAAAATAAATGTTAAGATCTTCTTTTATTTTAGTTTCAACAACAATCATATAACATTGTTAGTATAACACTATCGACTTCTCCTTAAATTCTTTACTTTTACACACACACATATCTCTTAAATTCTTTACTTATATATATTATTAAATAAATGTCAAGTCTAAATTCTTTACTTATATACATTATTAAATAAAGGCATTGTCTAACTGTTCTATGTTTTGGCCTTTTTTACCGGAATCCGACGATATAAATGTGGAAGAAATCATAATTTCATGTTGTTTAAATTGCATTTATGAATGCACAAACGGATTCAACGTGTTGAAAAACCCTTGGGGCACTTGGATTATACATAATTAACCATTCAAATATGTAGATCCAACAATTTCTCGCCAGATTTCGAGCAAATATCCCCGAAAAAAAGATCAAAATGTAGAACGTTTAGACTACAGCTTAAATAAATGCCAAGACAATCTATGAAACTGTAAAAATTCTTTTTAAATGTCAAATAAATAAATAAAATATAATTAAATTCAATTTCTAAGTGTATCTTTCTTTATTGACTTTTTAGTATGGATCTTTATTTCATTGGATCACCTTTTTTTAAGACCACCCTTTTTTTATCCAAATTGTATATTTCAATTGAGATGAAAAAAAATACATATTAAATATGTTTTATGCATGGATCATAAGAGTCTGAGAAATTTTTCAATAAAATTAAATTATTCTCGCCTCCTTGCACACGGGCCTTAAATCATAAAAAAAAAATATTTAAATATTTAATAAAAATATATTTAAATATTTAATAAAAATATTTTATAATAGTTTTCATGACTAGAAAATAAAATCATATATAGTGGATCATTTAGGGCACTACATCAGAGGTTTTGTGTTGGCACAAAACATCTCCCAACAACTCAAAGAGGATTGTCATTGGTTGAACTAGGTCGATAACTATCACCAAGATGGAGTGATGAGAGATGGGGCCTGGACCTCACACGTGATGAGTCCATCCACCACCTCGTATAACCCCGAAAGGTCATGATCATCGACTATCGTAATGGTTTGTGGGTTGCATGACAATGTGGTGGATGAGGTATGCCATCATCTACCCACACAAAATGGTGATGAAATTTTCTTATACTAGGAAATGTTGGAGGTACAAAGATAATGGGAGGAAGTGACTGCAGATTACTAACACTAGAAATCGTGTTTTTCACATGATGGGAATTGATCTAAGACTAGGTAGAAACATTAATGCGGGGGATTATCAGATAGAGTAGGTGATCATGGCTCAAGAAGGAGAAGGTAGTTGTAACTAGAGGAAGAACGACTGTGGAAATGTTTTTCTTATTGAATTGGTCTCAAGTCTCGTCGAGGTGTCTACATTCGGTGTGGGAAGCTCTCAGGGTTCTTATTTGGGCATGCGGTTTCGAACCCCTCCTTGTGGGAGAAGCTCTGTCTAGTTATCTCCGGTTTTCATTTGGAGCGAAGTGTTCTCAGGCAAGAGCTTCTTGGTGTCAAGGTGGTGGTGCTTCCTATCCTGGAGTGGAGTGCAGTCAAAGTCAGAGGGTGGGGCTATGTTTGGTCTATGCAGAGTTTCAAAGGGTCCAATGGAAAGTGGTTTTTCCCCGAGCTTCTCCAAGAAGCTTCCTATCTCCCTCGACACTGTTGGTTTCAAGGTATCCTTGTTACCCATGGCTCTGTTTTTAGGCCTAGTTGTTTTCTGTTGTTTAATACTGGTCTTGGGCATTGTTTTAGTCTTGTGTGGCAAGAAGGGATTAACTCGAGGGGTGGGAAGTTTCATGTTAGGCATGTTCTTGAGGAGGTTTAAAGGGTGTTTTAAGGTGGTTATGTTAGTTGGTCTAGTTGTTTTAAAGGCTATTATAGGAGCTTTTTTGTTTAGGTGGAACTGCCCCCTACTGTTTCTTAGTTTCGTTGGAAGCTTAAGGGGATATTTCTCCCTCATGGATATGGTCCATCCCTATTTGCAATATGGGGGCTAGGAGAATTGGGTTCTAGGAGACTAGTCTACAAGAGGTCGAGACAATCTCATTTTGTTTGACAATGATACTCCAATGGCGGAAGAAAAGGCCTACAACCTACCAAAATCTAGTAAGGGAGGCACCAAGTACAGGGAGTCTCATAAACCTTTGGTGCAAAGGAATCCCTCTCAAAGGACCTAGGGCATAGGATCAGAACGAGCTACCAAGCAGGCCAAGCTAATCTATTATAAGCATATCCCACTAGAAAAAAAAAACAAAGAATGGATAAACTAGCAAGAAAAATAAGATTGAGAAGTAAGGAGACCTTGAAGCAAATAATTGAGCAAGAGTTCTAGGATTGGGTTGAAGACATAGGTTCACTCAATCCTAAGATACTGAAGTCTTTAGGGCTATGGATTTCTATTGGCCTACAAAAACTTGCATCGCCTTGTTAATGGATGAAAAGGAGGATAGACAAGTAAAGACCCTGGACAAAATTAGAAGACTTGAAGCAAAGTTCACATTGTTGTGTAGCCTTCGAGATCAAATTTGAAGTGAAGGATTGGGATCCAAATAACAATGTTGAACTAGTGGATGTGATGAGTACTTCAGGCTCTCAAGGTATCAATTCCAACCTGATTACCATTGATGAGGAAGAGGTTGATGATGAGGCGAAGAAGCAAAAGACTCCAAGTGATACAACGTCTTCTACGCCACCTTAGTCTTAGAAAAAATATAAATCTTAATATTTTTGTTCTCTTTTGAATATAGTCTTTTTGGTTTTCTAGTTTTCAAGTGTCCTTTAAACAATTCGCTGAATATAACGACCTAGTTATGACTGTCTTTGACATTATAATTTTGATATGGACATACATCACAACTTTGGTTTCGCCTTTGGTTTCGCCAAAATTCTGAAAATCAAATTTGTACTACGCCACCTTAGTCTTAAAAAAAATATAAATCTTAATATTTTTGTTCTCTTTTGAATATAGTCTTTTTGGTTTTCTAGTTTTCAAGTATATGACTATCTTTGACATTATAATTTTGATATGGACATACATCACAACTCGGACATAATTTTGAATATAGTCTTTTTGGTTTTCAAGTGTCCTTTAAACAATTCGCTGAATATAACGACCTAGTTATGACTATCTTTGACATTATAATTTTGATATGAACATACATCACAACATTGGTTTCGCCAAAATTCTGAAAATGAAATTTGTAAAACAATTTATAAGATATATATATATTTCATTAATTTTTATAATACATATGAAGAGCCTAATTCTAATATTGAATATGGATTTAAGAAAACTATCGAGTACTATTTAGCACCGCATAATTTTCTTCATCATTCCTTTTCTTGTAGCTACTCGAACTCACGACATATCGAGAGGTAATTATAGTTACAACCACAAGATCCGTGAGGACCGGCCACGACAAATTTTAATTTTTAAATTAATAGTACCAAAAGCAATCGACCTGAAAAATCAGGATCACTCGCTGTTCTTTCATTGATTATTGATGTTGCAGTAACAGCCGCTAAATTGAGGAAAAACCGCATCCACGAGTAAAGCTAAACGTCGTTGCGGGGATTGAACCCGGGTCACTGCCCGACAGGTGGGATTACTCACAATGACTAGAGTTGTGTTTGCAACTTGGAATAATGTTTACAGATCAAAACTGTAACCCTAACCACCAATAAGGAAACAAGCGATGCAAACTAGATAAAATAACACGAGGGAAGAAGAAGAATATGAGACGAGATTTGAGATTGGTCAGGCATGTGGCACAAACGAGGTGGCACAAACGAGGTGGAACAATGAGGGATTCGAACCCGGGTCTGTACCGTGGCAAAGCATTAATCTAGTAAACTGGCACCCAACAAAAATCAGTTTTTTCTTCCATTCATTTTATTTGGTTTGGGTTTATATACTTTCTCTAACACTCTCATATTTTTTTTTTCACCCGGAAAAAAATTGCTCCATATTTTCATCTTTCTCTAACACTCTCATCTTTAAATTTTTATATTTATATAATATATTTATATTTATTTTAATATATTATTTCTACATTAATATTATTAACAAATAAATAAAATGGATTTTATCATTTTTATATTTATAATAATAATAAATTATTTTCCATTATATTTTATACTTATTTAACTTTCTCAAGAAACAAACTTTATAGATAGTGATCATTCATACAATTTGCTAAATCAAATTTTATTTATTTTAGTTTTTCTTTTAATTAATTAAATAAATAAATATAAATTTAAATTAATTAATTAATATGATAATTAACATTTATATGAGAATATTTTGATTACTTTAAAATTGTATATATGTACTCAAAAAAACATTGAGAAAAGCTTTCCAAGATCACCACAGTTTTGATGATTTAGGAGGTTAGGAAGGTTTGTATTGTGGAAAATATTTTAAATTTGGATCTATAAGGTCTTCGGCTAGATGGCACAGAGACCTTAGCCTAAGTCCTTGAGGAGACGAACCTTGGGGTTGCTCCGACACCCAAGTTGAGCAAGTGGACGTCTTGGGCATGCGAATGCGCCAAGGGTTTTGTCGAAGTATGAAGCAACCAAGAGATTAGGCATGCCGACATGAGGGGCACGCCAAGGTTCGATGTGTTGGTCCCAAGGACACGATAGTTGATGGGTGCATGGGTTTGTTTGGGTGACAGTGTCTGTGAAGGGCTGCGATGATTCGTTTGGGCGACCGGGTCGACGAATGGACACGACGATTTGTTTGGGTGATTGGGTCCATGAAGGGGCATGACTATTCGTCTAGACACATGGGCTCGCGAAGGGGCACGACACCCCCAAAGGACATGACGGTTTGTGATGGTGACCTTTGGAGAGCCTATAAGAGAATAAGGGTGCAAAATCAAGGAAATAAAGTTTTGGCAAGACAAGGAGAGCAAGAGAGCTTTGTCATTCTGAGGCACACAAAGGGAGGTAGCTCCCTCAAGGATCCAAGTCGCTCCACATGGACGAACTTGTGCTGCCTTGAGGAGGATTTGGTGGATAGAGTTGGACGAACTTCTCTTGTGTAGATTTTGGCTAAGTCTGAAAACACAGGTTTGTTGGAGGCATGTGTGAGGTAGAACCAAAATCTATGAAGTCTACGGAAAGGAAGAGACAAGAAGTCTACGCTAGAGGGCACATCTGAGGTGCACCATAGGTGGTTGCAAAGATGGTTGTGATAGAGAACCTTGTGGTGATGGATCTATTCATGAGTGTCTTGGTGAGGTGAGGTGAGTTGTTTGACTCTGGAAAAGTTGTAAATCGAGCCAGTAATGCTCATGTTGTAATTGTTCTACAATAACAAAGACTTAGTCGGGTGTTAGGCATGGTTTGTATCACCCGCACTATATCTTTGTTTCTCTTGTTTGTTTCACTGTTGTTCTCTTGGCTTCTCATGTTCTTGGATTTATTCTTAAAAATGACTAAGTGGTAAAGTAGTTAATGAATGTTTAAGTATACAAGAGTTGCACTAGAGTAGGAGTGTGACTCGTTAATAGTTTAGAACGAAGTATGGGTATGCTCTAGGTGAAGAGGTGTAGTCCAGATGAAGTATCCTTGGTGTTGCCAAGTAGCCAAGTGAGAAACGTCGCAGTGTCACACACCCTCAAGAGGTGCACGATCGTAATGCATGTTGTGGGGATGTAACAAATGGTATTGGAGAAGATTCATTGTAGATTTTGGAGAAGGGTTGGGGAGCTCTTCACCACTATCTCGACGACATATGGTATCAGAGCATGTTCGTTGTAGATCTTGGAGAAGGGTTGGGGATCTCTTCACCACTATCTCAATGATAGATGGTATCAAAGAAAAATTTAAAGGAATTTTGTTGTGAAGGAAGTTAAGTGGGAACATTCATAGACTTGGTGAACAGTTTGGTGCAAAAAACTTGTTCATTGCAGAATTTGCATCAAACTTACGATAGAAGTTTGGTTGACGGTGGGGTGAATGGTTGGTCTAGGCGCACACCTTGTATGAACCAGCAGATTTTGTGGTGAGATGAAGCACTTGGATAGGGTGGGTGACCACAGAACTTGTCGCAGAGGCATACTTGGTTGGTTTGATTCATGACGAAAATCAGTGTTGGACCCGTTGTGCACACCTCAGAGAGATCAGACACATAGTTCATTAGGAGAATCGAGCACTTGGGCAAGGTAGATGAACGTAGGGTTTGTTGCACGACTTGTTGCAGAGAAAAATACATAAGTGATCATAGCAACAAAATGAAGAGGGTGATCACAGAAGTGATCGTAAAGGGGAGCAATTATGGGTTGCAACAAGGTGAAGAAATTGGGTGCATTGAACAACCTAGCACAACCTAGAGAATCTTCACAATAGGTAGTTGGTTGGGCATGTTTCCATCACAACGTATTCATGTTGTGCATTGTCGAGAAAAACACTTGAGTTGAGCTGGGTTGTTGGATGAGATAACAACCTTCAAACAAGGTATCTCTTCGCAGAGTTATGACAGTCAATTATCAGTAGTATGACTTGATGGTCGGGTGGTGGATGCACAGTTCCTTGAAGTAGAAGCAATCAAGGTGCGGAGATGACAAGACATCGGAGATGAGTTCGGCCAATTGCATGCAAAGTTTGGGACTTAGATGGATTTTGGAAGTTGATGGATAGATTCATCGTTATATCGCAATAAAGGTCTTGCAAATTTGTGGAGTTGCAGACGGTGATTGAGGGGAGTCCATGCGAAGAGTCGCTTGCTTGGGCAAGCAGAGGTCCAAGACAATAGACTTGAAGCATGGTTTCAGTGATGGATTCCATTGAGAAAGGTATGGTTAGATTGAGTTCTTGCATTTTCCAAGTGTTGCAACGAGTACCTTGAAGGGAACATGGATGGCTTGGTAGTTCAAGTGCATTTTGTTTCCGCGGTGAAAACTGACAGACTCGAGGACAATTCAAGTGGTGTAGATTCCAATAAGTCTTGTAGCAGTTTGGGACACCTTGGTTGGGCGAATGTGCGAAGAGCTTGGATGACCTACTTGGACGAGTCTTGTGGTGGACTTAGGCATATTTGGATGTAACCGTGGAGGTGGCTTGGGGAATTTTCCTAACTCTTTGATGAGGTGCGTTGAACAAGTCGTCAAGGTGAAGTGGGAAGTGAAGTATGTTCATTCCGAGTTGAGAGGATGGATGAGGCACCCTGGTTTTTGGTGCCTTAGCCAGATTCGTTGGATCATGCGATGACTTGACGAGTCACAGTGATAGTGCCAAAGTTTGGATGCTTGCAATAGGTGCAAGACAATTTTGTTACAAGAGAAGGATGGAGTCAATAAAGGAGTCGACCAAGAATTGTTGGTAGTCAATATGAATGGGAAGAATGCAAACCAAGTGGCTTGGGTGGTGTTTGCTCGCCTTTGGTATGGAACATTGGATGAGGAAGAGCACACCTTGGTGACTTGCAGACGATTGTGTGATGACTCAGAGATCCGACCGGGATTGTTGGTTGGAGTTGGTAGAGTATTGGTGTGAACATGACGAAGGCATGGAAGTTCTTTGAAGTGGCTCATTCTACTTGGAATGCTTTGGACAAATCATTGAGGCATTTTAGGAGTGTAGGCATGTTGGCCACACTCATTGCAAATGTTGAGTTGTGTTGAGGTGATCTAACGAAAGGAGGCGAGTTAAGGACTTGCCTTTGTTTGGAGGATTGTGCGGATAGGAAGATTGTAGCATGAAAATATTACTTGGGTGTGAGCATGTCTCTTGCTTTAGGTAGCATCGTTGAGAGTGAATCCTAACCATTCCAAGGCATGGAGAGGTATAGATTCAACAACATGGCCGAGTGACGAAGTAGTGAGGTAAAGGCGTTCTGAACATGAAGTTTTTGGGAAAGATTGGCTAATTGTGCCAGGGGGAGGACAATGGAGCCAAGTTGTCGCAGATGGCTTTGCTTTGGGGTGACTTCATAATGTAGCAAGGTGAGAAGCGACCTTGCCTTGCTTTGAGATTGTTTTGATGATGAGACAAATTGTGGAAGGAATTTAGAGTACAAACACACTAGTAGGTTCGAATTTCGACACTTAGACATTGTGGAGGATGTCCTTGACGAAAATAAGATGATGGCGACGACGATGAGGCAGTGACGACGATGAGGTTACATAGGGTGACGAACATGAGACATAAAAGACTAAGTTTAGGAATGAGGAAGTGCATTCTCATGAGTTGGATGTGACAGTTGGATTAACTACCCAATCAGTCCAAGGTATGGGGGATTCAATGTATGAAGACATGGTAGAATTTGTTGAAGTATGGGTGCAACAACAAGTTCACAGGAGTTCAACAATTAGGTGAAATTTTGAAGTGAAGTGAGTAGCAGTCAGTTGTAGTAGGAATCAACATTAGCAACCGAACAACCGTAGTGAGAGAGTGCAACAGAGTTGGGTGACTTTCATCCTTAGAGTTGGGTTAAGTAACCACATTGAATCAGGTAGCAGATTGTGCAGAGTTGGGTGTAGTACAATTTGGTTTGTGGAAACTTGGGGTTTCCACTTTGGCAGAATTTAGGGTTTCCAATCAACACAAAACTTGGGGTTTCTAGCAAACAATTGTGACATAGGCACAAGTTGGGCAGAGACTTAGACATCACCTATTTTGTAGATGTTGTTGAGGATGACAACAACTTGAGGTGGTAGAGGATGTGAGGTCTTTGGTTAGATGGCATGGAGACCTTCACCCAAGTCCTTGAAGAGATGAACCTTGGGGTTGTTCTGCCACCCAAGTTGGGAAAGTGGATGCATTGGTCATGCGAACATGCCAATGGGGCTTGCTAAAGTATGAATCAACCAAGAGATTGGGTGCACCGACATGAGGGGTGCACCAAGATTGGGTGTGTTGGTCCCGAGGGGCACAATGGTTGACGAGTGCATGGGTTCATTTGGGCAACTAGGTCTGCGAAGGGGCATGATGATTCATTTGGGAAACTGGGTTCGCGAAGGGGCGCGACAATTCGTTTGGAAACATGGGTTTGAGAAGGGGTGCGACACCCCCAAAGGATGAAAGGGTTCGTGATGTTGACCTTTGGAGAGCCTATAAGAGAACAAGGGTGCATAACCAAGGAAGGAAAGTTCTGGCAATAAAAGGAGAGCAAGAGAGCTCTACAATTCTGAGGCAGACGAAGGGAGACAACTCCCTCAAGGAGCCAAGTTGCTCCACATGGGAGGACTTAAGCTTCCTTGAGGAGGACTCAATGGACAGAGTTGATCGAACTTCTCTTGGGAAGATTTTGGCTAAGTCTGGAAATGTAGGTTTGTTGGAGGCATGTGTGAGGCAAAACCGAAATATGTGAAGTCTATAGAAATGAAGAGACAGAGTTTGTGAAAACGAAGAGACAACAAGTCTGCGGTTGAGGGTATGTCCGAGGTGCATCGCAGGTGGTTGAAGAGATGGTTGCGACAGAGAATCTTGTGGTGATGGATCTATTCATGAGTGTCTTGGTGAGGTGAGGTGATTCGTTTGACTTTGCCGAAGTTGTAAACCAAGCCGGTAGTGCTCATGTTGTAATTGTTCTGCAATAACAAAGAATTAGCTGGGTGTTAGGTACGGTTTGTGTCACTTGCACTATATCTATGTTTCTCTTGTCTGTTTCGTTGTTGTTCTCTTGGCTTCTCGTGTTCTTGGATGTATGCTTAAAAATGACTAATTGTTAAAGTAGTTAATGAATGTCTAAGTATACATTAGTTTCACTAGAGTAGGAGTGTGACTTGTTGGTAACCTAGAACAGAGTATGGGTATGCTCTAGTTGAAGAGGTGTAGTCCATACGAAGTATCCTTGGTGTTGCCAAGCATTCATGTGAGAAACGTCGCGGTGTTGCACGCCCTCAAGAGGTGCATGATCATAAGGCATGATGTGGGGATGTGACAAGATCTTATTTGGGAATAGGTAGGGAAATCAAAGAGGAAGTGTTTTTCATCTTCAACCCTCTTAGTGTCACAAAGATGGCAGATTCTTTAATCCCATAACGTTTTTGGAATTGTCCAACATCTAGTTTCACTATATATCTTGTGAGAGTTTGTTCTTATTTTAGGAATGTTGATTTTCTTCTTTGCAATTGAGAGGTACTTTTGATCTTCTAAATTAGGGTTGACCACCTCCTTGTAGTATCTTAGTTTCCTTTTATCCTCTAATTCTTTATCACACCACATATTCTCCTTAAAATTAGAAGTGATAATATTTGTAATATTATCGGTATTCTGCATTATGAATTCTTCTTGTATTCCCGAATGATTTAGCCAAGATTTGTCATCTTTATGCCATCCCCGCTTGATCCGCTAGTGGTTTTGGCTAGAGTTTGAAGCAATTTTGGGGAGCCTATTGTCGTCCATGTTGTTTATCTTTTTCTTGTAAGTTAGATATCTAATCATAAGAATGCTCCCGATGTGGAAAAGGTTTGCTTCTATGAGGAGGATAGGACAGGGTGTATTGCCCTTAATTTTGAGATTATAAGTTATATATTAATATTCATTAAAAAAGTATGTGGAATAATTTTTTTTTTACATTGAATAAATTAATTTATATACTGTTTTATTGTAAATTTATAGCTAAATTATAATAAATTTTACTTACACACACACACACATAGTTAAGAACATATGTTAGGAGGTTACCGGTTCAAATCCAAAGGAGATAGGATATGTACATCTCAATAGATTTTAGTAATCAAATTGTTATGCGAAGGGATTCCCTTATCCACAAATAAAGA
>SNQJ01S0001856.1:21731-107000 GCA_010110895.2 Picea sitchensis
CTATGTCCATACATCAGATCAACAAATGAGGGGTTGGGGTGATTTGGGCGTCCAATTGAATCATCTCCTCCTTTGAGTCTACTCCCTCATTATCTAGAAAATTTGTTATATTATTTGCTTCTCTTTTCACATGTGAGGGGATTAAGGTGAGGTTGGGTTGAAGGAGGGAGAGAAAGTCCCCCAGCAGTCCTAGGAGTCTCCAGCTTGGGAAAACTTTTGAGGGTTGTGAGCCACAGATGATTTTTGAGACAAGATGGATTGTTACCTCGGAGTCCCCTTCTACTATGAGATAGTGGATGTTGTCACTGATTGCCAATTTGATTCCCTTAAGGAGACTCCAAAGTTCTGTTGCATTGTTTGTATTGAGTCCAAAACACCCTGTTGTGATGTGTAGAATTCACCTAGCACTATCTCTGAGAACCACCCCAAAACCAACTGGCCAAGGATTTCCCTTCGAGGAGCCATCGAAGTTTAATTTGACAAAGCCTGGAGGGGGAGGGGACCAAGAGAGAGGTATGCAGGAAAGATTGGCAATATGAGAGGGGTCCTAGTGGGTATGGCTAGGGAGGTTTAGATGTCAGGCCGAGAGTATGTGACTTTCAGGGGGGTTGTACTGTGTATCATCTTGTGTCCAGGGCTCAACTTTGATTGTTTCCTGAACGAGGGTGAGGATCTTTTCCCAAGTAGAGTGGGGTGGGGAAGAGGTAGAATGGAAAATTCATCTGTTTCACTCTTTCCATATGTTCCATAATATGAATCCAGGTAGCAATTTCTAGATGTGTTCTAGGATTGGGTTTTGGTAGGCAACGGAGTCCCAGTTTTCAATAGTGTTGACAATACTTGCTTTGTTCTTGTTGGAGAGATGCATTATCTATGTCGCCATGTCCCAGATGACTTCATTGTGAGCACATTGATTTAAGATGTGCTCCATTGTTTCCTACTATTGCTGGCAGAGGAGGCATATCGAAGGTCCCACAAAGCCTCATTTCCGGAGGTTATCCCAAGTGAGAATGCGATTTTGGGCAATTAGACAGAGAAAAAGGGAGACTTTCGGCCAGAATTTGGAGTTCCATATTTTACCCCATATTTTCTCTTTAGGTTGTATGTGGTAGTTTTCCTGGAGATGGTAAGCTTCTTTGACCAAGAAGTTACCTGTTGGCGATTGTCCCCACCTGGGGATGTCCGGATCTTCACTAATGTGGATCTTTCGTTGTAGGGCACAATCCCTCCAGAGCTTTGTATTGATTTCTTCCGGTATGCTTAGTTCATGGGGCTGAGTCTTCCATACGCGCCAGGGGTGTTGCGACAAATTTTCTTTCCAAAGATCCATTACATGTAGAGTGTCCCTTGCCTACATTTGTTGGTGAAGGGGATTTATCTCTTCTATTGAGTGTAGAGGTGGTAATTGTTGCCAGGAGTCTCGCAAGAATAAGGATTTCTCTCCATTTCTTACTTCCCAAAAAACATGTTTTTGAATAAGAGGTCGATTTCACCAGGTTGTGTTCCATATGTTGGATCCTTGAATTGAGTCATTGAGTTTGTTAAGGAGGTCCTCGCTAGTGGTAGGTGCATATTTGAGTCTCCAAATTTTTTCCCATAGCTCCGTGGGGTGTTTGAGCTAGCACCACCATAGTTCCCCCCCCATAATGCGATTGAGCTTACCTGGGTCCTTGAGTCTTAGTCCGCCTATGGATTTAGGCCAACATATTTTATCCCAACCCACTAGAGCCCACTTCTTGTCTGGGTGGTGTCCATGCTAGAGAAAATTTCGTTGGAGGTTTCTTATAGCTTTGATAACTGATTGAGGTGCTGCCAGAGCTGTAAAAAGGTATGTCGACAGAGCTTGAAGCATCGATTTTAAGAGAACAAGTCGAGTTGTGAGGTTAAGGGAGCGGAAGGTCCAGTTGCTTAAACGGTTAGAGATGGATAGCAGGAGGCTATCGCAGGAGATGTTATGAGTGGTTTCCCCCATGAGGAGGATACCAAGGTAATTGGACAAAAGGGAGCTCTTGGGGATCCCCAAAAGTCTGGAGATGTGGTTGTGGATTTCCAACAGGGTGTTGAAGAAGTAGAGTTGCAAGTTGTCAAGGTTAAGAGTGGTTACCAAAGCTTCTACAAAGTCTGTGAGAATGGACTTGATCTTGTTAGCCTCCTAGGTAGTGGGGGTATTCATCAGCAAGGTGTTATCCACAAACTGACTATGGGAGGGTTCCAACTAGAGATTGTTAAGGGGAAGGCCTTTAATGGAACCATCATCAATTGAGGTGCTAATATGCCGATCAAGGCCTTCAACCATTGTGACAAAAAGGAAAGGGGAGAGGGGGTCCCCCTGATGAATTCCTATGGAAGGGGAAAAGGGTTGGGAGGGCACTTTGTTAACTAGAATGGAGAAGAAGGATGAATAAGTGAGCTGCATGATCCAAGCTATCTAGGTGGAGTCAAAACCAAAGGCTTTGAGGAGGGAGTGCATATATTTCCAGCTTATTCTATCAAAGGATTTAGAGAGGTCAAGTTTGATAAGCATACCTGGGGTACGAGTTGAATTGAGCGAGTGTATTACCTCATACGATAGGATGAAACTATCCATGATTTGGCGTCCCTCCACATAGCTTGATTGTTCCTTGGAGATGATGAAAGGAAGGACCGGTTTGAGTCGAAGAGCTATTACCTTCGTAATAATTTTGTAGATCACATTGTAGAGGGCTATGGGACGAAACTGCTTTGGATGTGTTACTCATTCTTCCTTTGGGATTAAAATAAGGAAAGTGGCATTGAAAGCTGAGAGGAATTGTCCAGATGTTTTGGATTCCTCTACTTCTTGCCATAATTATTCCCTGATCAGTGGCCAACAGTAGTGAAAAAAGTCTATTTTTAAGCCATCCGACCACGAGGCTTTGTTGAGTGGCATTTCTTTGACTGCTTGATCAACTTCCTCTTGTGTGATTGTCCTCATCAATGTTTCATTCTGTTCCTTTGTGATCAGGGAGGGGATGTGCCTGGTGATCTTGCTTATGGTAGGCATTCTATCCCTTATGGGTTCCATGAGGAGATCTTTGTAGTAGTGCATCAAATCGGCTTCTATGCTTGCGTGGTCTAGAATGGGGTTACCCTGGTTGTCTTCTAGTTTAGTAATTCTATTGATAAATCGTCTGTGCACCATGGAGTGGTGGAAGAACTTGGTGTTCTTTTACCCCTCCTTAAGCCATTGTACTCTAGATTTCTGTCGCCAGAGTAGATCCTCTTGCTTCTGACGCTCCTCTAGATCTTTCTATAAATTTTCTTCTTCCTTTGTAGACTCTACCATCCTTCCTTGTAGAATAAATTCCTGTTGCAGGTTCTCTAGGCGTTGCTCGATCTCCTGCTTTTTATGGAAGATATTACCAAACACATTTTTATTCCATTTCTTTAGATTCCATTTGAATATTTTTAGCCTTTGCTGGAATTTGTATGCATGTGTCGTGGTCTATTTCTGCCTTCCGCCATCAAATTGTACAAAGTTCTTGAAAATCTGGGTGGGTGAGACAAACATTTTCGAATTTGAAGGGCTTGAGCTTGGGTATATCTCATGTATCTAGCCAGAGGGAGACTGACCAGTGATGTGAACTAGCTTTTGGGAGAATTTTGGCTTCTAACATTGGATCATCCATCAGTAATAATTCATAGATGAGGAAGCGCTCTAGAATACTTGCAACATGTTGGGGGCCAGACCTTCGGTTGGACCAAGTGAAAATTCCATTTCTAGTTTCTATGTCTTTCAAATTGAGCTGGTCTATTAGAGCTCTAAACTTACCACTGTTCTGATATAGTCTCTTTGTGCCACCAGTATTTTCCTCTAGCATGAGAATGATGTTGAAGTCTCCCCCTATTATCCAGTGTGTCGATCCCAACAATGAACTTACTGTAGATATCTGATGCATAAACAAGTCTTTGTCTTGGGAATTTTTCGGTCTATATGCATTTGTATTAATTCCATCTTTGTTGGATCCTAGGGCTCTAAAGTGGACTGTTAGTGTACCAAATGTGGAGAAAGGTTGGTATATAAGAACTGTGGAAGGGTTCCACAAAATGGCTAAGCCCCCTGCAACACCATTTGAATCTGTGTGAATGAATTTACAATTCCTCCAACATTGTTGAAAGATGTCCTCAACAGCTTCCCCAACACATTTTGTTTCCTATAAGAGGAGAATTTCTGGATTCTCTGCACAAGTACTGTCTCAAAGGGTCCTTTGTTTGGACCTTCCATTAAGCCCTCTAATATTCCAGGTGATGATCTTCATCATAATGAGTTAGGTGGTTGAGAGATGTATCCTTCTGTGAGGTGGTGGATCTGTCCCGAATTGAGCATTTAGTTTCATACCTCCTTGATAAGTTGGTGTGGTGATTTGTGGCCTTAGTGTTTTCTATTCCTTGGGGTGTGCCTAGGCTCAGGAACTAGGTCTGGGGATATTCTTAGATGCGAAGTGGCCCCTACCGTGGAATCGATGAAAATTTTATGCACTTTCCTAAGTTGTTCTACTGGGATGGTTTGCCTATCCTTTTTATTGAAGGCTTCCTCCAGTTTCTCCAGGTCGATGTCCACTAGATCCTAGTCATCTAACTGCATGAGGGTGTCCCCCCCTTCCTTTGGATTGTCCTCATTCTGTTGATCTATGGGATCTGTTTCGTGATTTTGTCCTTTGGTTGGTTCCGCCTGTAGCTTGGCCTTTCCTTTGTCCTTGTCCTGGTTTCCCTTCTTGTGCATATTTTTCACTTCCTCTTCTGCTGGGAGATGATTTAGGATATCAAAAGAGTTGTTGGTGGGGATTTTCTAGTTGCTTTCTTGATTTTGCTTCCTAAGGGGTTGTTTTTTCCTACATGTGATTGTTGTGTAGCCATCCTTTTTCCTTCCATCCCCTGCTTTTGGATTTTGAGCATTTAAAGGACAGTCACGGAAAAGGTGACCATGCTCGTGGCATTTTTCTGCAGCAGGAAGGGAATGTGCTCATAATCCATGGTTTGGTTCCAGTCCTCATCTTGGTATTCTAAGGTTACTGAACCTGGTAGGGCCTTCGATATGTCCATGTAAACACATATGCGGGCATATGAGGTGTATTTCCTTTGTTTTGTCGCCTCTGAGTATTTTACATATCTACCTACCGTATTCCCTATTCACATGAGTATTTCCTCAAGCCATAATTCTTGGGGTAGGGAATAGAAATGGATCCAGGTTGGTGCCATGGTGAAATCCTCTTTCTCTGGGCTAAAGTGATCCGTCCAAAACCTTAAGAATAGCCCTGCTGAGTTATAGAAAAAAGGCCCATTGTCAAAGATCCGATCCTTGTCCTCTAAGTTGTAGAGGATGATTGTAAAGAACCCATTGGAACTGAGTTGAACTTCATATTCTCCCTTTGGGTTCCACCAGTCCCTGATCCACCACATGAGGTCTCTTTTTGATGGCCAGAGGCCCAAAATTTTCCCTATTAGGGCATGCTCTTTCATAAACTGGGTGTGTTCCCCAAACCTGGTTGAGTTGATAGTATATCTGGGTGGTTTATTAGATTGGGGATTGCATTTTCCTGGTTCCCATCCTCAAGACACCTTTGGATGATACGTACTCATCTCCACATCCATTTCTTTGTTGAAATATTGTTCCTTAGCGAGGATTTGATCCCACAGGTGGGGCGACGACTCAAAATCCGGCCGCTTAGCTCTTGTCCCCTCTAGTTCATTCGCGGACACATTTCTGTATGAGGGGGGTTGCACCCCCCTGGGTTTATTGCTAGAGATCAGACACTTTGACTTGGTGGTGTGCAGCAGGTTAGGGTGCGACTACTCCGTCTACAGGTGGAGGGAGTGGACGCATGCAGAAGCTAGGGTTTTCGTCTAGGTTTGCTATCGATTCACAGATCCCTCCGGCATGATCACATTTCATAAAATAAATAAATAAATAATTTTCTTGTTTCTCAACTTTAAAACCTTATTACCGCACTTGCATCATGCATTTAATGCTTCTTCTAACACTTTGTACAAATATTTATTGCATTGTATTAACTCTTTATTCACCATCAATGCCCAGGCTATTCACAATCATGCGCCACGATGGTTGAAAATATAAGTGTTAGAACAAAAAATCCTCTAGAAAATATTTCATTCAATTACATGTATTATGATATGTTGTTTTATTCAAATAATATCCTTGCAATACTCGTACATAAATTAAAAATTACAAATAAGTGTTTGAAATTATTGGTTGTTTTGGACAATGCAACATCGATATTTCTCTCAAATAATATATCAAAATTTATAAAATTAATTGTTGTATATTTAAAAACTTATGATATTAGTAATTAGTATATCTAAAAGTTATTAATATTAATTACTAATTGTTTTGGAGAATGCAGTATCAATGTTTCACTCCAATAATATTATCTGAAAATTTATGATATTTATAAATGTTTCAACAAAACCATTTTAACTCTAACTTTCTAGAACATTTTTATAATCTACAATGTACATTCAATGTAAAGTATTTATATTATAAAGAAAATATAGTCAATCCACATTATTACCATATTTTCCACACAAAAGATCAAACTAGAATTTTCCTCCCCGGTATCAGTGTTAAATTATAATTTTTTATTAGTGCATTTATTTGTTGTGTGGTTGGCCCATTAGCTCGTGGGGTTGGTTTCATGGAGTGAACTAGTTATCTTGACTGTGGACTTAGTTTATGGTGCATTTACATTGCATTTAATAGACATCATTGTTGGTTGTCTAGGTGGAATGTGTTTGTGTTGCATTTACATTGCTTTCATTGTTGGGAGTGTTTATTCGGTATTCCTGTTAGAAAAATCAATGCCAAACCACCACTCAAATTGTTTTATTGTGTCATGGTATGTTGTAGTTTCAAAATCAGCTACTTATTTGAAAATGTTATCGTGGTAAATTTAGTGAAGGAACATATATTCGAATCGTGGCAATTCTCATCTGGTAGCCACATAGATACCTTTGGTCTTCACTTGCTTGTATATTTTTTTTTCCTTCAACACAATCTTCTCCCTTAGCTAAGGTTTTTTCCTCCCCATCCACTGATGGGAGCCTCACTTTTAAAAATATGAAGTTTTGTGATAAAAAAATAAAGGTTTATGATGTTTTCCTTTGTGTCCTAGAAAATATTTGTAATGTTTTTCTTGGTATTTGATGATTAGCTACTCTAAGTTGTAAATTTGCAAATTGTGTTTTTATGTTGTTTTAAATTATAAATTCAATTACAAATTATGTTTTTTAAGCTAAGTGACCATGTATTCAAATCTTCTATATGATTGTGGCTTACAGGGTCTATATTTCCAACCAACTTAAAAATTAACATATCAACATCAAATTCTATGGTTGGTTGCCATGCTCTTCATCCCTTATTTAAAGGCCATCTTTAATTTAGCATCTTCAAAAATGAAGTAATGTATTT
Source organism: Picea sitchensis (assembly GCA_010110895.2). Lineage (NCBI taxonomy): Eukaryota > Viridiplantae > Streptophyta > Pinopsida > Pinales > Pinaceae > Picea > Picea sitchensis. Next base: position 29,176 of record SNQJ01S0001856.1, read on the forward strand.
GTGGTTTTACTTTAATTTCCTCATTCTTCACTCGTTAATGATTGAATCGAGGGGTCTAAATTAAAGACTTAAATAATATTTCTCTTATGATAAATGTTTGAATTGAGAGTAGGAATTAAAGATTTTGTTAGACCATGTAGCAAATGAGTATAGTGTAAGTAATGGGATGGACTCCACATAATTTATATAATTATTTGTATTATCATTAATTTATGAGATTATTTGTTTATTTTGGGATAAATATGGAGAAGCAGGGAGAGAGCTTGTCATTCAAATTTTATATTCACAAATTATAAGGAAATAGTTGAATCTTTGTTGTTTGTTTCCGACATTGTTTAAGATTACCTGTGAACAATGAAGCTTTATACCATCATTCACTTGTCTCACTATTTGTTCGTCGAATTTTAATTTCAATCATGAAATTAAAATTCAAAAAAATATAATAGAATCCAATACCACCTAACTATACAATAGAGTCCGAACACGGTGATCGATATTTGTAATTCCCTTTGTTTTTTTGTTTTCTTTTCTATTCGTTCCATTTTTTTGCATCAACGATTCTGGTGTGAATTACATATTATTCCATTCCATTGGTCCCCACTGAAGGCTAGGACTATAGAAATGAGGTTGAATTCCTAGTATTTCAAAGGTTGACTTCAATTCTTTTCTAAATTCTAATGTTAGGTAGAGGAAAATGTAAATATTAATTTTATCAAAATTAAAATAAATAGAAAAAAATTATTTTTATGAAGTATGATTGGCTCTCAACTTTGAGGCCTTATTGCCATATTGGCCACGCACATTTAACACTTTTTCTAAAACTTTTTAAAAGTATTTATTGCACCACTTTAGCTATCTATTCACCACTAATGTCGTGGATATTCAAAATCTTGAGCTAGGACAGTTGGAAATATGTGTCTTTTCCAATGTTTTCCAGATAGAACATGAAATCCTCGAGGAAATATTTTGTTCAATTACATGTATTATGATATGTTTTTTTTTTAAATAGTATCCTTGCAACTCCAGTGCATAAATTAAAAATTGCAAATAAGTGTATGAAATTGCTAGTTGTTTTGGATGATGCAATATCAATGTTTCTCTCAGATAATATCTCAAAATTTATGAGAATAATTGTTGTATAGCTATGATAGTTATATCCAGTAGTTGACCCATAAATATTGAACCTTACTCAACCAATTTCATTTCATGACACGTACTAAAGTGTTTCTGAACTGTAAATAAATTCCATGGCTATACCAATATATGCTTTTAATTGAAATTTTATGGTATAGGAATAATAATATAGAATAATATCCTATATCTTATACTATGAGTGTATCTCTCTTGGAATATTAATATAGAACATACTTTCACACCTGCAAATAACAAGCACATTGACATAGACTTCTGGGTTCGCGCTGTCGAATTGCAGAGACTCTCACTTGACCCCTACCTATGCTTATGTCTGGAGCTCATTTGTCACTGATTTTTTTCATTTGATCATTAGTCACGGTGTCTTATAAAATGGAAGAATTAAATTGTCCTTATTAGGCTGCCAAATCCACTACCTAATGTTTCCACAAGACCACAAGACCATATGGCATGATGTGATAGAAATAACAATGGCCCATCCTTGATATTATAACCATAATAATAATTCTAATCATGATCAAATGATTCAAATTTCTAAGATCTTAGCCCGAGCCATTAAATAAAACAATGAATACTCTATTAATAATATATGTAGACCTAGACTATCCACTCGATTGAGAAGGAAAGGGAGGCATGACAATGTTGGTAGAAAATATATGCTTCATCATATTGGAAAGGGGGAAAATATAAGAAGAAAACATCCGCTACACATCAATGTAAAAATATCATCAACCATTGCAATCATTGCAACATTGATGGACACACTAAGGAAAAGTGTTAGAAACTAGATCTAGATATTAAATCAAAGAATCACAAGAAGGACAGAAAGAAAAATAACCTTCTAGCCACATATTCAAGCAATCAGGTTGAAAGTAGCTCTGATGTGGATGAAATATTGTCTGCACATCTGTGCAGAAGGAGGTGAATATAAGTAGCCTGTATCACCAGGAAGAGAAGGAAATGACCAATCTCTTCCACATCAAGATTCAGATCAAGAAGACCAAGATAGATGCTTTGTTCGACTCTGGTTCATAGGCTAATATCATAGTAGCGGATTGGGTAAGAAAGCTTGTATTGGAGGTTCACGATCTTCCTATCCCCTATCCATTGGGTTGGGTAAAAAATAATGTAGAGATCAAGGTAATAAAGCAGTGAAAGATTAAATTTGTTGTAAGTGTTTATTTTATAAATGAAGTAGAATTGGATGTAGTACCACTAGATGTATGCGAAGTAGTGTTTGGAAGACCCTACATGAGGGATGCTATATTCATGTAGAGAGTCGATCAATACTGCCTCATCAAGGATAATAAATCCTTCATCATCAACACACACAAAGGAAAATAAAAAAATTCACTACTAAGTGCCAATCAAGCTGAGAAACTAATCAATTCTAGCATGAAATATGTTTTACTTTTCCGAAGGGAAAATCGGTCTAGTGAAGAGTCATTAAAAGTAAAGACATCCCTGGAAGGGTGTATTAAGGAGAAGAAAAATGATTTGCAGGAGTTGCTAAAGGCATACAAGGGAGTGTTCCATGAGCCTAAAGGGATACCACCTAAGGGGGAAGTGGAGGATGGAATCCAATTATTTCCAAACTCCCCCTTGCTAAATATTAGGTTGTATCGATAGTCCATTTTGCAAGCAAATGAAGTAAATAAGTACTTGCAATAGTTGTTGGATCAGGGTGTGATTTTACCAGGTACATCATGTTGCGGGTCATCCATCATAATTGTGCCCAAGAAGAATGAGACTAGGATAATGTGTATCGATTACATGGCATTGAACCAGATTACATTGAAGAATCAATACCCTTTGCCCAAGATCGATGATCTGTTGGACCAAATGCAACATGCTAATTAATTCACTAAGATGGATTTGAAATTAGGATATCACCAGGTATGATTCAAAGAAGAAGATACCCGGAAGACTACCTTTAGACAAGGAGAGGTTTGTGTAAGTGGTTGGTTATGCCATTCGGTTTATGAAATGCACCGACTACATTTATGAGACTAATGAATGATGTTTTACGCCCTTATCTATATTCATTTGTTATTGTCTATTTAGATGATATACTAGTTTATAGTGCTACCTGGGAGGCACGCATCTCACATCTTATGCAGGTGTTAGAGACCCTGAAGAAGCATTAGTTGCTTGCCAATCTCAAGAAATGTGAGTTTTCTCAGCATTCTATGGTGCATATGGGGTATGTGATTGGTGGAGGCAAGATCAAGATAGATCCCGCCAAGATGGAGGCCATCATGAAATGGCCAGTTCCTACAAATTGCACATAAGTTAGGAACTTTTTGGGAGCAACACGATACTTATAGAAGTTTGTAGCTTCATTTTTAGCAGTAGATGCACCAATCCACACAATAACAATGGGTAGTAAGAGTTTCCAATGGGGGAAGAATCAATAGAAGGCCTTTGATGAGTTGAAAATAAATATCATTCAAGCACCGATTTTCGTGCTACCAAACTTGTCGAATCCCTTTGAAGTGGAGACAGATGAAAGTGGGTATGCCATGGGAACAATATTGATGCGCAGGGAGGAAGACATGTTTTCTATCATTCTGAAGTATTTCATGGGGTGGTCCTCAACTACCCTACCTACGACAAGGAGCTCTATGCTTTGGTAAAAACTGTCAAAAAGTGGAAGCACTATCTGATGGGAAAAGAGTCCATCCTCCACACTGATCACCAACTTCTCTAGTATTTGCAGTCCTAGAGTAATTTACAACAAACCAGGAAATACAAATGGATGAGGTTATTACAACAATTTCATTTGGTCATAAAGTATAATAAGGGTAGAAAAAACAATTTGGAAGACATGCTTTCACAACCACCCACATCTAAGATTATAGCTTTGGGAACTCTGATGCACATGGAGCCTTTTACCCATTATGCATATAAATAGGCATACATAGAAGATGAGGACTTCAAGGAGATGTTTCAGTAGCTACATGTCCAAATTCATATAGAAGAAGGCGACAACAAGGCTGACTATAATTTCGAGAATGATTTACTCTACAAGATCAACAAACTTTGTGTCCCTAAAGGTGAACGATTGTATCTTATCATAGAGGCTCACACCTCTAAGGTTTCAAGACATTTTGGTGTTGGGAAGATAGTTTCCAACTTACAGAGGTATTTGTATTGGCCTAGAATGCAAGAAGATGTAGCACGATATATTATAGGATGTATACTTTTTTGTACCAACAATCCCAACAATGGGAAGCAAGGTCTATACCATCCCTTACATCTACCCACTCAACCTTGGTAAAGTATTTCCATGGATTTTGTAGGAGGATTACCAACAACTAGGAAGAGATATGATAATCTATTTGTGGTAGTTGAAAGGTTCAACAAAACATCCATTATCATGCCTTGTAAAAAGACTATCAAAGGACATGAAGCAACACAATTTTTATTTGAACAAGTCTCGGTGCACTTTGGGATACCAAGGAGCATCATCTCATACAATGATACCAAATTTCTCAGTGCCTTCTAGACTACATTATGGGAGAAGATGGACACTAAGCTCAAGAGGTCTACAACATTCACAGACAGATGGTCAAACAAAATTAGTTAATAATAATTTGGTGTAGCTTTTGAGGGGTTACAATCAGAGGCATTCGAAGACCTGGGATAAAAATTTGATCTATCCACACTTCGTAAGTCACCTTTTGAAACTTTCTTTGGATATTTTCCACCTTCACCCTTAGATTTTGTATATAGACAACATGGAGGAGTGAGGGAGGACCTCACATAAGATGCATTAAAAGAATAATTTTTTTTTTGAGAAGATCAAGAAGATCTATTTGCAAGTAAAAAAGACACTGAAGAAGTCATAGGAAAAGTACAAGGCTATACATGACCAACACAAAACAGAGAGAACACTCAGAGTGGGAGACAAAGTATGGTTAGAGATAAATAAAAAAAGACTACAAGCTCTTGGTAAGAATATCAAGGCACTACGTTATGGTCATTTTGAGGTATTGTAAAATATGGGAGATAACACCTACAAACTCAGTCTACCCTCATACATGTGCATTTACTCAGTTGTGAATGTGGAGAATCTCAAACTTTATGAGCCCTCCATGTTGGATCAGAAGGAGGAACAATTCCTACCTTCTATAGAGGATTTAGCACCAGATTCTTAGGTAGAGTTGGCAGATGACACAATTTTGTAGAAGCATTCCAGAACTACAAGATAGGGGCAACATGACCTTTGGAAGGTTGGGTTGAAAGGAAAAATTCCAGGCAAAGAAAAGTGGTACTCCAGGGAGAAGGTAGAGGAAATATTTCCTCACCTCATTCAATAAATATTTTGGGGACTAAAATCCTCCCTAAATTGGGAGGTATGATCCAAGTTGGGTCATCATATTATTTTCCATCTATCTCGATGATTTCATAGTGGAAAAATTTGGAGGAATCAACTTACATGGTCATTTTAATGGCAGGTTCTAGTTTGGAAAATTGGGGTTCAAAAACCTTCTAGAGCCATTTTGAGGCATCAAAATGCATCTTTTAGGGTCAAAACTTTCCTAGCAATAACTAGAACCCTGTGATACTGTTCTACACATTGATACCTTCCCAACAGTGCACAAATCGTGTTAATTAGAGCTCGTATGCAAAAGTTATGCCTCCTACAAGTTGACCTATCGTGTTGACCACCATGATACGAGATGATGCCACATAAACATTCATTACTCATACATATGGGGCTATCAACGTGAGGACTTTCAAGAAGATTATATAAGGTCCAAAACCTTATACAATTGAGGGTTGAGGAAGTCAAAACCAAAACCCTAGATAACTATCGGGCTATGTTAAATACTGGGGGTTCTAAGAGGAGAAGGGGTTCCATTCTATGTTATTGTATTTCGTTCCATAGTAGAGTAGAACAACTGGGAGTGGGAAAATTAGAGAGCATAACATAAGGGGTTAATGTTTTGTAGCATCCTAGCCGACCACATGTCTTAGGTAACTCCATAGTGAGTGCCTTCTCCTTTGTACTTGCATTATTTTCATACCAAAGAAAAGAGAACATAACAACCTCACCTTCTCACTAGGTCTTCTCCCACAAGGGTTTCCCAGAGAAAAAAATTGTGTTATTTTGTGGATGGTGTGTGACTATATTTCATTGTTCTCTATTTTCCATATTTTATCTATTTCATGCATAAGTAGAAAATGAGTAACTAAAGATTATGAAATCTAAAGGAATTTAACCTTCATAGTGTAGATTTAAGTTTTATTTATTAGATCTATTAGGACAAATTGTTCTAGTGGAATATCCACGATAGTTTATAGATCAAATTCCATATATGTGCATGCATACAAATGCACATATATTTTGTATATATGTATGTGTGCATATACGGAAACACTTCCATATATATACATAAAAAGTACATATACATAGTTCTTCAATACAAATGTGCATATATGCATGCATATACAGATTATATGGAAGTACTTTTATATATAAACATGCATACACATGCACATATATACAAAATAGCTTCCATAAATGCATATGCATACAAATGTGCATATACAAAACATATATAAAATATATGGAACAAAATGAAATAGCTATTTATATGGAAAATATCCTATTTATAGGAATTCCAACTCCAAATTGAGAATTATCACCAACTACACTCCCATTACCTAAATACTTAAAACTAAATATGCACTTTTTAAATCTTTGAACTCAAACAACATTGTTTCACTGAAAGATTCTATTATCAATCATTAAACTTGAACTTAATTCCAAAATCTCGATGTACTCCATGAAATATCTTGTGTTCATTAGATCTACATGAATCATTCAACTATAGATCATTTTGAACTTGGTTCTTTGACAACACCAACAATATCCCACATGATGATAAACCAATTTCATGAATCTAATCATTGACCCGATTGTGTTTCTGTCCCCATTTCAAATCATCACAATTGTTGTTTATTGGCATGCATGTCTATAATCAAAACTCGAAGAAAAATGATATTAGATGTTACTTTGTTTCAAACTTTTGTGAAATATAAAATTATGAACAAAGTGTAATAGACATTTGATGTCACATTTGACTCCCCTTCATTTCCAACACCGCTCCTCGACATTGACAAATAAGGAAGCGTATAAAAGTGAATTAAACATTATCCATATGCCATTCTTCTACATAAAATAGTAGCAAAAGTGCAAAAGTTTTTTTGTTAGGAATCAAAAGATATTTGATTCAAGTAGAGTTAGAAGTCTTTCTCACAAGGAAAATGAGGAAGAAATGAATTTGGATAATGATATAACTTTGTCCATGTATGAAATTTCTCCCAAATTATTATCAAATTTGTGTATGAAAAGAAAACATTTTTGTTACAAAATCAGATTACTTATTTTGAACCACTCTCATTAAAAGGTGCTAAATAATATAAAGATTAAAGAGGACTCTTTCGCCATTAAAAATATTTTTGGGAATATCAAGTTTGTAGTAGATGCTAAATCCCTCTAAGTGAAAGTGCTATGCGATATTGTGGGTTGGGAATTTGACAATTTAGCCATGTAAATTTGGAAACGTTTATAAATAATCAAGAATAAATTACAAAGTGCAAAAGTAAAGAAGCAATTAATTAAATGAAACTAAAAATCTTACCAACTAACTCTAAAATTTAGGGAAAAGGGTAGATAATAAAACAAAAATCTATTCCAACTACTATGGAGGATGATGTCATCCATCCTTCACATGAACTTAAAATCCTCGTTAAATTGTAAACAAGTATGTATAATCATTGAATAATCATATAATAGTGGTGCAGTGTAACAATAAGGTTTCCGTCAATTAGGTGGAATTATAACTTACGAAAAAATCTCCACTGGATTTCGAAAAATAATTTCAATGGAAAAGAGATTTATTTTGTCTAGTAATTAACTTGTTGTTATATATATGTTGCCAAAATATCATCTACAATAATTCATATGGAAAGCCGATCCAAATGTGAAGAGCTACTTCTTATTAGTCCCTTCCTTTAGGCCAGGGATTATAGTAATCGCTTGGTCATTTTTTAATACTCCCGCACACATTTCAATACTTTTTAACCCGAAGTTTGGAAGGTCGTTTCAATTTTCACTTTTTATCGATGTATTGAATACTCACAACACGTTTTCTTAACCAATCAAAATTTTTGAGGTCTTATTTGGCCTCATATAAAGGCAGGAGATAAGGTAAGAGGCTTCAAACTTAGGTAAAGATATATATATATAGAGTATATATATACCAAGGTGAATTAATGCTAAGTTTCAACTTAGCATTAATTCAAAATATTTAATGTTTAATGTTACTGGCATTAAATGTTTAACGTTACTGGAAGCATAAGCCATCGTCCATAACCCATTGCAATGTAGAGAGGTCGTGGCTTGGTGAGTTGCCAATTGCCCTTCAGCTTCCACTTGCTACCCTTTAGGTTCCACTTGTCAACTGCTCTTCAACTTCCACTTGGTCACCTACATGCCACTTGCAAGTAAAATTTATGAAGCTATTTTTCCAAACTGATTTTCGTCCATTGAAAATGATTTCTTTGTAGCCAAGCGATTCTTCAACTGGAACGTTTCTGCAAGCTTCTTCTTCACATGTTTCTGCAAGATTTTTCTTCACAACTACTGATATTGTCAACAAGACGATGAAGATCAACTGTAGCTATCAACAAGACAATTGAGATCAATTGCACTTGTCAACAAGACAATGAAATCAATTGCAGGTTTCTGAGAGGTAATGGTGGTCTTCCAAACCTATACTCTCCGTTTCCAACAATTTTCATTTTTATATTGCCAACGATTTTGATTTAATTTTTTTTATTGCCTTCTTGTGCATAAATATTTACTGCAGGAAATCTCAAAAAAATACAATGATTTTAACTCACCTGGGATATTTTCAGGAAGTCCAAGGAAACAAGAGCTTCCATAGCTATACATGATTTGATAGGGCTTCGAGGTTACCTAAGGCTTCAAGTTTACTTGGTAATGTCCAAATTATAGACTCATTTACTAAATGTGTATAGATTGATGATAAAAGTAGAAAGGTGACAACTGTAAGATATCTTACCAGAAATATGCCAACCATGCTCCTTGACTAGTTGTCCTACTCCTTGACCGGTTGTTCACCCATCTCACTTTTGTAAAACTTGTCTGCCACACCCAATGGGAAAAAATTTGGAATGCTTCCCATGCCACCCAACTTATGTAACTTTTTCAATCCAATCCCACGACTTCACGAGTATAGAAGTGGGGGATTGATGTTTTTGTAAGGGAGCCTTCTATTCTAGGTTATTGTATATCATAACATCAAAATTTGTCCTCTGTTACTTTTTGTAGTATGCATGCCATTTTGAAGGGTGATCATGGTGAGGTAGCAGTCCCCAATCCTCACAACACACTGCATAAGTTTAACACGATGCCCTGGTAAAAGCCTACCTCTTCTTATTATGAAATCCAACATAGAATGACCATAAATCACGACGCCAGACATCATTCATGTATGTATAAAAAAATGAAAACATCCATTGGCTTACCATCAATATGAAAACACGACATCGGATGGACAGAAGGATGTCCACAAAGATAATAAAAACAATCCACTTATTTATGTTGAAGGTCTTGAATCGAAAGGAAGAACCTGCCTCATTTGAATCCCCTTAATTCAGTTGGATACACCTTCACTCGGTCATGAAGTATCAAACCTAAAAAATAATCCCATTATTATTTCTAGAAAGAAAGGAACTAAAGGAAAAAGCGATGAATGAAAAACCAAATCCTCCCTCCCAATTTGGACTTCCATACAAGATGCTATCTGGGTGAAACCCAAATAATTGAATCTACGTAGGGAAACTAGATATATTGATAGAGGCCCTAAGACAATCTTTTCTTCTGCTACTTTTCCTACAACAATCCATACCATTAATTTATTTAGTTTTACCCCTTCATTAGAACCATAAGCACCAATCACAGTTTCCAACACATGAACCTCGTCGAAGAAAATCCAAGGCCAAAATAATGTAGTCAGAACGTTGTTTATTATCTATCTCTAACATAACCTTTATTATGTTTATGAATATTTTGATCCAAATTATCCACCACCACTTGCCGCACTAGTTATTTTAGACCCAACAAAAATGATAGATTCAATTGTCTCCCGATTCCAAATCTAGTGTGTCATGTTGATCTCACACATGAATGTACATATATTAGTAGAGGAGTTGCATTCTTTTGGCAACAGGAGGAGGTTTCTCACAATGTTTTGGTAGTAGGATCATGTTTCTCAGAGCAATTTCGATCTCATGAAGTCGCTTTCCTGCTTTCCTAACCTGAGAGAAATTGACAGATAGAGAGGCCATGCTATATTCTTTGAGAATGAAAATTAAAAACGTTGAAGTCTTTGGCGATGTAGAGCTTATTGTGAAGCAAGTAAACTGTCAGTACCAAGCCAAACATCCTAGACTAAGGTCTTACCAAAATTGTGTTTGGGATCTGATCGAAAACTTCTTCTCTTCTGTTAATATTCACTTTATTCCAAGAGAAGAAAACCAAAAGGAGGATGCTTTAGCCAAAGAAGCTTCAATATTCACACCTCCCACCACTTTTAAATTAAAATACCATATACAAATGAGGCATAGGCCTTCCATACCAAATAACATACAACATTAGCAAGTTTTTGAGGATGATGAACAACTCCGAAAGTTTTTAGAAACTGTATATGAGTTTGCCGAAATGCATGCAGACCAAGAAAACCAGAATGACCCCATTTGGATCATGCAGGAAGGGGAAGACCCCCAAGAATTCCAAGATAAAATTCCTGACCATCGTATGCTTGTTTTGAAAAATAATGAGATCCCCAAGGGTCTAATTCCCTTAGAAAGGTTATTCAATCATGAGGATATTCCTCTGAAATCCACTTTACAACCTCAACCAGAGGAGTTTGAGGATTGCAATATAGGTACCCAAGAAAAACCTAGGTTGGTGAAATTATCCAAATACCTGCCTCCTGAAATCAAAAGCAAGTATGTTGAGTTGCTTAGACAATATAAGGACATTTTCGCTTGGTCTTATGATGAATTGTGAACTTATGACACTACTATAATAGAACATAAAATCCCTCTGAAACATGGTGTCAAACCATTTAAGCAGAAACTCAGACAGATTAACCCCATGTTACTACCAGTGATAGAAAAGGAAGTCAAAAAACTTCTAGATGCTAAAATCATTGTCCCATTGAGATATTCCGAATGGGTGGCCAATTTAGTTCCAGTAAGAAAGAATAATGGTGAAATCAGACTTTGTGTAGACTTTAGAAACCTGAACCGATCATTACTTAAAGACAATTATCCATTACCTAAGATGGATCATGTTTTAGAAAAAGTAGTTGGAACTAACAGAATGTCTATGATTGATGGTTTTTCAGGTTACAATCAAATTGCGGTACATCAAGATGACAAAGAAAAAACTAGTTTCACTACCCCTTGGGGTACCTTTATGTATGACAAGATGCCTTTTGGTTTGATGAATGCAGGGGAAAATTTCCAACGAGCCATGGATATCGTTTCTGTGGGCGAGAGGGATAAGTTTGTTGTTATCTATCTTGATGACTTGACTATTTTTTCTAAATCTGATGCAAAACATTTGACACACCTCAAACAAACTTTTGAAAAATGTCGCAAATTCGGTTTGTCACTTAACCCCAAGAAATATCATTTCACGACGCAAGAAGGTAAGCTTTTAGGTCACATAGTATCTAAAGATGAAGTCAAAATAAATCCTAAAAGGGTTGAGGCGATAGATACTATAAATATTCCTAGAAATGTAAAGGAAATTCAGTCCTTTTTAGGAAAAATAAACTTCTTGAGAAGATTCATTCCTAACTTTGCCGAAATTGTAAAACTGATCACAGATATGCTGAAAAAGAACAACGAGGTGAAATGAACAAGTGAAGCCAAAGTATATTTTCAACGAATCAAGAAAGTTATAAGTGAAGCACCAGTCTTGGCAAGTCCTGATTACACAAAGGAGTTTCTAATTTTTTCTTTTGCTTCCGAACACACTATCGCAGTTGTATTGTTACAGAAAAATGAGGAAGGTTTTGAACAACCTATTGCATTTTTCAGTAAAAGTCTCAGGGATGCTGAGTTGAAATACAATATATTGGAAAAACAGGCTTATGCAATGGTGAAAGCTCTCAAGGCTTTCAGAACGTATGTATTGCACTCAAAGATCATAGCTTATGCACCTACAAGTTTTGTTAAGGATATACTGGTTCAGGCGGATAGTGATGGGAGAAGAGGCAGATGGCTAGCTAAGATTCAGGAGTTCAACCTAGAAGTCAAACCAACAAAACTCATTAAAGGTCAAGGTTTGGCTAAATTACTGGCTGAATCAAACTTGCAAGCACTTGGAATAAATCAGCTGGAAGAGAATGAAGGATTTTTAGAGGTAGACGAACTTGATGTCATCGCTCCCACTACTGAGATTCAAGGCAATTTCTCTTCTTCAGTATGGTATTGTGATATTGTTTCTTATTTATTGACTCTTTGATGTCCCAGCGAGTTAACCCCATCTAAGGTTCGAACATTGAAATTACACTCTGTAAAATATTGTATCATAGACTGTAAATTGTATTGGAAAGATCCATTAGGTTTCCTGTTGAGTTGTTTAGTAGAGACTGAAACAAAAAAGGTTATAGATGATTTCCACGTGGGAGTGTGCCGAGGACACCATGCTTGGCGAGCTAGAACTTAAAAAATCTTAAGAGCTGGGTAGTACTGGCCCAAATTATTCATAGATGTAAACACTAAAGTCCGAACTTTTACTCCTTGTCAATTGTTTACTGGAAAGCAGAAAGTCCCAACTTTACCACTAGTTCTCGTTAAAACTGAAGCTCCATTTCAGTAATGGGGTCTTGATTTAATTGGAGAAATCCACCCACACTCCAATGCTCAACACAAGTGGATTCTAACTTCTATAGACTATTTCACCAAATGGGTGGAAGCTATTCCCACGAGAAACACAACTGACTCGGTAGTAATCAGTTTTCTAGAAGAAAATATTTTATCCAGATTTGGCTGTCCCCGAAGATAGTCACTGACAACGCACAAGCATTTAATTCAATGGCCATGATAGGTTTCTGCCAAAAATACGATATCGTGTTAGGGCACTCCACTGCTTACTATCCACAGGGTAATGGTCTAGCTGAGTCATCTAACAAAAGTTTGATTACTATAATAAAAAAGGTGTTAACTGAAAATAAAAAAGCATGGCATGTTCATTTGAAATATGCTTTATGGGCTAACATAATAGGTACCAAAAGATCAATTGGGATGTCCCCTTTTCAGATGGTATATGGTACTGATGTCGTTTTACCAATAAATCTTGCACTACCAGTAATGAAGCTCTGGAAAGATTCAAACGAGGAGCCAAACAATATTACCAGAAGGATAAACTAGTTGATTGAAGTTCAGCAAAATAGGTCAGATGTAGATGAAAGGCTACATAGATATCAAGATAAGATGAAGGCTATATTCGATCAGAAAGAAAAATATAGGGAATTCCTCCCTGGCGATTTGGTCCTAAAATGGGAAGCCAGAAAATAAGATGTTGGTAAACATGGCAAGTTTGATCAGATCTGGTGTGGCCTGTACAATGTTTCAACTTTCGAAGGAAAAAATGCCTTTTTGTTAGAAAATTTCGATGGAAAGATTCTCAACGCCCCTGTAAATGGGCGATATCTTAAGCACTATATGCAGTACTGTGTCCTCGAAACCTTCATTGTATATATCAGTTTGTTTTCATGTTTTTATTATAGTTATATTCTTTGGTAATTTTTATTTGGCTGTAAATATAGGTAACTATCAAAAAAAAAAATGTAATTTTCTGACTAATAGAAGTCCCTGAAAATTATCATGTTATCTTATTTACAGGAAAGTTACAAATAAATCGAGAAGTTAGAGACATTAAGAGGTGATATTCACGTTAAATACCTGCCTCAAAAGGTAATAAATAAACAATCTTTGGCTGGAAATACAAAGAGCTACTAAGGTACAAATTTATGTTCTGAAAATCCAGATTAAAATGTCTTATGTGACACAAATAAATAAAACAATAAGTCCATGGTCGCTAATTTCTGAAAATCTGATAAAAAAATAAAAAAATAAAAAAAAATCAAAGGGGGGTTTTAAGGTAAGATTACAAAGGTTTAACAAGAAAATCATTAAGAATGATCGTACACACAAGATTATCAGAAGCCACTTACTTTTTCTATCTTCCCATAGATCTCCTTGAGAAAAGAAAGATCTCACCGTGGCTATAGAAACTCACAGACCATCCCTCAAAATGAGAATTGGTGAAACTTATAGTTCTCCTAACTTTAACTAAATCAGAAGTATGTATGAGCTAATCCAAACAAAATTAACTTCTCTAGCAAGAATAAGCTGATCGTTTTCATTCAAAGAAAGTCCCTGAAAAACATCAATGAAATTTCCCCAAGAATCTCCCCGGAAGCCAAAGATGCTTGAAGGTCAGGAAGAAGATTAGCCCAGAGTTATTAAAGTGAGTTGATAGAGCTCTGTTGGTCAAATTTCAAAAAGATACTCTCCCAAGCATATTATATACCGATTGATTGCCCCCACTTCATAAAAATATATATATGTGTGTGTGTGTGTGTGTGTTGACAGATGGTGAAAGGAAATTCATTATATGATTTCCCTCATCGCAACATTTAAATGCTAGANGAGAAAAGAAAGATCTCACCGTGGCTATAGAAACTCACAGACCATCCCTCAAAATGAGAATTGGTGAAACTTATAGTTCTCCTAACTTTAACTAAATCAGAAGTATGTATGAGCTAATCCAAACAAAATTAACTTCTCTAGCAAGAATAAGCTGATCGTTTTCATTCAAAGAAAGTCCCTGAAAAACATCAATGAAATTTCCCCAAGAATCTCCCCGGAAGCCAAAGATGCTTGAAGGTCAGGAAGAAGATTAGCCCAGAGTTATTAAAGTGAGTTGATAGAGCTCTGTTGGTCAAATTTCAAAAAGATACTCTCCCAAGCATATTATATACCGATTGATTGCCCCCACTTCATAAAAATATATATATGTGTGTGTGTGTGTGTGTGTTGACAGATGGTGAAAGGAAATTCATTATATGATTTCCCTCATCGCAACATTTAAATGCTAGAAAGTATGAAGTGGTGAAATGAAATTCAATATGGGAAATATGATAACTTCACCAGGGTACTGAACAAGCTCGCTGGAAGTGAAGAAATATCTATGTATCTGATAAGGCTATCATGCGTGATTTTCAAAGACGCCATGGTAACCTTTCTTCTTGCAGACGAATTTACATTATAAGCTGATGGGATTCCCTAATTTTGAAAACACTAGATTTATTTTACCTTGATGCAAACCGAGTCAGCTGAAACCTGATAGAATAGTAAATTTTATTTCGATTATCTTACACAAATCTGAGGTCAGTTTTGGGAAAGGAAATCTATTGTGAGCCTATCTCTAGATCCTCAGATGTTTTAGTCTTGAAGAGTTTTCTTAGTTAAGGTTGTGATCTTAATTTCCCTGTTTGGTTCTTCTCCTGGTTTGTTTCGCAGAGTTAATTTTTGACCCCATTCACCCAATGAAGGCACTAGGTCTACATATTCTTCTCGTCCCACAAGGAGACGAGGTCCCCAGTTGGAGCCTATGTTGAAGCAAAGTTTAAATTTTTTATCTCTAACCTAAAACTTCATATTTTTCTAGTATGGAGCCACCCTTAGTTTTAAAAAGAGAGCCAAAGTCTTTCAGGATTCGAGATTCGACATTTCATAAAGCAGTCATTTCGAAGCTAACAACTCCAAAATCCCGGTGTCGTAATCCTGAAAAGGTTTTATTTTAAAGAAGTGATAAAAGAAAAAGTGAATGTTATGAATCCCAACACGCTTTTCATAGAGTACCTTTTAAGTGTGATTAATTAAACCGCTAATTACAATCAATGAATCATAAATCTTTCGCAATTTGGGTTTCCTAGTAAGAAAACATTTTCAAAATATAGGTTCTTGAACTCCCAATCCCCGGTTTCCGAAAACCAGAAATTAACTAGTAATTTTGATTAATTAAAGTTTTAATACAAATGATTAGCGCCAAATTTAATCTTATCACGATTTCGTGATTCCGGGATTGCTTATGACATACCTCTTGGGTACAAGATCTCCGAAACTCTGAAATGCAAAATCGTAAATTTTTTAACAAGGTCTAAAACTTAAATTAAGTCATTTTAAAGCAGGATTAATAATCACTAAACTCATTTTCGCGGTTCGCAATTCGGCGTTTCATAAAGCAGTCATTTTGAAACCCCAATTCAAATATGCTTATATATAGTAATAACTGTAACGGACGAATAAAGATATTGTAAACTTAATTGTGTATCTCTAAGCATATCTTCTTCATTGAAACATTAAAGTCTTACCTCCCATCTCAGTACGTTCGTTGTAAGACAAGTTAAAGGTAATGAAGGTTCCACATTTTGAATTTTATTCTTATCTTTTACAATTACGAGCGAGTTGTGTTTATCTAGGCTTATAGATTTTTCATCTGCAAACAGGTTTTCATTCCATCACGAAAATTATGGCACCTAAGAAGGCACCTAAGAAAAGTGAGGAAGCAGCTGAAAGTTCAAGTCTGGAAGGAGATGTCGTATCTGATACAACACCGCATGCCATTGATTCTATCAAATCTTGGAGGCAAATCTTTGAGAATTTAGATTACGAGATTAATAACTTCCTTCATGTTTCTGAGAAAAAACTTCGAGACAGAGCAGAGTTTGAGCTTCACAAGATAGCAACACACCCGCGGCTCACACCATATAATGATATGATAAATTGGGCCTTAGAGAGAGAAGACGCGCAAACGATGAGCATTTTAGACATCCGAGGTGTCGTCGTCGAATCCTTTAGGCTGGAACATATACAAGTAATGTATATGTTGTCTCCCAATTCTAAGTATATTTATAATGCTCAATTCATAGCCGAATTCCAAAGAAAAGAATGCACAGAGGCAGACCAAACATACCCTGATATAATCAAAGACTGGTGGGGAGTTCCAGCAAAATTCAGGGCTGATACTCATGGCAATTATTCCATAGCCTCATTGAATGAATACATGGTCTAAGTAGCTATGATGCTATGTAGACTTTTTGTAAAGAAAAGTCCTACCCACTTCCCAATGGAATGGGTGCCCCTTTTACATGAAGCAGCTGAAGGTTTTAGTTTTAATTGGAACAAGATTCTATCAGACAATCTATCTAAGGAGGTAATAGAGTATCAAAATGTGAAATCCAAGGGACGACCAGTAGCCTTTTACATGTCTGCATACATCATGGATGCTATATGCTTCATGACCCCTTTCCCTTTGATTAATTGGAGTTGGAACCGAACCTGCAATGAGCCCATTCATGAATACGATTCTAAGTTGTGGGAGGAAAATGTAAAGGATTATTTTTACGAAATTTCTCATTTCGTGTTGATACCGGTGCATCAGATGTTGTATGGTTGTGCACCCCCCCATATTTTCGAGTCAGTCATAGGAATCCTCAAGGGTGTTGCTGACTAGTTTATAGAGGAAAATTTCTCCTACATTAGGGTTTTTGGATGTTCAATCCCTCCCCATGCATTACTGAAATTCCTCCCTGATAGACTGGTATGCAGGGAGGTGGCTTATCAGATAGTAATAGGCGGCATCGAGATAGAACTAAAAGCATCCCAAAAGAAATTCTTGCCGATTTTCCCTGTGTAGGTCGGAAAATTTTCACTACTCAATCTAGGGAATTCCAAGGTTGAGGCTGCCACACTAGGAGAGATAAAATTGCTAGATATCGAACACAGAAAATATGATCCCTATAAAATTGTGGGAAATCACCATGCCCACTGCAACCTGAAAGAATACGAGCATGAACATTTCCCTTGTGACGAAATGTTCAGAGGAGCTATAAATTATGATGAAGTGCTAGCCAGGGTTCAGACTTTGTCACCTGACTTGCAGAACAATTTCCTAAACTTCCATAAACACCGGAGAAATAACAACTCTGCCTCCATAACAAGAAAGCATACCCCCAAGTTTCAGATCAGAAATATAGGATAAAGTGAATACAAAGAAAATTCCAGAGGAGACTGAAACGTCTCCACAAAAAGCAGAAGGTCAGCAGGCAGAGAACCCAGGCCTAGGAATAGAAAAAGGGTTTGAGACACCCCCCATGTCTAGTAAATCAATTTCCCCTTCATCATCAATAGTCCCTGATGATACCCCCAAAACAACAGGGGAGATAAGATCTACAGAGCTAGGTAGTCCCATCACTTCCTTGACTCCGTTACAATCCAATTTTGGTTTCCCCCAGCTGGGAGCTCTATATGTTAGTGACCTTGAGCCTATCTCTAGAGAAGAGATTCCTCCATCTGATTATTTTTTCAGTAAGAAGAGGAAGGCTGTGTTAAAGCAGGAGATGCATCAAAGAGAAAATACCATGATAAAGAAACACAAAATCATAGTAGATGGGCAAAACTTGGAAGAAGAAGATTTCGCTACCGAGGTAGCTGTCTCTATGGGAGCGTTAGCTTCTACTAACCTTTTTACTGTTGATAATATGAAAACACGTCTGAGACAGAGAAATCTCATGATAGCCGATCTACAGGGACAATTACGAGATAATGAGAAAAAGATTAGAGGGGGAATAAAGAAAGGCCTGGATCAAGCCAGAGTTGAGGACAAGCAGGAGATCCAATCCCTAAAGTCAAGCCTCAACGAGATGAATGAGAAAGTGGAATCGATCCAAATGCAAGAAGAACTTGTAATTCAATTACAAACTAAACTAAAGTCAATCGAAGGCCAGGTTATAGATCTGAAATCTTTCTAGGCCCAGTCACTGGAAGTGCATACAAAGATAGAAGTTGAACAACAGAAGTTGATTTCCAAGATAAAGATTATTCAGAATTACTTTCAAGAAGCAAGTAATTCCTTTGATAACATTATCCTGATGGAAAAAGAAGCTAAAGCAGCAAGAGTTACTCTTGAAAGGGAAATCATATGTTCAACAAATGAAGAGACATCTAAAACTACAAAAATATCAACCATAGAGCAAATCATAGGTGACATCATGCTCAAAGTATGGGAAACCAACATAATTGAAAACAAAAGAATAGTTAAGGAAATCAGAGACGACTGCGAAGAATTTTTTGATCTCTTAGACAAAAGGTCATTAAACATTGGAAGAGACAATTGTACAACGCTTCTAGGATAGATAAATATTGTAAGACATCAATTAAATTTTAAAGAGAATTTGAGTGAAATCCAGATAGAAATTTCACAGCTAAGAGAAATGGATGTCACCCTAATAGACAGGTTGTTAGTTAAGCCCAACTTAAAACTGCAGTCGATAAAGTTTGTAGATAAAGGGATTGAAGACCGTCTCCCAAAGATACAGAGAAAGGTTTATCTATTCGAAGCGAAGGATATTCCAGAGCCTCCCATAACTTTCGCACATTTTCTGAACAAATGCATTGAATGTATTGGATCAAAGGAAGGAGAGACTTCGACAAAGCAATAAAGTATCATTTTGAATATTTTTACCATCAAGATAACAGAAAAATAAAGAAGATCATGTAAACAGGTTTGATTTACTTTTAACAAATAGTTAGTTCCTAGAAGTTAGGGAATCACCAACCATCAAGGATTGGTAATTTTGTATAGATGTGATTCTTTAAGACTAAGACAGGGCTTTTTTTTGAACAGATTGTAAGCAAGAAAATTTCATTTGCCAGAATTAATATGATACAGATTGAAGATTCTAGATCTTTTCAAGCCTGAGTTATGTGTTTCTCTATCATTCCATTTTTTATTTAATATCTTTGATGAATGTTTAACTACAACTTAGTGCAACCTCTACTGTGGTGATTAATCAGTTAGATTATCTAATCGTTTACAACTTTTCCTCTGTATCAACTATCAGCGGATACAAGACCTATGAACTTTTTAGATTTTTAAATTATATGCTTCATTAAAGTTATCCTCTCTCTTTCTTCTGTTGGCACAAAGTGAGATTCATATTTAATTGATGCCTCACATTTGTTATACAGCTATATGTTTTTTCTTTCATTCCATGCACAATTTTCTTTAAATTTGACTCATATACCAAAAAACGACCTTTATTTCTGTCATATTATTAATTCAGAGTTTGGAAGTTCTATTTTTTGATTCAAATCAGAAATTTGCAAACCTTAAAAATAAATTTAATCTTTTAAAAAAGAAACCCTTATCCTTCATGACTGTACCAGTCACGAGACAACCTAATATAGAGCCTGGTTTATTAGATTAGACAAGCATTGCTTTAAACCTATTCAATACCATCTTATAGACAATAAGTACACGGGTTGAATTAGAACATTCATGGGCTGAAATTGAAAAGGATATTAACATCCAAGAACAATGGGAAGCTAGACGGAGATAGTTAGGAAATCATCCATAAGACACCCTTCATTATAACTGATATTTCTTCCCTTAGTTTTCCTTACCTTTATGATGCCTTGATGGTATACTTTGCATCCTTAAAGTATAAAATTAGAAACAACACAAGTCATTACTGAATTAAGAACATAGTTTGTATATTAATAAGCTAGTCACATGACAATGGATGTGGAGGCTTATCCATTTGAAAATCAGTTTTTTCATGTTTACATATCCAGACTCATATTTCCACAAATCGTCATGTTTTTTATCGATGCTTTTAAAGAATACAATAATAAACAATTTATTATCTTACAAATCTTTTAACATTTAATAGGATATGCAAGTCATGTTTTTTATGGGTTCTTTTAAAGACCACATTTGACAAGATATGCACTTCATCAAAACAGAGGACTCTATGGATTAATTTAATGGTTATTTGAGTGGTGATCGGATGCTACTCCTTTGTGATTTGAGAAGTTCCAAGAGAATATAAAGAGACTAACCAAAGCCGATATGTTTTACTGTTTCTGAAATCAAACTTAAAAAATAAATACATGTAGATTCTCTTCTTTTCCGAATGATATGGAACACTAGTAAATGGAATCTATTAATTTCAGTAGGAAATGTCGAAGAAAATATTTCATGCTACCCTCGGGCCTCTACACATAAATGGGATAAACATTTGTTGAGGACTCATTGTCCAACTAAAGCTTGGTTAGATGGATTTGGATCTGATACAATTTTTGTCTTTGCATTGCATCCTCTGCCACACGTCTTGCGATTCTCATCTTCCCTATTACGCATACTTTGAAAGAAGCGCTTAGAACATAGTATGTTGGGCTTCATCTGCACACTATCCATCATGATTATGGCCACAACCCAAGGAGTTACACCCTCCTGAC
The DNA here is from genome assembly GCA_010110895.2 of Picea sitchensis. Classification (NCBI taxonomy): domain Eukaryota; kingdom Viridiplantae; phylum Streptophyta; class Pinopsida; order Pinales; family Pinaceae; genus Picea; species Picea sitchensis. The sequence goes on from SNQJ01S0001856.1 coordinate 50,755, forward strand.
ACATTGAGCTTCTCTTTTGCGTGTCTGAGATCATGAATCAAAGACTTAACATTGAGCTTCTCTTCTGACTGTTTGGGCTCATGAATCAAAGACTTAAGACTTAAGGCAGGGACTTGCTTCTTTGCAGCGTCTCTTGTTTAATATCTTACTTATATAAAACTGGTTTGATTGGTCTACTAAAAGGCACAATTAATATGTACATAATAATGAGGTATATAGTGATATGAATTTTATTTCTTGATGAATAATTTCTACGAAAAGTATTTTATTTTATTTATAGGAAAAGTAATATATTGTTTTTTTATCACTAATTTTAAAGAAAAGTAATCGATTAAGTTTTAGGATAAATAATCCAATATTATTACTCAATTTTTTCTTCATTGAAAAACAAAACTTGGAAAATTTGAAATTATAAAGTAAAGAAATTATGAATTTTGAATGATACAATAGGTAAACTAGGGTGTGATTCATTATGCTTATCTAACTTCAACAAAGGCATCATTACATTGTAGGTGTTGGTAAATTCAAATTATGAACATGTAAACCACGATGTGATAAGATAGTTGTGCTTCTTCACAACGAGCTAAGTTGTCATTACAATGTAGGTATTTTTATCATTGCATTATTTGAATTTTTGATGATGTAACATGTAAACTAAGGTGTAAATATGACAGTGTTGTTCTTATCTAAGGTAAGTTAAAGTGTAATTGTAGAGGTCGTCTGCTTAGACAATGTTATTTGTGCTTAACTCTTTCTTTAAATATGTTATATTTATGTATTCTCTTTATGCAAACATGGTAAAAGTATCAAGAATGTACTTAATTGGAGGTTGGCAAGAATAGTCTAAAGGTGCTACTAATTAATCCTTTTTTGATGGGGAAGGAAAATCAATAATTTTGACTTGAAATTTCACAAGAATCATTTTGGATCCATGGAATTGCAGATATTAGATGTTAACATTATAGTAGGGGTACTAGTGGGCATTGAATCCAGTTCTACATCACCAAAAACAATTTCATCAATCCAAAATTGTAATTTCAACAAAGATTGTTCAGTTGAATTCTAATGATGGTAAACCAAAAATGATTGAAAACCTAGAATGAAAGTCTTCTTATTTACTTAAAAGATGACAAGATAATAAAAAAATGAATGAAAAGATATAATATGCATACCATATTCAACATCCAACATAATATATATTCTATTCTCATCATTTTTTTCTTCGATATAACATATTAATCACCCATTAACCATCCCATTTACTATTTAAATTTATGATGACACACTATACCATTCCATTTTATAATATGTTTTTGTCATATCTATCTAGTCTTCATTGAACCCAAATGTAATCTCATTGTATACAACTAACTAATCATGTAAATTTCACCTCAAACCATACACATTTTATAGCAATAATATAAATTTAAAAAAAATATAAAATTAATAAATTAATAATATACAATTATTTGTTTTTAATGTAAATTATAAATATAAATAATTAGACAAGTTATTCAAAGTTCGGTAGAAACACTAAATAACTGATGTGAAAATGAAAATTCTCTTGTTTCACAGAGTTAAGTGTTTTTAATCCAATGTGAATCATTCCAATTTCACAAAAGGAATTCAAAATAATCCAAAGTGTTCATGTTTTTGTTATTACATGTATACTATCTGTAAATCCTTCAGTGAGGAGGGTGCATGNAAAACTTGGAAAATTTGAAATTATAAAGTAAAGAAATTATGAATTTTGAATGATACAATAGGTAAACTAGGGTGTGATTCATTATGCTTATCTAACTTCAACAAAGGCATCATTACATTGTAGGTGTTGGTAAATTCAAATTATGAACATGTAAACCACGATGTGATAAGATAGTTGTGCTTCTTCACAACGAGCTAAGTTGTCATTACAATGTAGGTATTTTTATCATTGCATTATTTGAATTTTTGATGATGTAACATGTAAACTAAGGTGTAAATATGACAGTGTTGTTCTTATCTAAGGTAAGTTAAAGTGTAATTGTAGAGGTCGTCTGCTTAGACAATGTTATTTGTGCTTAACTCTTTCTTTAAATATGTTATATTTATGTATTCTCTTTATGCAAACATGGTAAAAGTATCAAGAATGTACTTAATTGGAGGTTGGCAAGAATAGTCTAAAGGTGCTACTAATTAATCCTTTTTTGATGGGGAAGGAAAATCAATAATTTTGACTTGAAATTTCACAAGAATCATTTTGGATCCATGGAATTGCAGATATTAGATGTTAACATTATAGTAGGGGTACTAGTGGGCATTGAATCCAGTTCTACATCACCAAAAACAATTTCATCAATCCAAAATTGTAATTTCAACAAAGATTGTTCAGTTGAATTCTAATGATGGTAAACCAAAAATGATTGAAAACCTAGAATGAAAGTCTTCTTATTTACTTAAAAGATGACAAGATAATAAAAAAATGAATGAAAAGATATAATATGCATACCATATTCAACATCCAACATAATATATATTCTATTCTCATCATTTTTTTCTTCGATATAACATATTAATCACCCATTAACCATCCCATTTACTATTTAAATTTATGATGACACACTATACCATTCCATTTTATAATATGTTTTTGTCATATCTATCTAGTCTTCATTGAACCCAAATGTAATCTCATTGTATACAACTAACTAATCATGTAAATTTCACCTCAAACCATACACATTTTATAGCAATAATATAAATTTAAAAAAAATATAAAATTAATAAATTAATAATATACAATTATTTGTTTTTAATGTAAATTATAAATATAAATAATTAGACAAGTTATTCAAAGTTCGGTAGAAACACTAAATAACTGATGTGAAAATGAAAATTCTCTTGTTTCACAGAGTTAAGTGTTTTTAATCCAATGTGAATCATTCCAATTTCACAAAAGGAATTCAAAATAATCCAAAGTGTTCATGTTTTTGTTATTACATGTATACTATCTGTAAATCCTTCAGTGAGGAGGGTGCATGCGACACCTTCACCCAACCATAGAGACACAATATTTGGGGTTGTCGAGATGTCACAATGGACGAGGGAGAATGGAATGAAGTAGCAATGAATTGGTTATGTAGGGAGCAAGTGACTTGGGCACATGGTCATGACATGTGATCCACAGAGACTCACCCTTACTGGTGATGCATGCTATCTTGGTGAGTTGAGTTGACGTAATATGATGACACAAGACATGGAAAATATGACTCAGACTTATATGGTTAGGGGCGCGAGCGACCCAATAGAGGGAACACGTTAATGAGAATGATATATCTTGGGTGCATGCAAATGACAAGGGAGTGGGTTGGTGCGACACTTCATCAAATGGTGTGACATTCCAAGGAGTGGGACAAGTGCACCCTTGCAGAGACAAAGGGTTATCCAACCCAAATGATGTGACTACTTGGAAACAAAGGGTCAGCTTGGTGGGGTACCAAGGGACACAACTGTTCGTGCACCCATTAGAAAAATATATATGCATGGGAGGTGAGGAGGATAAACACACCAAGGAAGAACTAACTCAAATGGAGACACAGAGACATGTAATGAAATTGGGGGAAGGGGAAAGATCCTCCCAAGGAGACGAGTCAGAACAAGCAACTCATGCTATCTTGCAGAGTTTGAAACGGATGACAGAGAAGGGAGATTTTACTAAGTAAAGTTCGGGCAACAGGTCGACTTGGTGCTTTGACGGGGAGGGTATGAGGTTGAGTAGAGGAAAGACTGTGGATGGGGGGCATCTTTCATCCTATGGTCGCTGAAGGACCAAGGCACGAACAAGCTTGGCAAAATGGGCATGAAGTGACGGATGGAACAGAGGGTGGATTGGGCACACCTTACGACATATGTACTGGGTTTTGGGGAGGTTGCCACAATGCAGTATGTGGACTATGTATGTATGACATAAGCACTCCATTATTGTAACATATTGTATATTATTGTGAATTTTTGTACGGGTGTTAGGCATGCCTTGTGTCGCCCAACCATACTTATGTTATTTTTCATGTGTATGTATGTTTTTATTCACATGTGTAGAAATTGTAAATGTATATGTAATAAAGAACTCAAGTGTTTGTAATGAAGTGTGCATGGTTGGGTGGGAACCTTGGTGACAATGAGTTAAGTGTTGAGGATTGATTCGCTAAGTAGCTCATGGCGTAGTTATGGGAAAACCTTGAGTGAAGAGGAGTAGTCTGGGTGAAGTACTCTTAGTTTGGTTTAGTCATTGAGTTGGAAATTTTGTGGTGCCGAACAATTCTCAAGTGCCGAGCGACTTGGGTGCATGAAGTCAAGTTGGATCCTTGGGCAGACTATGGGGGCATGGAAGATGGTATCAAAGAAAGATTTCAAGACAATTTAGTGATATCTTCACCACTGTCACCTTCATGACATATGGTATCAAAGAACGATTTGGGTCACAAGGAAGTTGGTTGGGAACATTTTCATCATGACATATTTGTTTTGTGCATCACCAAGAATAAGAATTGAATCAAGATGGGTCGTTGGACAAGTGAATTCGACCACAATATTCAGATGAGGTAGCTCTTTGTAGAGTTATGATAGTCAGTTAGCAACAATATGACTTAGTAGTTGGTTGATGTGTGCATGGTGCCTTGAAGTGAAAGCAGTCAGGGTGCGGAGATGGCAGGGTAGTGGATATGAATTCAGTCGGTTTCATGGAGAGTGTGACTTAGACGGGGTTTTGCATAACAAAGAGTTGATTTGAAGACTTGGCATGGAAAATTTGGATGAACCTTGTCAAGACGTGTCTATGTTGGGATTCACCATACATAGTTGTTGGGCCACATTATTGCAAACCTTGGATTGCAACGACAGGTTGATATGACAGGGCGTGTAGTGGGAACTTGGTGCCAAATATAGAAAAGGTACAGACAAAGAATTCGATTAGAGTAAGGGTTACTTGGACACGTCATTGTTTGTGACTTAGTTGAGTTTTTGAGTGGGAAAGAAGATTCATTTCTGGCCTTAGCAAGGAGGTATGATGCCGGCTTGTTTCATGACGTGAGCTAGTGGTTGGGATGAGTCACAAACCTGAGATGGTATGAATATTTGAACCATGGTACAACCAAGAATGTCCTTGGACAAGGCGTGGCTTATCTTGAGTTATTACATTTCTTGAGAGGTTGTGATGGGTTCTTTGAAGGGATATGGGGAGACTTGGAAGAGGACCAAGTGCATTCCATTTCTGATAGACTTGAGGTGAGCTCAAGTAGTGCATATTTTAAAGGAATCACACAATAGTTTGGGACACCTTGATATGGGAATATCTGTGAATATCTTAGGGAGATCTACTTGGATGAGTTTAGTGGGGACTTAGGCATAATTGGATCCAATCGTGGAGGTGGATTGCAAAGTTTCCTAAATCTTTGATGAGACACATTGGATAGGTCTAGACATGCCAAGTTTGAGAGGATGGATGAGGCACCTTGGTGCCTTAGATATATTTTTTGAGTCATGTGATGACTTGACAAGTCATGACGATGGTGCCATAGTTTGGACACTTGCATAGGTGCAAGGAAGTTTTGTTCTAAGTAATGGATGGAGGAAGCAAAGAAATCAACCAATAAATGTTAACAATAATCTTGAATGAGCATAACACAGACCAAGTTACTTGGTTGGTGTTCTCTTGCCTTTGGTATGGGACATTGGATGAGGCAGAGTTTACCTTGCTGACTTGTGGATGATTTTCCAATGACTTGGAGATCCAGAGGGACTGTTGGTTAAGGTTGACAACAGTATTGGTTTAGGCATGCCTAATGCATGGAAGTTTTTTGGGGTGACACATTCTACTACTTAGATCACTTTGGACAGTTCATTGGGGAATTTGAGGAGTGTGGGCACATTGTCTGCACTTGTCACAAATGTTTAGTTGTAAAGAGGTGATGCAGTAGAAGGAGGTGAGTTGAGTACTTTCCTTGACTTGGAGGATCGTGCAGATAGACTGGATTTGTAGCATGAAAATAACACTTGGATATGGACAATAACATGATTGGGTGGATTGAAGTAATGGTTTGATGGTGGTTTGGATGTGTGGTTCTTGGGATGTTCCATATTCAAGAACATAGATGAAGATTATGGGGAGAATTAAACCAAAGAATCCAGACTTGTGGAATTGATCGTAGTTTGAGTTGCAAGGGCGGAGTTGGTTTGATGTGCGATGCACAATGATTTCTTTGACTCTTTGCAAAATTGGATATGGCATGGATTGTGTGAGTTGCGGAAGATTGAATAATTGATCCATGGAGTGGGAAATGGATTCAAGGTACCGCAAATGAATTTTTTTTGGAGTGATTTCACAATGCAACAAGGTAAGGGGCGACCTTGCCTTGATCTCAAACTATTGTGTGGATGGATTGAATTATAGAAGGAAGTGACCAAGATTTGTGCATGTTGTTCCTTCTCAAGGATCAAACATGAGGGTTCAAAAATTGGGGAATGAGTGCATAAGAACATGTCAAAGAGGTTGAAGTATGAATGCGGTAGTAGGTTTGAAGCATAGCACTTGGGTATTGCAGAGCATCTCCTTGACAAAGATCATATGTGGTAGTAATGAGGCATGTGCAGACACTTGCATTAGTCTTTGCAGTTGGATGGAGTGATGAAGATGCAACAAAAAAGACTAAGTTTGGGCATGAGGAAGTGAATTCTCATGAGTTGGGAAAAATGATTGGACTAGATACCCAATCAGTCCATGGCATGGGGGAATTTAGTGTGCGGAGACATGGAATATATGGTTGAAGTATGGGTGCAATAGTAGTTCAAAAAAGTTCAACACTTAGACATTTTTTTTGTTTTGATTGAGGTTGTAACAATGACACTAGAAATAGAACAAAGTGTGATCATCGCAACAAGACAATGGCAGCTTGGGATTTGTGAAACGAGTTGGGGAGGATATGTCCTTCCATGGTAGCGAATAGATTGGTCACACAAAATTTTTGGCAGAGAGTAGCGTGGATGGTTACATAGTGTTGTATATGATTGCATGAGTTGTGGAATTTTGAGGTTTCCACTTCGTAGGGAAACTTGGGGTTTCCACTTTGCAGGAAAACTTGAGGTTTCCACTTGAAAAAAAAATTGGGTTTTCAATTGGCATGAAACTTGGAATTTCCTACAGATGAAGTTGTGGGTGGGAGGCATGAGTTTGAGAAAATATTTGGAGACGACATATTTTTGTGGTTGTTTTCGAGGGTGACAATGACTTTTAGTGGGGGAGGATGTAAATCCTTCGATGAGGAGGGCACGCGCGACACCTTCATCTAACCATAGAGACATAGGATTTGGGGTTACCGAGACATCATGACAGACGAGGGTGCAGTTGAACACAACAAAGTAGCGGTGACTTGGTTATGTAGGGAGTGAGTGACTTGGATGCACAATCATGATGTGTGATCCACAGAGACTCACCCTTACTTGTGATGCACGTTGGCTCGATGAGGTGAGTTGATGTAAGACGAAGGCACAAGACAAGGACAATATAACTTGGACTTAGATGGTTGGGGGAACGAGCAAACAAACAGAGGGAATGATTTAGTGAGAACAATATGTCTTGGGTGCATACATATGACAAGGGAGTGGGTCAATGTGACACTTCACCAAACAGTGTGATGGTCCAAGGAGTGGGACAGGCACAACCTTATAGAGATGAAGGGTCTACCGACCCAAACGATGTGACTACTTTGAAAATGAAGGGTCGGCTTGGTGGGACACCAAGGGATGTGATCGTTCATGCAACCATTGGACACACACACACACACACACACACACACACACACACACACACACACACACACACAAACACACACACACATATATGCATCCAATGGGTGCACAAACGATTGCATCCATTGGTGTCCCACCGAGCCAACCCTTCATTTTAAAAGTAGTCAATATATATATATATATATACATACTTGGATGAAGACACAATTATCTGAGGATAGATTTGGGGAAGGGGTAAGATCCTCTTAAGGATTTGATTCGAACCAAGTGACTGGCACTACCTTGTGAAGTCTATGATGAACGACATATAATGGTGAGTTTACTAAGGAAATGTTTGATAGCAGTTCGACTTGGTGTTTTGATGAAGCGGGTTTGAGGTTAAGAAGAGGTGAGACTGCATACAGGGTGCATCCTGAGGCCTGCGGTCGTCGAAGAACCAAGGCACAAAAAAGCTTGGAAAACTGAGGAACGAAGTGATGGATGGTGTAGAGGGAGGATATCAGCACGCCTTGGGACATATGTACTAGGTTTTGGGGAGGCTTCTTGTAATGTCCCCCAACTTAATTGAGGAAAATTACTATGCAGAAAATACATAAAGGTAAAAATAAAAAATTTCTGCTAAATAAATTCCTGTAGCTTACCAACTACTTAATCCTATAGATTTAACCACTATCTAAATGCATATACAACATGTTGAAATAACACATGAATACAACTAATAAATCATTACAAAAAAATATAAATCAATATCATACATAGAGTTCATGCACAAGAATTAAAACTCATAATGTAAGACATAAAACAGATAAAACATTTATCTTTTTAAAACAATTGTGTAACCAACTGCTTGGGATGGGATTTCCACCCAACCATAGAATTTTTTTACAAATATCAACATAAATTTTCCTCCGAGATGGGGATAGAAATCCACAAAAGAGGGTGGTCTCTCACTGTCCACTCACAACTCAGAAAATCCCACAACCTACTAGCATTCTCCTACAACTATTTCGATTTCCCACCATATCTCTTCCTCTCGACCTGCCCAACCCAAGTAATGTGCCCCTTTATTTCTCTTAGTCCATCGAGTGTACCATTCATTTATCAGGATCTCTCATGCACAAGTAACCAAGAATATCACTACTACGAACTCAAGGGAGCTCACTGCTAGGAAAACTACCAGGAAAACAATAGCATCAAGCTTGTTGTTGCAGCGAAACTCTAACAAGAGTTCAATATTTAGGCCTGACAACTTGGTTCTTCTACAATCCTGAAAACTTGCCTCTTCAGTATTCAAAGCTCTTAATGCTCCAGAATTCACCCTTGATTGTTTCTCCATATCTAGTGCTTTTCTTCCCTTTGTTTGCTTGTTGTTCATGCAAAAACATGATTGTTTAAAATTGCCCCCTTGGGCATACAAATTTCCTCCCTTTTTCTTTCTTTCTTGACTTACACTCTTCCCTAAGATGATTGTACTTCAGCCCCATGCTCCCAATAACTTATGGGATGTGACTTCTCACAACCACCCTCTTACATACATTCAATGATTAGGTTCTTCTACACTCAAGGAAAAATATAAGGTTCACTCAACACATTAAAATCAGGAAAAATATTTGGGAATTAAAATCATGGGTAAAACCCCCTTTTTAGACCCCTCCTCTCTTGTGGATTAATCAACCCTGATCACATTTTTTTTTTTTTTTTAATTTAGAAATACAATTCACATACACATCACTTGGCCACAACCATGCATTATATATACATTAAGCATTAATTAAACTCGGGATTATAGCAGGGACATTACATTCCCCCTCCCCTGTAATTGTGCATCATCCTTGGTGCAAAAGACTATGCCAATATACATGCACAAATTTACATCATAATACTAAGAAACAAAATTATACAATTTTTATATTACTCCAAGAACAATTCCAACCATAATCTCTTGTTCCTCTCAACCCTTTGACCCAAGGAATGTTCCCCCTTCACCACTTTTAGTCCATAAGGTTGTAACATTATTTTATCAGGGCCCCCAGTGCAGGTTGGCTAGGACTCTAAGATGTGGTTATGGAATTTTACTTGCCAAAAATTGAGTCTTTCATTCTTATATTTTGTTTTCTTCAAAATTGTCAAAAATTTGCAGGTATTCCTCCCACAAAGTCTCCTCGTGATCCCATGTAGCGTCTTCGGGACCATAGCAGGTCCACTGAATCTTTACCAACCTTCTGACTTTGTTTTTGAGCACTTTGAATTTCTGGTCTAGGATGTGTACTGGTTCCACCCGAAAATCCCCTTTATGTTCCACCTGGATCACTGTTCAATCAATTATATGGTTAGGGTTAGGCACATATTTCTTCAACAATGTCACATGAAATAAATTATGCATTCTCATGGATATAGGAAATGATAGCATGTATGCAACTAGCCCTATCTTCTTTAATATTTCAAAAGGTCCACAATATCTTGCTACCAATTTTGTGAAACTTCCAAATCTTAGTGAACTTCTCTTCACTTTCACTTTTAAAAATACATGTTCACCCACTTTAAAATATTTGAAAACTTTTTTCTTGTCTGCATAACTTTTTTTCCTATCCTAGGAAGCCTTTACCTTCTAACCGATCTTTATCATTTTCTCTTCCATTTCCTTCAATAAATTTAGCCCAATAACATCTTTGTCTATTATATTATCCCAACTCACTAGTGTGTTACAATTCCTACCATGGAAGGCTTCGAATGGGATCATTTTAATGAGGCTTGATACTCATTATTGTAAGAAAATTCAACTAAGTGGATACAATCCTTCACTTTGATGGCTATTCCATCACATACATTCTTAGCATGTCTTCAATTATTATGTTGGTCCTCTCTGTTTTGCCATCTGATTCTGTGTGATATGTTGTACTGAGATTTAAAGTTGTCCCAAATCCTTTTGAACAAACCCTTCCAAAAATTGGATGTAAACTTGGTATCTATGTCTAAAACTATTTCCTTGGGCATTCCATGTAGCCTGGCAACTTATTTCAGTTTTATCTCTACAATATTTGTTTCCTTGTGTGTAGTCTTTACTGGAATAAAATGTGTAGCCTTAGTTAATTTATCCACCATTACCATGATGGAATCATGTTGCTTCACTGTTATAGGTAGCTTAGTAATAAAATCCATCGTAACTACTTCCCACTTCCATTCTAGAATGGGAAATGGATGTAACAACTCAGTTGGATGTCTATGTTCAGTCTTCTCCTTCTGGCACTCTAGAAATATAGCTATGTAATTAGCCACTTCTTTCTTCATTCCTGGCCAAACGTTTTGGCTTCTTACAATTGTAATCGACTTTTGATATCCTGGGTGCCTAGCATATGGAACATTGTGAATTTCCCTCATCACTGTATTTTTCATCTCACTAGAATTCGACACGTATACTTTGCCTCTGTACATGAGGATCCCATCCTCCTGCAGCTCATAACAGTTAAATTTCTATTGTAAATTCCCTTGTTGTAATGTTTATTTTATTTCCAAATAGTGTCGATTTGAATTCATTGATTCAATAATTTAATCTTTCAAATCAATCCCATACTTTCTTTTGGTTTCAATATGCATCTCATGGGCTTTCCTGTTGCATGCATCAACCACTTGGTTCTCCTTGCCTTTGATGTGCTTAATTTCAAATTCATATTCACTATTGAATTCCAACCATCTAGTTTGTCTGACATTTAATGTGGGTGGTCCAAATAAATGTTTTGGACTACAATGGTCTGTCCTTAGCTCAAATTTACTCCCCATGAGGTAATGTCTCCACATTTTTAGTGCATGAATAATTACTACTAATTCTAGATCATGGCTATCATAATTCCTCTCATGCTCTTTTAATTTTCGGGACTCATAGCACACCACATGATTCTTTTGAGTGAAGATTCCACCGAGCCCTTCCTTTAATGTATCAATGCACACAACAAAATCTTCATCTAGATATGCAATCTTTAATAGTGGTGCACTTGTCAAAATGTCTTTCAACTGCTGAAAGCTCTCTTCACACTCGAAAGTCCATTCAAATTTCACTACCTTCTTTTGCAAGGAAGTAATGGGGCTTGCAATATTTGAGAAACATTTTATAAATATTCAGTAATAACCTTTAAGACCCATGAATGATCTAAGTTTTGTAACATTTCTTGGTGTTGGCCATCCTCTAATGGCCTCTATCTTCAACCTCTATTTTTTCAGGATCAACTGCTATTCAATCCGCTAAAACAATATGACCCAAGTAGTTAATATTCTTTTGATAGAAGATGCACTTACTTAACTTGGAATACAATTTATGATCTCTCAAAACCTGCAACACCATTATTAAATGTTTTTGATGCTCATCTTTGTTTTTTAATAGATGAGTATATCATCCAAGGACACAATCACAAACTTGTCTAGGTATTCCCTGAACAATCCATTCATCAAGCACATGAAAATAGCTGGGAAATTTGATAGCCCATATGGCACTACTATAAATTCACAATTCCCATATATTGTCCTCAACATTGTATTTTTGATATCTTATTCCCCTTTCCTCACTTGATGATAGCCCGATCTCAAGTCAATCTTGGAAAATATTCTCACACCTTTTAGTTGATCAAACAAATCATAAATCCTTTGAAAATGATATTTTTTCTTTATGGTGACCTTATTTAGTTGTCTGAAATCAATACACAACCTTAAGGTTCTATATTTCTTCTTCACAAAAAGAATTGGGGCACCCAAAGGTGACACACTTGGGCATATATACCCCTTCTTTAACAGTTTTTCAAGCTACATCTGCAACTCCTTCAACTCTGGTGTACCCATTCTGTATGGTGTTTTGGACACAAGGGAAACTCATGGAACCAAATCAGTGTAGAAGTCAATGTTTCTCTTTGGTGGAAATCCTAGAATCTCCCCCAAAACATCTCCAAAATCCTTCAAGACTGGATGGAATTCAATACTTGGCATTCTATCTATGTCTTCCTCTTCCATATGGGTTGAAAAAAGTTGACACCCCTTCCTGAAACTCTTTTCCAACTGCATGGTTGAAGTTTCTCTAATAGCTACAACTCTTGGAATACCTTGAACCTTTCCTTGTTGCCCCTCTTCATTGAGACAATTGATTGTATTGTTGTAACAATCTAGGACAACATGATGTTTTTCCAACCAATCCATATCAATCAAACAATCATATGAACCCAATGGTATGATGTTTACATCTACCTTTGTGTTGAGTCCATTCATGTCTATTGGAAAATATTTAACCAACTCATTGATTTTCCTCTTAGCCCCTGTAGCTAACTGAACTAACCGATATTTCTTATTTTTAATCATGTGTAATTGAAATATTTCAACAATGTTAGAGTTTATGTAACTTTGGCTAGCTCCATAATCAATTAAAATTTCTATGTGTTGGTTAGCAATGTTACCTTCCACTTCAATCATGGGGGATTGATATTCTTCTTTCTTGTTGTCCAAGGTTGTAGAAATCCTTGGGATGTTTCCTCCCATTCTTCAATTGTTTCATCCTCCTGAATGTTGTGGATAGTCCTCATTCTTTCTTCTTTTTGAGGGAAGTCTCTATATAAGTGATTTCCCTCACATCCCCAACATTGTACAAGATACTACCGTAGCCTTTTCCCAAATGAAACTGCAATCCTGAGCTCATTTTGGGTTGACTGAACTTATTGATTTGCTTGTGAGTTTTTCTTGAAAAAGGGTGGCTTAAAAACTTTTTGCCTTTAATCCCTCTTTCCTTTAATCTTGTCATTCCAAGATTTTTGGAAAAATTGCCTCCCTTTGCTATGCTCATAAACATGTTTTTCTCTCCTTATGGCCTCCTCCAGATTCATGGGGTCATCATAGTGTAATATTCCAAATATAAGAAAATATGCAGAACATAAATAAATAGCTCGAAATGGCAGATGAACAACAATATAACCATAACAACACCACAATAATACCAAAATGATACCAAAATAACACCAGAAAGAGCACTTTGATTACTGAGAGAAATGTTCACTTTCCTCTTTGAGGGGGAAACCTCTAGCAGAGATGAGCTCTATTGCAATAATATCCAAGACAAAAGTTCTCATACCCTTTACTCCTATTTATACTGAATATGTCTATCAAAAGAACCATCTAGAGGAATATCCTTCTAGAAGAGGAAGCTTCTATTAGGTCTTATTACATTGGAATTATTCTTCCTTATTGCTAGGCCTTATTCATATTGACCTTTATTACATCGAAATATATTATTCTACCTATGCGAGGGGTTAGGTCCCTAACATGTCCTCCCCCTTAAAAAAATCCTTGTCCTCAAGGCTTGATATGTGGAAATTGCTACAGAATGGTAGTTGGTTCCCGAGTGGCATCTGTTGTAGTTGTATCTTTCCATTGGAATAACACTTCCTTGATGGTTCCCTGATGCAGACGATGCTCATGCTAGTCCAAAACTACGTGTGGTTGTAGCCAAATGGAGCCTTCTTCGTCCAACTAGGGAAGGTTGGTTTGAGTTTGGCACTTAGTTCCAATCATCTTATTTAAGAAGGAAACATAAAAAACAGGATGGAGTTTAGAATGAATGGGAAAAGATAACTGATAGGCCACCTATCCCACATTCTTGAGAACAGTATAAGGACCATAAAATTTGGGCGTCAGTTTCTGAAAATGGTTAACCTTGAGGGAATTTTTCTTATAAGGTTGCAGTCGAAGAAACACATGATCCCCTTCTGCAAATTGATGTTCAGAGAGACCTTGATCTTCTTGTTTCTTCATGCGATTCTGGGCCATGACCAAATTATGTTTGAGGGTATGGAGAATATCCTCTTGAACTATAAGAGTTTGGTCAACCACCTGGACCTTCGAGACAACTGTAAAATATGAGAGAACTAAAGGTGTCGTTTGTCCATATACCACTTCAAAAGGAGTCATGCGGGTAGCTGTATGGTACAAAGTGTTGTACCACCATTCAACTAGTGGTAACCATTAAGGCCACTGATTTTTCCATTCTGATGCAAAACACCTCAAATATGTTTCCAAACACTTGTTGAAAACTTCAGTTTGACCATCAGTCCGGGGATGATAAGTTGTATTGAGATGCAATTGGGTGCCTTGTAGCTTGAACAGTTATTGCCAAAAAATGCTGGTAAAAGTTGGGTTGTGATAAAAAACAATAGAATGTAGCATGCCATGAAGCTTGAAGACCCGATCCATTAAAAGTTGAGCCATAGTGGATTCTTTAAATGGGTTTTGAAGAGCACATAAATGAGCATACTTGGAAATACGATAAACTACCACCATGATGACTGATTTATTGCCCGATTTAGGTAAGCCTACAATAAAATCCATAGAGATATCCCGCCAAATAACATGTGGAATCAGAAGCATTTGTGGTGTTCCAGGAGATTTGACTGTTTCTCCCATCTTGCGTTGACACACATCACATTCAACCACAAAATTACGAACGTTCTGTTTCATACCATCCCAGAAAAAAGAACGTTTGACCCAATCATAGGTTTTGGTAAACCAGGAGTGCCCATATGTGGGTGTAGCATGAAGCTCAGAAAGTACCGTGGATTTAAGTTTTGACTATTTACTTAAATACAAACGACCTTTATATCGAAGCTCATCATTGATCCAAAATTGCCCTGGGGAAACTGGAGAATTGGACTGCAATTGTTGTATCAGATGCAAACTTTTGGGATCGTGTAGCCAATCCTGGCAAACATCTTGGAGCCAATCTGGTACAATGAAGGAGAGAGAAAAAAGGGACCCTTCATCTTCATATTTTCTGGAAAGTGCATCAACAACCACATTGTCTTTGTCTTTCTTGTAAATGATCTCATAACAATATCCAAAGATCTTAGTCACCCATTTTTGTTTCTCTGGGGAGGAAATGCATTGTTCCATAAAATACTTGAGGCTTTGATGATCTGTCTTAATTTGGAAGCATTTCCCCAATATATAAAGGTGCCAAATATCCACGGCATGCAGAATAGCCAACATTTCCTTTTCATAGATTGATTTGCCCAAATTTCGCTCAGACAATTGTTTATTGGTAAAGGCCAAAGGCCGACCCTCTTGCATAAGGAAAATACCAATTCCTTTCCCTAAAGCATCACATTCCAAGAAAAAGGTCTTTATGAAATCAGGAAGGGCTAGGACTGGAGTGGTGCACATGGCCATCTTCAAGGTTTGAAAATCCTAAGTAGCTGTTGTTGTCCAAGTGAAAGAATTCTTTTTAAGGAGTGCAATGAGATGTGCTGCAATCTTTCCATAATTCTTAAAGAACTTGCGATAATAACCTGTTAAGCCCAGAAATCCACAAAATATTTTGAGAGTCTTTGGGTGAGGCCAATCTTGCATAACTTTAGTCTTTTTAGGATCCACCCTGAAGCCGGCCTTGCCAACAAGATGACCCAAGTACTCACCTTCCGAGGCGCCAAAAGCACATTTAGATTGTTTGAGGAAAAGTTGGTGCTGAGAGAGTAGATGGAGAACTCGATCCAAACGAGCAATATGGTATGTCCAGGTTTTATTATAGATGAGGATATCATCAAAGAAAACTAAGACAAAATGATGGAGAAAAGGATGGAAGACATGATTCATGAGGCTTTGGAAAGTGGAGGGAGAATTACACAAGCCAAAGGCCATGACCAAAAACTCATAGTGGCCCTCATGAGTCCTAAAGGAAGTCTTAGGAATGTATTCCTCTTTCATATGGATTTGGTGGTAGCCAGAATGAAGATCAAGTTTAGTAAATAACTGGGCACCACTCAATTCATCCAAGAGGTCATCAATGATAGGAATGTAAAATTTTTCTTTAATGGTGAGTTTTTTGAGGGCGCGTAATTTAGGACACATGCACCAAGAACCTTATTTCTTAAGGACCATGACCACAGGAGAAGAGTATGGGATCATAATAGGGTGGATAACACCTGTGTTGAGCAGTTCTTGAACCATTTTCTCAATTTATTTTTTTTGGGAAAATGGGTGACGATAGGGACAGATATTGGGAGGAAGGATTCCTGGGACAAGGGGAATGGAATAATCATGAAAACCACGGGAAGGAGGGAGTCCCTGGGGAGTGGAAAAAACCACTTGATGTTTAGAGAGGATGGATTGGAGGTCCTGTGACACAAAGGGTGTCTCAATTGCTTGTACGGCATGGAGTTGGGAAATAATGACAGAATGATCTTTTTTGAGCATATTTTCCATGTGATGGGAACTAATGTTCTCTGGGGAACCGAAGGTGATGCCTTGGAACTTATATTGTTGGCCCTCCTGGTTGAATTACATGGTTAATTGCTTAAAATCCATGAGAATGGGACCCAAAGTCCTTATCCATTCTGCACCCATCACAATGTCACAACCTCCCATGTCGATAGAAAACATATGATATTTTAGGTGGTATTCGCCAATTTGGAGACACACATTTTCACATTGCCCTCCACATTTCATGGACCCGCCATTGGCAATCATGATTTGGAAATTATTGACTGCACGGATATAGAAATTAGTTTCTTGGTCAATGCGTCGATGAATAAAATTATGTTTTCTTCCACTATCAACAAGAATGATGACCTTCCTATGCTTGATGTAAACAATTAGCTTGAGGGTTTGGGGAGCAGAGAAGCCTTTGAGAGCATTTAGGGAAATGACCGGTTCTACTTCGAGAGGGTCTGAGGGAGGGGTTATGTCAGTGGGTTAAGGTGACACAGACACAAGGGGATACTTAACATCCTCTTCCGAAACATCCTCCGAGATGGCCATAAAAAGATTTTGTTCCTTACACTTGTGTCCCAGAAAATATTTGTCATCACAATTATAACAAAGGCCTTTGAGTTGGTGTTCATCCATTTTGGCCCTTGTCAATTTTTGGATCTTTAGTGGATTAGAAGGAGGAGTAGGAGTTATTGGTTTAGTGCGAGGAATAAAGGAGGGTTTTCAGTTTTAAGAAGAGACAACCTGTTTTGATTCCTTTTTAGTATCCTCCACCCAAGTTTGAGGCCGAGCCATGAGGACATGGGCATGAATCTCATCCTTGATGCCACTAATAAAAAATTCTTGGAAAAAATCATCAGACATGCCCTTGTATGAAAATCCAGTCGCTCAAAAGCAACTATAAAGTCTTCCACTGTGCTAGATTGTTTCAACTTTGTAAAACAACCTAAATGGTTGGTGTCAGTGTCAAATCATTCATAAAGCTCTGCCACAAAGTGTGTCCAAGAAACATACCCTTGGCAGGAATTTTTTCTCCATTGCCACCATTTCCAACGTTCTTGATCTAGATGGAGAACACCATACCGAAGTTTGGCCAACTCATCTGTAATGCCATATAAAGAGAAATAATGTTCCATTTGAGTTACCCAGTCAGTGGGATCCAAGCCATCAAATTTGGTCACATCCACACATAGAAGGCGTAGGTCACGCTGAAAGTGATGGGGGTGAAAATTATGGGAATGGGAAGAAGTTTCACCTTCGGTATGTGAAGGTGGGTCAGATAAGGGAGGATCTACAGGGATATGTAGCTTGGTGTAGGTCATTGTAGTGACAGATTCAAGCTAGGTAGTAATGTCTTGTTTGAGGTCTTGTTTGAGTTCGTCGATTGAGGAAACGATGGAGGAATGCATGTTTTTAATGATGGTGGAATTATTGGCACTGATCTGTCTCATGTTTTGTTGGGTCTTTGTGAAATTAGAGTGCAAGGGATTGAAGTGAGCTTCTAAGTATTGACTACGGGTATGGGCCGTGATGACGAGGGAAACAAAAAGGGGCGGGTGGGGTCACACGAAAAATGGGTTATGGGTGAAGTGTATCACAACGATCAGGGTGACGAGTTTAATCCAATGGGGTAAATCCCAAATAAGGGTGTAGGAAGGGGGTTGGGTCCACGAGAAAAACAAAATTTGTTGAAAAATGATAGGTATGAATGTGATAAGGGCAAAGAGAGAAATCCAATGGAAGAGGTCTCAAATAATGGTGCCAAAAAGATCTAGACTTATACTCCTGCGGAGTTATACTCTTATATAAAGAATACTGCAGTGATGAAATGCCCAAATGCTTAACAGGAAGAAATGTGTAGTGACTTGGCAACTCAAATGTAGGAGATACAGTTGTGTGGAAATATATCTTATCTGTTATGTTTTTGTTTTCATCCCCAAAGGTTAGGTATTCAAGGGTTCTACAGATAAGGGTTTTCCCTATGCTATATCTCTCTGATATACGTGCGGGTTACAATAGTAGTACTTGGCCCAATATCTCAAGGCACCAACTAAGGAGGCTAGATCATGCCCTTAGTCATACTGCCCGACTACCTAGGTACTAGAGAGTATCTTCTCGAGTATTGTTCTCAGTGGCACTATATCAGTCTGGCAAATAATTGATTTATCTATGGAGGGCTTAAGGAGATCTAGGTCAATCTATATATAGGTGTTGTTTGATGCGCTTGCACTCGAAGGGGTACCAATAGGGGTTACAAGGGTGGCCAACAAATGTGTGCTTAAGTAACACTTGTATTTCCTGTGTGTATGAATCCCCGATTGTGGGTTTATCCACGTAACGATAAATATATGTAGATTAAAGACGTCGGAATACGTCTCTACCCTGAAAAAAAATAACCCACAGTTTTTTGCCAAGGAAGGTGCTCTGATACCACTTGTAATATTCCAGATATACAAAAGTATGTAGAAAAAAAATAAATAGCTAGAAATGGCAGATGAACAACAATATAACCAGAACAACACCACAATAATACCAAAATGATACCAGAATAACACCAAAAAGAGCAATTTGATTAGTGAAAGCAATGTTCACTTGCCTCTTTGAGGGGGAAACCTCCAACAGAGTAGAGCTCTATTACAATAATATCCAAGACAAAAGTTATCATACCCTCAAATCCTATTTATACTTAATATGTCTATCAAAAGAACCATCTAGAGGAAGATCCTTCTAGAAGCAAAAGCTTCTATTAGGTATTCTTACATTGGATTTATTCTTCCTTATTGCTAGGACTTATTAATATTGACCATTATTACATCGAAATATATTATTCTACCTAGGTGAGGGGTTAGGTCCCCAACCCATACTATATCTTGTCACAGTAGAAGGAGGGTAACCCACTTATAAATCTTTGGATTTTGACCTTGTCATTCTTTATGAAGCCCACATACTTCAACAACTCAAAGAATATCTTCTCGTATTCCTCCATTGTCATGCTTACCAACTTGAGTTCAAAGAATTCTTTCATATTCCTTTCATAGTAATGCTTTGACAAATATTTCTCTTGGAAATATGTTTTGAATTGACTCCATGAGACCTTCTTCTCATCAAGGTGCTTGGATTTCTTAATTTGATCCCACCACATAGATTCCTTTCCTTGTAAGTGGTAGATTACAATTCTTGTTTCTACTCTTGAGGGGTAATAATGTAGCTATAAATATTTCTTCATTTACAATGGCCATGCCTTGGCCTCTTCTCCCTTTCTATGCTCACCATTAAAAGTTGGTGGCTTTATTTTTCTGAGTTCACCTTGTAATATGTCTTCCTCAGGCCTTCTCCTCTGCCTCCTGACATGAGACACACTTGGGATGCTCCCTATCCCCAGAATTTCATGATCTCTTCTAGTGGATTGATCTGGGGAAGGATGGTGTTTGCTCATACTTATTGACTATATATCATTCCCATGATCATTCCTTCTACTATGGGATGTGGATGTTGTCACCTTTTTAGTACTAGCTACTCTCTTTGTGCCAGAGTATTTATTGTCTTGCCTTTGAATCATATTTAGAATTTGTAGTGTCTCCTATTGATCTTTCATAATCTTTTCATTATCGTCCCTATAGCTCTGTGCTTTTCCTTTTAGGCTTCTCATAGTTACATTCCCCTGCCTGCCTCTTCTTCCATAATACTTTGTCTCAACATTTCCCATGATGACATGCAGACCTATGAACTCCTCCTCATGGTTGTAATATCCTTTGGAATCTTCCATAACTATAGTCCTCATATAAGAACCAAAATTATTTTCATGTACCTCTAATTTTGCTTGAAATGTGCATGTAATAATTATTGTTAGAACATGCATACTATAAAACATTTCAATAATTACAATACAGATTGTTATTCATCTCAATTCAAAATTATAGGTTGATAGATAACTTCTCCCCCAAAATAACTTTCCAACGACTATTCATTTTCTCAAATATGAGCTCCGAGGAAGTTTAGATTTTTTTCCGATTTTTAGCCATGTATGCTATAAGTGTCTTCTTTATCTTCATGTACAATTTTATGTACCTATATTCCAAATATGGTTCCATGGTTGTCTTTTATGGTCCATAAGATTTCCATAGAATGTTCCTATGTCCCAAACTGACTTCTAAGTAAGGAGTTATGCCCTTTGAAAGTAAATTGGTATCGAAATTATACCCTTAACTGTTTCAGTTGTAACATTTTCATACGATATATGTTTCACACCTGAAATAGCTTGTTGGAAAGCTCTCACTGAGCTCTTTCATTTTAAACAATAGAGACTTGTGTGCCAATGGTACACACAACTCTCTCGATTTTTAATACCAAAAAATGTCGTTTAGGGCCTCAAAATGCCCATGCAAGTTGATGACTTCAAAAATCATAAAATTTCATAGAAAATTTATTGTTTTACTATTATAACAATCTGTTAATTGGAGCAGTCGATCTCAAAATTGGGAGAAATGTCAGTCATTGATCCTTTAAACCTTATCTAGGTCCACTGATGAATCTCTATTGTTGATCTCCCAAATCTAAAATTGATATGGACCATTGATTCTGTTAGCAACAATTGTGGTATCGGGGAACAAAGGTACGCAGGTCTGCAGGATTGCGTGATAGGTGCCCAAGCGCATCACACAGAAGAAATATGTTTGGGGCCCGAGTCAAGCAAGCAAGCCTGATCATGGACACGAGAAGCAGGGAAAGAGATCTAGACCATCCGTCTGAGAAAGGACGCATGGCAGGAGATCGACGTCATCAGGAAAGTCCCGACAGGGAAGCGCCCGTCGGCGAACTTGAAGCCATCGAGATATCGGGGATCTTGGGGATGAGTGATTTGTGCACTTCAAAAGTGCGAACCGAAAAACCCCAATGGAGAGTATGGTCAAAGGCATATGGTAGTGGTCACTTGGACCAGGGCCTAGTCAAAGGGATAGCACGGAAGGCGCATCGGCAATCGGAAAATCGCGAGTCCCGTGGACACAAACATTGTGTCATCGTGAACGCCGAAACTCCGATGGAGGGTTTGGCTACGGTCACACGAAGACAGGTCATATGGATCGTGTTCTAGCCGGTAGGGGCTAGCTCACAAAGGTGGAGCTCATCGCATATTGGGTATTGGATTTTGGGAAGCTGGCACCCCTTACTTCTTGCACTTTGAAACTCCTAACCCTGAATTTCCGATAGCACCCAGAATCGGGCCCACGGATTTGGCGCCTGGTCATCGAGAAGGAGGCCTGGGGGAGGGGTGTTTATGTTTGTCATTCTGCCTCCCAGGTCCCAATGAATCAGTTAATGCAAATGAGGAAGGTGGGTGATACATCATCTCCTTCCTTAAATAAAAGGTTAGAAAGGAGCGTGTACAGAGACAGGCTGTCAGTTCCTCCTGACAAAGATCGCGTCTGACAGACGACTGCATGGGCATTCTGCCCAATGTCTGCATGCGTAGCCTAGCAGAGAAGCTCCTCAATTTCAAGCATTGAATTCATGATCTGATCGTGCCTTGAGCACCGGAGTCAGTCTCAAGTATATATAGGCATTTTTTCCATTTTTGGAAGGGGGGAGGATAGTTGAGCAGAGCTCCCAGTTGTAAAGATTTAATGAAGCACTGATGCTCTGGTTATGTATAGACTTCTGAGACTTCTTGCCTTATGAATGCGAGTTTCTTTACATCTTTGTTATACTGTGTTAGAGCAGCTCGGAATTGGAGGATCCAGTCGAGTTGTAGCTGTTATAGGATGATGTTGTAATGGATCACTGTAATAGTTANTAATTTAGATTAGTAATGTTATTTTAATTATGTCGGCTTTAAGCCGTTATTTGTAATTATACCTCCTAGTCTCCTATATATACCAAGGAGACATTTTCATTTTGAATCATCTTGAACTTGAACATTTAAGTGGGGTAAAAGGAGGTTGCCCCCTCGAAGAGGCTTATTATCTAAAATTATCTCTTTTTCAAGGTGTTGAGTACTTTTTCTGAGGTTTTTCTATGCTATATTAATATTTGGTTCTTAACAGGTGAAGTGTATCACAACGATCAGGGTGACGAGTTTAATCCTATGGGGTAAATCACAAATAAGGGTGTTGGAAGGGGGTCGGGTCCACGAGAAAAACAAAATTTGTTGAAAAATGATAGGTATGAATGTGATAAGGGCGAAGAGAGAAATCCAATGGAATAGGTCTCAAATAATGGTGCCAAAAAGATCCAGACTTATACTCCTGTGGAGTTATACTCTGATCTGAAGAATACTGCAGTGATGAAATGACCAAATGATTAACAGGAAGAAATGTGTAGTGACTTGGCAACTCAAATGCAGGAGATATAGTTGTGTGGAAATATATTTCGACTGTTATGTTTTTTTTTCATCCCCAAAGGTTAGGTATTCAAGGGTTCTACAAATAAGGGTTTTCCCTGTGCTATATCTCTCTGATATACGTGCGGGTTCCAACAATAGTACTCGGCCCAATATCTCAGGGCACCAACTAAGGAGGCTAGATTGTGCCCTTAGTCATACTACCCGACTACCTAGGTATTAGAGAGTATCTTCTCGAGTGTTGTTCTCGGTGGCACTATATCAGTCTGGCGAATGATCGATTTATCTATGGAGGGCTTCAGGAGATCTAGGTCAATCTGTATATAGGTGTTGTTTGATGCGCTGCCACTCGAAGGGGTACCAATAGGGGTTACAAGGGTGGCCAACAAATGTGTGCTTAAGTAACACTTGTATTTCCTGTGTGTATGAATCCCCAACTGCGGGTTTATCCACGTAATGATAGATATATGTAGATTAAAGACATCAGAATACGTCTCTACCCTGAAAAAAAATAACCCATAGTTTTTTGCTAAGGAAGGTGCTCTGATGCCACTTGTAATATTCCAGATATACAAAAGTATGTAGAACAAAAATAAATAGCTAGAAATGGCAGATGAACAAAAATATAACCAGAACAACACCACAATAATACCAAAATGATACCAGAATAACACCAAAAAGAGCAATTTGATTAGTGAGAGCAATGTTCACTTGCCTCTTCGAGGGGGAAACCTCCAACATAGCAGATTTCTATTACAATAATATCCAAGACAAAAGTTATCATACCCTCAAATCCTATTTATACTTAATATTTCTATCAAAAGAACCATCTAGAGGAAGATCCTTCTAGAAGCGTAAGCTTCTATTAGGTATTCTTACATTGGACTTATTCTTCCTTATTGCTAGGACTTATTAATATTGACCATTATTACATCGAAATATATTATTCTACCTAGGTGAGGGGTTAGGTCCCTAACTCGTACTGTATCTTGCCACAGTAGAAGGAGGGTAACCCACTTAGAAATCTTTGGATTTTGACCTTGTCATCCTTTATGAAGCCCACATACTTCAACAACTCAAAGAATATCTTCTCGTATTCCTCCATTGTCATGCTTACCAACTTGAGTTCAAAGAATTCTTTCATATTCCTTTCATAGTAATGCTTTGAAAAATATTTCTCTTGGAAATATGTTTTGAACTACCTCCATGAGACCTTCTTCTCATCAATGTGCTTGGATTGCTTAATTTGATCCCACCACATAGTTTCCTTTCCTTGTAAGTGGTAGATTACAATTCTTGTTTCTACTCTTGAGGGGTAATCATGTAGCTAGAAATATTTCTTCATTTACAATGGCCATGCCTTGGCCTCTTCTCCCTTTCTATGCTCACCATTAAAAGTTGGTGGCTTTATTTTTATGAGTTCACCTTGTAATATGTCTTCCTCAGGCCTACTCCTCTGCCTCCTAACATGAGACACACTTGGGATGCTCCCTATCCTTGGAATTTCATGATCTCTTCTAGTGGATTGATCTGGGGAAGGATGGTGTTTGCTCATACTTATTGACTATATATCATTCCCATGATCATTCCTTCTACTATGGGATCTGGATGTTGTCACCTTTTTAGTATTAGCTAATCTCTTTGTGCCAGAGTATTTATTGTCTTGCCTTTGAATCAATATAGAATTTGTAGTGTCTCCTACTGATCTTTCATAATCTTTTCATTATCGTCCCTATAGCTCTACACTTTTCCTTTTAGGATTCTCATAGTTACAGGCCCCTGCTTGCCTCTTCTTCCATTATACTTTGTCTCAACATTTCCCATGATGACATGTAGACCTATGAACTCCTCCTCATGGTTGTAATATCCTTTGGAATCTTCCATAACTATAGTCCTCATATAAGAACCAAAATTATTTTCATGTACCTCTAATTCTGCTTGAAATGTGCATGTAATAATTATTGTTAGAACATGCATACTATAAAGCATTTCAATAATTACAATACAGATTGTTATTCATCTCAATTCAAAATTATAGGTTGATAGATAACTTCTCCCCCAAAATAACTTTCCAACGACTATTCATTTTCTCAAATATGAGCTCCGAGGAAGTTTAGATTGTTTTTCCATTTTTAGCCATGTATGCTATAAGTGTCTTCTTTATCTTCATGTACAATTTTATGTACCCATATTCCAAATATGGTTCCATGGTTTTCTTTTATGGTCCATAATATTTCCATAGAATGTTCCTGTGTCCCAAACTGACTTCTAAGTAAGGAGTTATGCCCTTTGAAAGTAAATTGGTATCGAAATTATACCCTTAACAGTTTCAGTTGTAACATTTTCATACGATATCTGTTTCACACCTGAAATAGCTCGTTGGAAAGCTCTCACTGAGCTCTTTCATTTTAAACAATAGAGACTTGTGTGCCAATGGTACACACAAATCTCTCGATTTTTAATACCAAAAAATGTCGTTTAGGGCCTCAAAATTCCCATGCAAGTTGATGACTTCAAAAATCATAAAATTTCATAGAAAATTGATTGTTTTACTATTATAAAAATCTTTTAATTGGAGTAGTCGATCTCAAAATTGGGAGAAATGTCAGTCATCGATCCTTTAAACCTTCTCTAGGCCCACTGATGAATCTCTATCATTGATCTCCCAAATCCAAAAGTGATATGGACCATTGATTCAAAACTCCATCAATGATCGATTATTTTCCTTGGCAAACCAAACTTGTTCACAATTTTCGTCGAACCTTGATCATCGACGATCAGTCATTTCCTTAGTGAACTAAAAATGTTCATAGATTTCCCCGAACCCCGATCATTGATGATCATTCATTTCTTGGTTGACGTGGCATAACACATGGACGTTGTCGTGGCATGACATATGGATACTAACGTCATGTTGGCACCCAAAGTTTTGGGTTCATTTCACACATGTTCACAAATGAAGTTGTGCATGCTCATTTTGAGTTTTGCGTGCACCTAAGTTAATGCACTTAGAAGAAAAATAAGTGCGCATAGCACTGAGTTTTGATATTGTGTGCCGAGATGGAAGTCTACCAAATGTGCGTCGGTCCCAATTTTGATGTGCATTGGAAATCAAGAAGACACATGCTGGAATAAAGAAACGAATAATTGGTAAATCCTATCAAATGATTACTTCCAGAAACATAAGGGATCGTGGAGCTGACAAAAGATGATCTAGTGAGGAATTTAAAATTTCCTCAATTCCAGAAGGCTATGTGGACTACATGCAAGTTCTAGAAGTGTGTGAGGCATTTTTATCAGTAGAACAAGTGGAGAAAAGTAGAAAGATACATAGCTCCCGAACAAAGAAGCTATAAAAGGAAACAATGACATCAAAGATAGATTTATATGGTTAGATGAGATCCATTGAGTTGTTGGTATCGATCTCACTCAGATCCTATTATAATTTTGTAATGCTTCTGAACATAAATATGAGTCTCTCATATGTTTGAGATATAAAGAATGGGCATTGCTTAGTGTGTTGTATTTATAAGGAATTATCTAAAGAAGATATGAAGCTATGTTGTTGTCGAATATAGTTTTCTTAATGTATATTGTATATTTATGTTGAATGGAATGAAAGGAATAATAAATATGTGACAGTTCTGATCTATTGTGTGTCTATTATGTGTTGGTTAGATATGCATGTATATTGTTTTACTTGTTATCATAGTACATTATGGAATATGGAATTTATGAATTCCATCCCAGATGGGTCCTAGTTTGATTAATCCTTCATCCATGTCACAATACCTTATGGTCTCTATGGTTCCCTCTATGTCTTGGGAGAGACCTTCCTTGGCCTTGGCCGAGGATTGATATGCCAATGCTCTAGGGTTTTTGTTGGTTAACTCTAGACAAAATCTGGGTCTTAAATCCCCAGTGTTAAGAAGGATGTGCACAAGCGTGGGACAAAAAGAAAATAAATGGTTTCATTGATGGAACCTAAAATTCTTGTAGGGAATAATGAAGGCAAGATATGAGGTGAGGATGAAAGAAATTTCATAGAATATACAAGGAAACAAATGCTAGAAGAGATTCCACTCTATATAAAGATGTTGTTCATGGAGAAAGGGATGATGCGCGGGGATACCAATAGAATGACTGAGTAAACTCCCTTGTCACTAGGGGGGTTGCAAGGATGGGGGAAAGTGAGAAATAAATGAATCCATTAAGGAGGATCCAAAAATTGTTGAGATGAAGTGAGGGATGGAATGGACCCAGAGGAGAAGAGGAGAAAAAGAGTTGAGAGATACATAAGAAGAGTTGAGCTAAGAAGGAAATCAAAGAAAAGAAATATAAAATATTTAGTTAGGGGCACTTGACGAAGTATCGGGCCCAATATGAAGAGAAAATAAACTACACCAGGTGGTAGTGCGGAAGAGTATGTTGTGCCAGAGACGAGCATAGATGAGTATAGGTCTACGAAGAGGCGCGACATTGAGGATAGGGT
Organism: Picea sitchensis; assembly: GCA_010110895.2. Taxonomy (NCBI): domain Eukaryota; kingdom Viridiplantae; phylum Streptophyta; class Pinopsida; order Pinales; family Pinaceae; genus Picea; species Picea sitchensis. The sequence goes on from SNQJ01S0001856.1 coordinate 78,594, forward strand.
GTCCAGTGGGGATACCAATAAAAACAGTAGTCCGCACCCCTTGGATGTTGTATAATTCAGAAACCTTAGAGGAAGATGAATCATAAAGTAGTGGTGCACTGATAAGATAAAAAGATGGAGTGCAGAGCAGTTGTGCATTGTTAGGAAAGGAATATGGTGCATAGAGTAGTGGTGTGCAGAGAGCAGAGGAAAATGGAGGCCCCCCTAGTGGTGGGGGAGATGAATTGTATATAGTAGATTGTCTTGTGCGGCTGCAAGTAGGAAACTCTCTAGGTCCCCTCACAAGAAGAGTTAGAAGGAGATGGAATTACCCCCCCTTTGAACCATCACCCTTGCACATTTGTAATCAAGAATATAGAAAATTAGATAGTGAAGTGATTTGAGTTAGATAAGGAGTAGAAGAAGGAAGAAGAAAAGAGACAAGCGAAGAAGAAGGCAAAGCCAATGCCACTTCACCTAGAAGAGTATTGGTAGAAAGAATTATGACAAACAATAGTCAAAGTAGCGGAGTTGGTTGGAGGGTGGCGATGGAGAATCGGGATAGCACCCTAAGGCTACCATGTTGGGTATGTGTTATATTATTTACATGACTAGCTCTAGTGTCTGATATGTTGTGCAGGGGTTTGGGGGCAGTACCCCCGATATTTTTTTTCCTCGGGAAATGTGTCATACTTTTGCCTTGTTTTTCATGTCGCCTCGATTTTCATGTCCATTGTTGGGAAGTTTTTCGGCACATGGTTTTTGCTGATGGTTTTCTATTTCTTGTTAAGGAATTAGGTTTGTTGACTAATCTAGGTCATTGGGTTAGGGTTTTTGATGTTGTTGGATCCTATATGTATATTGTATTGTAAACACTGTATCACTATGAATGAATATAGAATATGTTGGTTTTCCCAGTTTTGGTTTACAAGGGAAAAATCTATGTGTAATGTTTGTATTTTCCATTGTATCTTTTCTATTCTTTTACCAAAAAATTGTTTGCAGTAAATAATTGTACAAGGTTAAGATCTACATTTGGTATCAGAGCTTTGTTGGCTCCAGGGGGACGCCTTTGTGGTCAAGGGTTTGGATCAGGACTATGATAAGCCTTGTTACAGTCAAAGATCTATGGTATTTATTTTTCAGGTAAAAAGAAATGGCAAGAAGTTTGAAAATGGAGATCGAGAAGTTTAATGGGAAAATTTTTGAGCTGTGGAAGCTCAAGATGGAAGATCTGTTGGTGGACAAAGATCAGTGGATCGTGGTGGATCTAGGTACTGTACCTACTGGAACTTAAACAAATAACTAGAAAAATTTGGATCGGAAGGTGAAGAGCACAATCCAACTGTGTCTCTCAGATTCAATATTACTAAATGTGTCAGAGGATGTTGCAATGGAATATTTATGGGATAAGTTGGGGAATTTGTATCAGTCTAAGTCCCTAGTAAATAAACTTTTCCTGAGACATAAGTTGTACAACTTGAGGATGAGAGATGGAGACTCGGTGGCAGATCATTTGAACGCCTTCAAGACTGTTGTAAGTCAGTTAGTATCTATTGAGATTAAAATTTCAGATGAAGATAAGTGTATCAATTTAGTGTTCTCTTTACCAGACTCGTGGGATAGTCTAGTTGTGGCCATAGGTAGTAATACAACTGCCTTGAATTTTGATGAAGTGGTCTCATCCTTGTTTTTGGAGGATATGAGACGGAAGAACATGGAAGGACATAGCACAGTTGCATTATTTGCAAGAGAACGCTCCCAGGAAAGAAATAGATCTAATTCCTCAAGTGGGATATCTATGTCTAAGGTTATATCTAAATCTCCTAGAAAGTTTGTAAAGGTATGCTGGAGATGTGGAAAAGAAGGGCACTACAAGAAGCAATGTAGATGCAAAATTGAGAAAAAGAAGGGATTTGAAGAAGCTCCTTCTACAGAAGAAAAGACCTCCAAGGAAGAAGGAGGGGATGTGTACTTGGTTTCTTCAAACACACATGAAGATCATGAGGCATGGTTGGTTGACTCAGGTGCATCCTTTCATATGACTCCCCACAGGGAGTGGTTATGTGAATATGAAATGTATGATGGAGGCAATGTTTTTCTAGGTGATGACTCGACAACCAAAATCATAGGACGAGGAAAAGTCAAGTTGAGGCTCATAGATGGAAGGATTAGAACACTACCTGGTGTTTTTCACATCCCAAGTTTGGCTAGAAATTTGATTTTTGTAAGCAAAATGGACGATGTAGGGGTAAAAACAATATTTGAAAAGGAAATCTGCAGGATGGTTTGAGGAGCAATGGTGTTGCTAAAGGGAATTTGGTTTGGAACTCTATATAAACTGCAAGGAAGAATTATTAGTGATGGGTGTAATAGTTCCATTATTCCTGATATTGGATTTAAAGAAGAAAGAACTCCTATAGTCTCTGGAGAAAAGGTTATGTTGTGGCATCAAAGATGGGGGATATCATACAGAAGGGTATTCAATTACTATAGGGTAAGGTATGTATAAATTCTCTATGAATTTTTATGTCTATGAAAATTGTGTATATGGGAAGAAAAATCGAGTAAGATTCCCCTTTGGTGCAACGAGGGCAGAAGGAATTTTACAGCTAGTTCACAGTGATGTGTTTGGACATGTGTCGGTTCCATCACAGGGAAAATTTGTGTACTATGTCTCATTTATAGATGAGTTCTCTAGGAATACTCAGATATATTTACTCAGGAATAAATATGAAATCTTTGACAGGTTTAAAGAGTTTAAGGCTCTTGTTGAGAATCAAACAGAGAAAAGAATTAAGGTGTTGAGGACAGATAATGGCGTAGAGTTCTGTGGGAATGAATTTGAAGAATTCTGTAAGAAGTGTGGTATATAAAGGAACAAAACTACTCCATAAACACCTCAGCAGAATGGAGTTTCAGAAAGGATGAACATGACACTGATGAAAAAATAAAGGTGCATGCTCAGTGGTCTCTGGTTGGGGAAATAATTATGGGCAAAGGAAGTGGGTACTGCATGTTACTAGGTCAACATATGAACCTCATTAATGTTGGATGACAAGACTCCACAAGAGGTATGAATTGTTAAGAAACCTTCTCTCACACATCTCAAAGTATTTGGCTATGAGGCCTTTGTTCATGTTCCAAAGGAAAAGATGGTCTCAAAGGCTATAAGCTTTGGAACCCAGAAACTAAGAAGGTTGTGTATATCTGAGATATGGTATTTAGAGAAATGAATGATGTTGTTAAATAGGAAGTCCTGCCAAGTAAGGAAGAACCAGAGAAAATAGAGTTTGATTTAAAGGATGATGAATCAAACTCTACAGAAGAACATGAATCAGAAGAAGAAGATCCTCTAGTATTGAGGATATCGGTTCGAGAAATAAGGCTACCGGAAAGGTATAATCCATCTAATTTATGTTCAAATTTTTCTTTGTCTATTACTGATGATGATCCTAGAACTATCAGGGAGGTACTGGGTTCAGAGGATGGAAAGTTCTAGAAAAAGGCCATGGATGAACAAATGGTAGCCTTGGATAAGAATGGGGCTTGGGATCTAGTGAATTTTATGACTTGAAGAAATCCCATTGGCAACAAATGGGTATTTAAAAAGAAGCTTAATGCAGCAAGAAAAGTGGAGAAATACAAAGCTCGGTTAGTAGCAAAGGGTTATTCCCAGGTTGAGGGAATTGATTTTGGTGAAATTTTTTCTCCTGTTGCCAAGTTAACTGTAATATCCCGAAGGGCGAGCCCTGTTGTAATCATGTTTATGAATTGTAAATAATGTTTTATAGGCTAGTGAGCCAAGTTAATATAAGATGGTAAGGATTATGAGTTTATTAGGGTGGAGAGCCTAAGTGTTAAGGCCAGGAGCCTGTTTTTGTATATGTAATGACGCAGAATATTAATAAAATTATAAACACCATTGCGTGCAGACCGACCATGATGAATGAATGATGGGGGACTAAGCTTCCACAGAGTGGGTAAGGGATTGGGGGCTGGAAGGTTAGGAATAAAGGCTAAGTGTTGAGCCTAGGGGATTAAGTCCTTGGGAATAATATTTTAATATTATTCCAAAATCCATGTGAGATATATGTTTTTTCCTAAGTTCTTGGAGAGGAACCTATGATGATGGAGTGCATGCAGCTTCATGGGTGACAAGTGTCTACCCAGGCACATGTAGTTAAAAACTGTAGAATTCATCCATGGAGGGGGTCACTCCTCATTCCATCATCCCTTGCATATGATTTCGTAGACCCTCACGCAGCTCTGAAAACCAGAAAATCGGGACGTCCTCCTAAAAACCAAAAACATCATCCGTCTGATCCCATTTTTTGTTTGCGTTTGTCCTTGACATACCTATACACCTTTGAGAGAATTGGTTGGAAGGGGAAATTCGACCTATGAGTTCGAGAACCTAGTCTATCCGCCATTGCAGAGATGAATCCGTACCCGAATTGTCTGTGGGTTACTATTTTCTATTTTCTTGAGTGGGGTTGTGTTGTGGTTATCCTCACAGTGTGAGAATTGAGTTGGAAGGGGCTAAAGAACTGATTTGTTAGGCCCATGGTTGAAGAGGTAGGTTGTCAAGACTGTGAGCAGCTCTTTCCAGGTGAAGGAGTCTACTAGGAAGGGGTTTTCTCCCAAAGAGAGTCCAGCACTAGCTACAGAGCTTTGAGACTTTCTGATCTGGCCTGTTGCGGAGACCTAGAGAGGGAGGTGAAGCACTGATGGATTGTTCTTGTGAAGGTGTATATTCCCAGGTGGAACAAGCACATGGGGAATGAGAGTCCATGAGTAGTGGATGTAAGAAGGCATCTTGGGAGGAATCCTTCTGGTTTCTCTATGCAGTTTTCCCTATAACCTCAACCTAGACTAGGATCCCTTGCCTTGGGTGGAGCTTGATCCCATCTCGGGGGTGATCCACTGCTGAGCATGATGAGAAACGTGGTCTAAGGATGGGAGGTTCGTGGAAGGCCTGCACGTGGTTGGTGAATTACATCCAATTTAAAAGATAAGTATATACATGCGTATAATCTCAATTAAATATGCATGACTGTGATTCTAGCAATGTTATCATGTATTCTGTTGTAATCATGAATTACTGTTAATCCCATTATTTTTGCATGTTAGTCGTAATTTTGTGATTATTATCTATGATTTAGTTAAATTTGTGTAATATGACTTAATGCATGTTATATATAAGTTTGATAAATTTGTTCTACGTAGTAGCGTTGCCTGACCAGTGGGTTGACGGCCGGGGACATTAAAATATGGTATCAGAGCCATAGTTTCAACGCTGAGCCTAAATGGGCTGGATAAGTGGTCATTGGACCCGACATTCAGATGGGAATCGGGTTTGGAAGAACCGATTTTTGGACCCTAGAATGTTCCTGAGTGGAAAGGAGATTCTTGGATGTGTTACAAAGCCCAAGAAGTGTAGGGGTATTATAAAACCATAGTCGGTGTGGTATATGGCCACAGGGAGAGAGAGAGAGATGAACACCAGAAGTGTTGGATCCGTAGGATTTGTTCGGGAGGAAAGGAGAACCCTCATGACCGTCATATATGGAGAATGTGCACAAGGTTTAAAAACCCTTTGGAGTTGCACAAGAGTGTGGAAATTGCGATACGCTAAGTCCCGACTTCATCAAAACCGTCCATCGGAAGGGACGTGTGGAGAGTGATCAACCTTTCACTGAATCGTGACTTGAATTGGTCAAAGGGAAAGTCCGTGAGAATTCATGAAATGTGAATTCATGATTGGATCACAACCATCGATCCAAGAGAGATCTGGACCATTAATTGTTCAGGAAGAAATCGACATTTTGGGAATAGGGAGGACGAAGGTGGAAAATCATTCGACCTCGTGACACACAAAATCCCGATACACAAAATGTCGACGAGATCTGAGTCGTCAGATCGTGGGGAATCAAGATCGTTAGATCGAGCAGAAGAGAAGAGATTAATTTTAGGAGTTTGACTGCCGAGAGAAATGGGAGGTGTTGAGGCACAAACTCCCAAGGCCCGAAACCTGAAACCCTGAAACAGAAAAAGGATCTGCACCATAGATCTGAGAGAGGATCTGACCGTTGGATTTCACTTGGAATGGATGTGGACACATGGGTGTGTACCACGTGCCAGTGGGTCAAGAAGAAAATCGAGAGTGGTGGGACCCGATGGCATCGCTGAAGGTGATGTGGACCCTCTTGAGTGTGCCACTTGCCACTGTGTATGTGGGATACAGTTGTGCTCCATGGGCCCAGAGGGTAAGGAAATCAAATTTTCGGAAGTTGGAGGTTAGAGAGGGAAGAGAGTATGAGAGCCTCCAGGACCGAAACCCTGAAACCCAAAGTCCTGAAGTCCCGAAAACTTCAAATACGGAAAAATCACAGCGGATTCCAACCATTGGATGATGGGTAAATGTGGACCATTGATCCACCTGACTTCGTGAGTTCGGTAATCAGAACTATGAAGGAAAGTGTTGTGTGCCTTGAAAATTTCCAAAGGCCGAAATCCTGAGTAGCACCTAGGGGTCTAACGTTGGTCACGGTCCATGATCACATAGGCTGGGGACCAGGAAAGAGGGGGCTATCACCTGAAAGTTACAGAGCCGAGAAGAGCTTGGGAAATTCATGAATTCAAAGTGTTTTCTTAAATCAAAATGATTTTGAATGTGTGGAATTTGTTAAGGAATGATGACCTGATGAATCCCTGTTGTCTGCATGTGTGTTTGCAAAAGCTTAGAAAGTGCCATAAACGAATAGGGTTGTCGTTGATTGCAGAGAATGGAAGAGGTGTGAACTACCTCCAATTCATAGAACGAAAGAGAAGGAAGGGATGTCAACTTGGAAGTCGAAGGATCGAACTCCAATGGGCACGGAAAAGAGATGGATAAGGAAGGGCATATGATGAAAATCATTGAAAGATTGCAGAAAGATGCCCAAGTTCACCAAGCTGATAGCTGAAAGCTCATGAGAGTCAGGGATCAACAGGGTGAATTCAACTTAAAGATGTTGAAGAGTATGGAAAGAATATAAAGGAAATTGGAAAATGAGAGTGACACAAGCAAAACAGGGAGTCATAGGATCCCTGAGAGAAAAAGAAGATCGAGGAGTGTTATCATATATCTTCGTCGCTCCCCAAAGCATTTCGGTAAGGAAGCACACAGTGGTTCAAGCCCATTGCCTACCAGGAAGCATAGGAGGTATGGGGTGGATGAACTGAAAGGAGAAATGAATAAGATTAAGCCTCCCACGTTTGATGGAGAACACCAGAAAAAAGAAGATGCCAAGACTTGGCTGCTAGGCATGAGGAAGTAATTCCAACTATAGAATTATTCCTCTCATGTAGAAGGAAGAATTGCGATGTATTAATTGAAAGGAAAAGAATCCATGTGGTGGGATCATCTTGTGCACGTGCAACACATTAGAGAGCAAGATATCACTTGGAAGGAATTCAAGAGGTATTTTGAGAGGAAATACATGACTAAAAGATATTATGACAGAAAGATGAAAGAGTTCTTTGAACTCAAGCTAGGCAACATGACCATTGATGAATACGAGAGAAGATTTTTGGAACTGCTGAAGTATGCTTCGTTCATCAAGGATGAGACTGTCAATATTCATAGGGATCTGAGTGGATTGCCACCTTCCATTAGTGACAAGATTCAATATGATGATCCTAAGACTATGGAAGAAATGATAAGAAGAGAAAAATGCTTATATGAATAGCCAAGAGAAAAGCCTACCTTTTGGAAGGCTTGGGACGACCAGAGGAAGTTCAATAAAGAGCAGAGGCAGAAGGGAAACAAACCTCCCTTTTTTAGAAATATCCCTCAAGGGAAGCCATCATTTAGAGAGCCGAGAATGGATGAAGTGGGGGAACAAAGGCCAAGACAGATGCCCATTCAGTGTTGGGGCTGTAAAGAGAACCACAAGTACACAGATTGTCCCCATAAAAATGGTAAAGCGAGAGGTGTCCACAATGTTCAACAAGCTGAAACAGTGGAGGATATGGGCAGTAGAATGCCAAGGATCTACGCAGACCTAGACAACAAGAAAGTTGAATTTCAATCACAAATGATTGAAGTAGAAGGTATGATTAGCAACCATGCCTTTACTATTTTAATTGATTCAGGGGCTAGCCATAGTTATATAGAACCTAGAGTGGTGGAAAGTTTGCATTTGTCAAAAATAAAACATGAAAAGTCTTGGTTAGTGCAGCTAGATACAGGAACCAAGAGGAAAGTCACCGAGTTAGTCAAGTCCTGTCCTATGGACATGAATGGACTAAACATGAAGGCTGAATTGAACATTCTTCCATTAGGCTCTTATGACTGTCTAATTGGGATGGACGGGTTGGACCAACACCATGCCATCTTGGATTGCCATAATAAGGCATTCACTTTCTTAGATGAAGAAGGGAATCGGAAAATAGTCCAAGGAATTCTTAGAATTGTTGTTGTGAGAGAAATCTTAGCGATGCAGTTGAAGAAGTGTTACAGAAAAAGCTGTCAATTATTCACATCCCATGTAGGGGAAACACCTAAGAACAAGGTGTCAAGTATCAAAGAGTATGTGGTACTAAAAGACATCAAATATGTATTCCAGGAAGTACCTGGACTACCTCCAAAAGAGGGTATTGATTTCTCTGTGAACTTGATGCCTAGAGGAGCTCCAGTGTCAAAAGCTCTGTACATGATGAGTACGCCAGAGCTGAAAGAATTGAAATTGCAGCTTGAAGAGCTTCTGAAGAAGGGGTATATATGCCCAAGCATGTTGCCTTGGGGTGCCCTGGTCCTGTTCATAAAGAAGAAAGACAGAGCATTGAGGCCGTGCATTGATTTATGATAGTTAAACAAAGTAACTGTCAAGAAAAAGTATCCTCTGTCAAGGATCGACGATCTTTTCAATCAGTTGAAAGGTGCCAGGATATTTTCAAAGATAGATCTCAGATCGAGGTATCACCAGGTAAGGAAAAAATATGAATACATCAGCAAGACCACCTTTAGAACAAGGTATGACCATTACGAGTTCACAGTGGTGCCGTTTGAACTATCAAACGCACCTATTGTTTTTATGTGTTTGATGAATGGTGTGTTCAGGGAATATTTAGACAAGTTTTTCATTGTCTTCTTGGATGACATTCAGGTGTATTCCAAGTTAGAGGAAGAGCATGAACAACACCTCAAGATGGTACTGTAAGTTCTAAGAGAGCACCAGTTGTATGCCAAGTTGAGCAAATGCTCATTTTATCAGGAACAAATCCATTACATGGGGCATATTATCTTGAAGGATGGGATAGTTGTAGATCCTGAGAAGATTGAGGCCATCAAAGAATGGTCAACACCAAAGAATGTGATGGAAGTCATATCCTTTATGGGTCTAGATGGTTATTATAGAAGGTTCATCGCAGGTTTCTCGAGGATAGCTCACCCTATCACTTCCTTTCAAAGGAAGGAGAAAAAGTTTCAGTGGACAGAATATTGCGAGAAAATATTTCAACAATTGAAGCAACTGTTAACTAGTGCTCCAATCTTGAGAATTGCATACCCAAATGAAGATTTTGTGGTGTGCACTGATGCATGTAAAGAAGGACTGAGAGGAATCCTTATTCAAAATGGATTTGTAATTTGTTATGAATCCAGGAAGTTGAAAGAGCAAGAAAATAACTATGCAACTCATGATTTGGAGTTGGCAGCCATCGTTCACGCGCTGAGGAAGTGGAGACATTACCTCATGGGAAGGAGGTTTGAATTAAGAATAGACCATAATGGCCTGAAATATTTGTTTGATCAGCCAACCTTGAATGCATGGTAGAGTAGGAGGTTGGAGTTCCTTTGTGAGTATGATTTTGATATCAAGCATATCAAAGGGAAGGAGAATAAAGTAGTTGATACAATCAACAGAAGAGTACACAAATTACATGCTACAACCATTATCATGTACCGAACTGATATAAAGGGTAGAATTTTGGAGACTGCAAATGCAGATTTGCAGTATAGGGCGCTGGTAGCAAAGCTACAACAAGGTGAGAGGCCACGGGAAGTGGAAAATTATAAAATGGAAACCGATGGAGTACTTTTGTACAAGAACAAAGTTTATGAAACTTTTGATTTTGAGAGAAATGCATAGCGTGCCTTACACTGGGCACCCTGGATATCAGAATACTATGGTAGTAGTCAAGAGCCATTACTTTTGGCTAGGTATGAAGAAAGATATTGTTGAATACATCACTAGATGTATGGAGTGCTATAAAGTTAAAGCTGAGCATAGGCACCCAACAAGCTTGCTGCAACCTTCGCCCATTCCTGAACGAAAGTGGGAAGTGGTGACAATGGATTTTATTACGGGATTGCCCAGAACCATCAAGCTGCATGATTCAATCATGGTGGTTGTGGACAAGCTTACAAAATATGCCCATTTCATTTCGTTAAAGACCACTCATAAGACAACAGATGTTGTTGATATTTTCATGAAGGAAGTGGCATGATTGCACGGAATTCCTAAAACAATTGTGTTCAACAAAGACCCGAAATTCACCTTAAATTTCTGGAAAGGGTTATTCAAGGGATTTGGAACAAATATGAATTTCAGTATAGCCTATCATCTTGAGTCGGATGAGCAAACAGAGAAGGTGAATTGAGTGATAGAAGACATACTAATAATGTATGTGATGGATAAACCATCGAAATGGGAAGACTACCTACATTTGGTAGAATTCGGCTACAACAATGGGTATCAAGCATCATTGAAAATGAGCCCATTTGAAGCACTATACGATAGAAAGTGAAACACTCCAGTAAGCTGGGATAACCCAGCTGATAGAGCGGTAGTTTGGCCAGAATTGCTCAAGGAAATGGAAGACCAAATGATAAAAATTAAGCAAAAATTGAAAGTTGCCCAAGACAGGCAAAAAAGTTATGCTGATAAGAACATAACTCATAGAGAGTTCAAAGTGGGTGATCATGTTTTCCTGAAAGTAAAAGCTAACAAGAGTTCCCTAAAGCTGGGAAGTTGCGCCAAGTTGGCAACCAGATTTTGTGGGCCATTTGAAATCCTAAAAAGGATTGGGACAGTTGCATACATGCTTGCATTACCTGCATCCATGACTGTACATAATGTGTTTCATGTTTCATTGCTTAAGAAATATATACATGTTTCTAATCATGTTATCGATTGGAATGTGATTCAAGTGGAGCAAGAAGGTGTCCTGCAAGTGCATCATGTGCGCATATTAGACAGGAAAAGCAAACAGCTCCGAAATCGAGCTATAGGGCTTGTAAAGGTCCAGTGGACCTGGTACGGTCCTAAGGACACGACATGGGAGCATGAGGATGCTGTGCGAGCATAATACCAGCATCGTTTTGAAGATTTTAGAAATCTTGTTGATACTGTGTAAAAGTTGCACTGAGGACAGTGCAAAAATAAAGGGAGGGGATTGTAATATCCCCAAGGACGAGCCATGTTGTAATCATGTTTTATAGGCTGGTGAGCCAAGTTAATATAAGATGGTAAGGCTTATGAGTTTATTAGGCCAGAGAGCCTAAGTGTTAAGGCCAAGAACCTGTTTTTGTATATGTAATGATGTAGAACATTAATAAAATTATAAACACCGCTTCGTGCAGACCGACCACGATGAATGAGTGATGGGGGACTAAGCTTCCGCATAGTGGGTAAGGGATTGGGGGATTAAGTCCTTGGGAATAATATTTTAATATTATTCCAAAAGCCATGTGAGATATATGTTTTTTCCTAAGTTCTTGGAGAGGAACAGATGTTGATGTAGCACATGCAACTTCATGGGTGAAAAGTGTCGACCCAGGCACATGCAGTTAAAAAATGCAGAAGTCATCCATGGAGGGGGTCACTCCTTATTCCATCATCCCTTGCGTCTAATTTCGTAGACCCTCACGCAACTCTGAAAACCAAAAAACCAGGATGTCCTCCTAAAAACCAAAAACATCATCTGTTTGATCCCATTTTTTGTTTGCGTTTGTCCTTGACATACCTATACACTGTTGAGAGAAATGGTCGGAAGGGTAAAATCAACCTGTGATTTCGAGAACCCAGTCTATCTGCCATTGCAGAGATGAATCCATACCTGAACTGTCTGTAGGTTACTGTTTTCTATTTTCCTAAGTGGGGTTGTGTTGTGGTTATCCTCACCGTGCGAAAATTGAGTTGGAAGGGGCTGAGGAACCGGGTTGTGAGTCCCATGGTTGAAGAGGCAGGTTGTCAGGCCTATGAGAAGCTCTTTTCAGGTGAAGGAATCTACTGGGAAGGGGTTTTCTCCCAGAGATAGTCCAACACCAGCTATGGAGCTTTGAGACTTCCTGATCTGGCATATTGTCGAGACCCAGAGAGGGAGGTGAAGCACTGATGGACTGTTCTTGTGAAGGTGTATACTCCCAGGTGAAATAGGCATGTGGGGAATGAGAGTCCATGAGTAGTGGGTGTAAGAAGGCATCTTAGGAGGAATCCTTCCAGTTTCTCTGTGCAGTTTTCCCTGTAACCTCAGCCTAGACTAGGATACCTTGCCTTGGGTGGAGCTTGGTCCCAGCTCGGGGGTGACCCGCTGCTAAGCATGATGAGCAGCATGGTCTAAGGCTAGGAGGTTCATGGAAGGCCTGCACGTGGTTGGTGAGTTACATCTAGTTTAAAATATAAGTATATACATGCGTATAATCTCAATTAAATATGCATGACTATGATTCTAGCAATTTTATCATGTATTCCGCTGTAATCATGAATTACTGTTAATCCCATATTTCTGCATGTGAGCCATAATTATGTAATTACTCTGTATGGTTTAGTTAAATTTGTGTAATATGACTTAATGCATGTTATATATATAAGTATGAGAAATTTATTTTGCGCAGTAGCGTTGTCCGACCAGTGAGTTGATGGCCAGGGACGTTAGATTAACTTCTATAAGATTTATGTTATATGTTATTGGTGAATTTTATTTTGAAGTAGAACATATGGATGTGAAGACAACCTTCCTACATGGGGATATGGAAGAATAAATATATATGAAGTAGCCATAAGGCTTTGTTGTGAAGGGAAAGAAGGAGTTGGTATCACTATGAATGAATATAGAATAGTTGGTTTTCCCAGTTTGGGTTTCTAGGGGAAAAATATCTGTGTAATGTTTGTATTTTCCATTGTATCTTTTTTGTTCTTTTACTGAAATGTGTTTGCAATAAATAATTGTACAAGGTTAAAATCTACATACCCATGTTCCATGAAACGGGTAAGCAGAACAACATTGGTTTAAATGTGAAGCAATATGGTCTGTGAAAAGGATCACAAACGAAGTGACACATATTGCGCAACTGGAGACCATGTTCAGGGATAGAGCCTTGACATGGTACATGAAGTATAAATCCACTACACCGATGAGATCGACGAGGTCCCTGATAGAGTCTAAGAAAGATATACTTAGGAAATTCTATAAACCTAAGTTAGAGTCTCAATGTATCGTAGAGATAAAAGAGATCAAACAAAAAGAAGGTAATAGTGTGTGGGATTATGACCAATGATTTAAGATTTTATTGGATAGGATGATGTACCAAATCCAAGATGTGCAACACAGAGAGTGGTTTATTGCAAGGTTACTTCCCCATATCTAAGTTCCACTTGCCCAAAAAAAGGTGATGACTTAAGAGAAGGTGGTAGAAATTGCAATGCACCTAGAAGCTACGCTAGGAGGGGCAGAGACGTCGATAGGTTTGGAATAGGTGCAGTCACAACTGGACAACTTGACGATGCAATTGCAATACATGGCCAAGATGAAGGTAATGCATGAGCACATATGGTGTACCACCTGTCACTGAGAGGGACATCACAAGGACAAATGCCTTGTACTTCTTAGTTATGTGGTGATGGGTGCACCAAGTTCATTTCCATTTGGACAGACATAATGGTGCGAGATATGTAGACAGTGGGATCATGTACCACCCCACTTCCAAACTTTGTAGAAGTACCAAATGATGAACCATACTTTGTTATGTGAGTTCTGTAAATCCATGGAGGATAATACCCGTGATGCATTCAAGGTACAAGAAGAGCAGAAGGGTGGTGAGCGTGGCTGTGTAGAAAGAGGTGAATACCAAGGTGGTCCCTGAGGTGGATATGGGTGCGGTTTTGGTCGACGATATGGCGTAGGGGGAGGTAGACCCCCCACTTGTTTCAATTGTGGAGAAATTGGTCATGTATCATGGTTTTGTACAAAATTGCGCATGATTTGTGCATACTACTATTGTCTCAAGCATGTCATCGAAGATTGTCCAAACTTGTTGAAGAAGTGGGAAGACAAGAAAGTCAATTTCAACATGGTTCATGCAGAGCCGTGTAAGAATAGGAAGAAGAATGAGGAGGATGATGTCCGGATAGTAACCCGAGGTGTAGAAAAAAAGAGAGCGTACTTTGAGCATGGTGAAGGATTAGGTAAGAAGTTGAAGGGGAAGATAAGGAAGGAAACACAACCTCCCCCCCAAAGTTTGATGCTTCCCAAAAAAAATGGTTCTTACACAATGTGCAGAGAGCACTAGAAGAAGAAAGAGTGTGCGACTCAGAGGTCACTTAAGGAGGCTCAGATCCGAGAAGAAATGGGTAGGGAAACAAAAAGGTCGCTAGAGGAAGCATGGATTTGTGAAGAGGCACAACTGGTGATGCAGAGGTCAATGCAAGAGGATCGCGCCTATGAAGAATTACAATGTGTGATACAATGATATTTGGAGCAAGATCACATGCGTGAAGAAATACAACATGCGACACAATGGTCATTGGAAGAAGCTTGCAGACAAAATGATTTGTGACACGCTGAGCAGAAAGCACATGAAGAACAACGCCTGCAGGAATTACAATGTACAATGTGCAGAGAAGGCTTGCACAACTTGTGTCGCAAGGAAGAATATGAAGACCAAGTAAGTTCTTTCTTGCATTGTTGTTTGTGATTGTTGAATGATCCAGAGGTTACAAGTAAGTTGACATAAATGTTAGCTACTTGCATGAGGGAACACAGAGTGGAGGCAACCATATCATCTCTGCTTATGGAAAGAGATGTTTTTTAGATCAACAAGCAAAATCACACTAACCGAGAGTTTAAATGAAAACATAACTTGGTGGTTATGACATGGATGGTTTCATGTTGGATCTGGGCTCCGACGTGAATATTTTGTGGAAGAAATCTTGGGAGACGATGGGTAAACCAAAATTGGTCTGGTCACCTATCCAACTGTGGTTGGAAAATCAATACAAGATCTATCCAATAGGCTGGCTAGAGCAAGTGGAAGTGAGTATAGAAGGAGTCAAAACAAAGAATGAATTTGAGGTAATATAAATTATGGATGCATCTAATCCATATCTGTAATTGCTTGGTATTGACTGGGTATTTGATAATAATGCTATGTCAAATTTAAAGAAGATCTAGATGTCATTTGAAATAGATACCCTACACATGGTCACACCTCTAGATCCATATGAAGGAGACAGATAAAATGAGCCAATGGATGAGGATGCATAGATCTCAGTCATTGAAAATACCTATAATATCACTAGGCGTAGGGAGGACTACATCAACCCCACCATATATGGAGAAGTAAGCTAGAGAAGTGTCAAATATTATGACACAGATTCTGAGGATTCCATGGAAAGGTGGAAAAACAATCTCTAGGAAGTTTCCACTAGCAGATGCATGAGGATAATGAAAGTAGTGCAATGTATTGGATTTGAGCTATGTGATTCCCCACAATTCGATGGGACAGGTCCAATAGAGACATTCCTCATACAGATGAAGAAACCTGCCCCTATGGAAAAGAGGCTTCGAAACATGGATGTAGTGGTTCGAGGGACACCTGGGCGGTGGTGGTAAAAGCATCGCTTGAATATTCAGAGTTGGGTGTAGGTAGCTGAGTTGATAAAGGTTAGGTTCAATCCCATCGTTGTTTTCATTCTAGCCAACCGATATAAGGAAACTGAGGATTCTCAAGAACACCTTTCTTTTTCTAAATGATTCTGGACCTCTTAGAATATCCCTTGATTCCAATGGGTCCATCGGTTTTTCCACACTATGGACATGGTCCCTAGAAGCTAGTACATTCAGGAGGAAAACAGTCGAGTGGACCCATGTGAGTTCCTAATTTCGTTTAACATTCAACTTCACAGCAGAATATCCAACTCAAAGAGAGGTTCTTCATCGAATTAATGATTTTATTTTCCATGGGTAGTGAAAAGAAGCCACACCCAGAGTGATCTATTCATATCATCAACATGTGGAAAACTAAAAGAGGTAGAACATTTTTGGAAGATAGATGTTGATAATGTTGATGACGATGACCCACGCAAAATCTAGATCAAAGAATATGAAGGTGAGTGCACACTAAAGGGTAATGCGACAAAGATGGCACACCAGACTATAATGGCCCCAAAAAAACCAAGAAACACAATATTGACACTGAACAAGTGCCTAAGATGACCATCATTGGAGATTATTGGGATAAGGAGACAGTCACTTAGGTTGTTGAACTTCTCAAGAAATATGAGGACTTGTTTCCCTAGGGATTTTCTGAAATGAAAGGCATTGCAAGATTGTTGGGGGCTATGAAGATTCAACTCAAGACGAATGCCAAACCGGTCAAGAGAAGGCCTTATGGATTAAATCCCACATATAAGGAAAATGTGTGTAAATAATTTGATCAGATGTTGGATGTTGGGATCATTGTTCATGTAGAGGAATCTGATTGGATTAGTCCTATGGTTGTGCAACCCAAGAATACCAGTGATATTCGAATCTGTGTAGATCTGAGGAGTCTCAACACAACCTGCGTCCATGACCCTTTCCTGACACCCTTCACACATGAGGTGTTGGAAAATTTTAGCGACCGAGAATCCTACTCTTTCACATATGGCTTCTCATGGTACCATCAGGTTCATATCATAGAGGAGGATCAAGCTAAAACTGCCTTTGTGACAAAATGGGGTCCTTTGTATACACGTTCATGCCCTTTGTCTTGAAGAATACCCCAAAAGTATTTTCCTGAATAGTGGTTGCAACCTTCAAGGAATTCATCCACAAGTTTCTTAATGAAGCATACTTGGACTATTGGACCATGTTCAGTTTGTTGAAGGAACACATGCAAGCTCTTCTACTGATGCTAGACTAATGCCACTAACTACAAATGTCCTTGAATTCGAGGAAATGCATTTTCTGTACACCCTTTGGCATATTGTTGGGCCACATCGTGTACAAAAATGGATTGTGGGAGGATCAAGCTAAGAATGTTTCCATATTAAATATTTGGGATATGCGCGCCACGTTGGGTCATACAGAATATTACCGATGGTTCATTTAGAATTATGCCCATATTGCAGCCCCATTAGAAAAAAATTTGCACAAAGATACTAAGTATGAGTGGACCCCATATTTCGAGAAAGTCTTGGATATTATCAAGGAAAAAGTGGTTACTCCGCCAATTCAGGTCTTTCTTGATTGGTCAAATATCTTTCATGTCGATGTAGATGCTTCATCCATTGTGGTTGGCATGGTTCTTGAGCAGCCGAGTGAAGGAAATATTGACCATCCAATATACTTTTCCAGTCGCAAGCTATCCAATGCCGAAAAGAATTATACTACAACCAAGTGCGAGGTCCTTTTCATGGTTTATGCCTTAAAACAATTTCACCACTACTTGTTGGGGTTTGCATTTAAGTTCTTCACTGACCACTATGTGCTCAAGTATTTTTTCAACAAGATGATGTCGAGAGGATGAATTTTTCATTAGTTGTTTCTCTTTCAATAGTTCGACTTTTAATTTTTGGTTAAGACAAAGAAATATAATGTTGAACCAGATCATTTGTCATGGATTGAGACCAGTGAAGTTGCTAAGAGACTTGATGATGAAATCTCTGATGCACAACTCTTTTCAGTCGAAGTTGTGCCTGGTCAATTGGCCAAAATTGTGGAATTTATTATGACTGGCCAGGCTCCCATGAGATATAATATAGCACAACGTTGTCAAATGGTGACCCATAGTACCAATTATCAGTTGATTGTCAGACAATTGTATAAGTTGGGCGCAAATGAAATCCTATGTCGGTGTTCCATAGAACACGAAAAAAACTCCATCCTGTATGAAGCACATGAAGGTATTGTTGGAGGTCACAATTCCAACAAGGATACAACATGAAAGGTTTTGCATGCAGGGATTTGGTGGCCCTCCCTCTTTGAAAATTCCAAGGACTATTGCAAACGCTACAACGTATGTCGATGGATTGGCAAGACATGTAGGAGAGATTAGCTACCTTTATTTCCTGTGATCATGCTAGAGTTTTTCGAAAAATGGGGAATAGATTTTGTGGGTCCCATCAATACCCCTACGTGTCACACAAGGGTGCACTACATTATTACAACAACTGAATACCTAACTAGATGGGTTGAATCCACACTAGTCAAAGATAGTATAATAGAAAAAATGATGCGCTTCATTTTTGAGAATGTCATTTCTAGATTTAGTTGTCCAAGGGTGTTGATGAGTGATCAGGGGTCACATTTTCTGAATGAGACCATTCAAAAACTCACTCAAGAGTAAATGATCCATCACCATAGGAGCATTCCCTATCACCCTCAAGACAATGGTACAATTGAAGCTTTTAATAAGATTTTAGAGCATGCTTTAACCAAAGTTTGTAATGTGTAGTGTGATGAATGGGATCAGCGCATCCTAGCAGTATTATGGGATTATCGAACAACATGGAAAAAGATGACAAATCACATGCCATTCATATTTGTCTATGGAAAAGAAGAGGTCATTCTAATCGCATTTGTTGTTCCTAGCCTCTGGGTCACCCTTGCAACCCAAATGACAGATGACTAGTCCCTCCAACACAACTTAGATGAGCTCATGGAACTAGAAGAGGATCAAATGATGGCACAATTTATCCAAGTGGTGGAAAAGGAAATGCAAAAGGCATGGCATGATTGTAACATCCATCAGAAAAATCTCTAGCTTGGATCTTTAATATTATTATATGACAACAAATATTTGCAACATCTTGGAAAGCTACGCATGAGCTGGTTAGGTCCTTTCCGGCTCGTCTGCATCGGTCAATCAGGTGCTACCAAGCTGGAAACCTTGCAAGGACAACCAGTCAAGGGGCTCATCAATGGCATCGGTTTACTACAACCCACAGGATTCAATCAACATCTAGCTCCCTCTCCCACCTTTGAATATTGGTAGAGTATGTTTAGTATATGATGTACAATAGATGAGATATATTATAGTCGACATAATTTACATTTTTGATAGCACAAAGTTCACATGGATCACACAGGAGGACTCGATAGATTGACAGTTTTTGTTTATTCTCCAAATTTCCAAATTAGGACAATACTGTTCCATAAGTACAAGGTCATGGTCCTGATTGACAATTCACGCAAGCCTCAGAGGAGTTTCCTGGTGGTTTAGTTCATTTAAAGGGAAAATAATCCTATTTTGGCAGTTTGAATATGCCACAAGTACACAATCAGTTATACCGCCACAATATCCAACCAACATCACTGGTACGATGGACTAGACATTTAGATTTCCCATGTGTCATGTTTTGCTGCCAACTTCTCCCTCTACTAAAATACATCCCCTCCATCGAATATTTATTTCTCTCCTTCGTAATATTCACCACCATATTCACTCTATATACATCCACTCTATCGAATCATCACCTTTGTTGATAATGAGGGAGCCTCCTTTCTTATTTTCCAGGATCCCTATCTTCATCCCTTGTCATGGATCCCCCTCCACTAGTGATCCAAAATGGATCCAGAAAGGCCTAAAAATAAGAATTGGAAGAATTGGAAGAAACCAACGCCATCGTGTATGGCTCGTCATGCCAATCTCGACCATATTTGTTTTCCAAAAATGGACACCGTATGCGAAATTTATGGTGATTTGAAAGCGTCAAATTCAAAGTCAAAGTCAACTAGTCAAAGTCAACTAATGATGTCAACAGTACAGATGATGATGTCATGTTGACTTTATCATGACATGTGGTAGCACAAGGATGTGCCATGTGTTAGTTATTTTTGGAATTTTCAGGGGTGACTTGGACCAATAAAAAAAGTGACACATGACACTGTACAAACGCGACACATGGCACTGCACATATGCAACATGTGGCATTGCACGTATGCGACATGTGGAACTATACGGACGCAACACGTGGCACTGTATGAATGCAACACATGGTAGTATGAAAGGCTGACGTGGAACTGTATGAACGCAACACGTGGAACTATGCGGATGCAACACGTGGCACTGTATGAACGTGACACATGGTAGTACAAAAGGCTGATGTCGAATTGTACGAATGCGACATGTGGTTGTATAGAAGGCTGACATGGGACTATACGGATAACACGTGGTAGGTTTTGGTTGGCTGACGTGGTCGTACGAATGACATGTGGCAGCTGACTGGGTAGGCTGACGTGGCCGTATGGATGACATGTGGTAGCTGACTAGGAAAGATGACGTGGTCATACGGATGACACATTGTAGCT
The DNA here is from genome assembly GCA_010110895.2 of Picea sitchensis. Classification (NCBI taxonomy): domain Eukaryota; kingdom Viridiplantae; phylum Streptophyta; class Pinopsida; order Pinales; family Pinaceae; genus Picea; species Picea sitchensis. The sequence continues at coordinate 99,132 of SNQJ01S0001856.1, forward strand.
AACTATGTAGGTTGACGTGGCTAGGGATAATGGCGAGGCTCCATGTGGCCCAATGAGGAGGCTCCATGTGGCACCTTCTAGAAGGCCAATTCTGGTGTTTCCACCAAATCTGGTAGGAATCCTCCAAATATGGTGAAATCTCACTAAATCTGGTTACTTTCGCTAAGTTGGCTAATTGTTGCTAAATTTGGTGGAGTATGGATTATTTAGATGGGCACGAAAATCGAGAAAAATGAGTTTTTTTGGCACGCAAATAGACAATGTATGAACTGTATGGATCTGACAGGGCACAACATTGGAATTCGTGCTGAGGGGAGGTCCCAAGGGACTATTCAGAAGCAGGTCGAATTTATACTCAGAAGTTGCAGAATTTCGAGGGGAGTCTGAATATGGATTCTGTTTTCACATCGAAGTAGCCGAACATAAAATTTATTCTAGAGCCCAAGATGTCGTTCCAAGCATAGACAACTTCATACTCAAAAGTCTTAGTTTTTCCCATTCTAGCCAATGGTGATGTATGTTTCCATCCAGAATTTGCAGATATAAAAGGTGGTTTCAGGAGCTTTTATGTAAGCCTTTCTTTTGTATTCTTAAAGCATTGAAGATTAATAAGAAGCCTTCCCCACCAAGACAAAGGCCTGGAGACATAGGAAAACTTGTGCTGAACTCCGTTATCAATCTTGGTGTTATGGTTTGTTGTTTTTACTTCTTATATGGTTGCAACTTCTTTCATTAAGCTTCTTCTCTTTAATTCCTAAATGGTAAATCAACTCATGCGTAATCTTAACCATAGCCTTTAAAGATCAATTTTGGATCATCTAGTAGGGCACCTTAGCCAAACCAATTCATTCTTCTCAGTGGCTAGGCCCCTCACTCTCACATTTGTCCATGGATCCCCAACCCTCCAACAGTAAAAAGGACAAGGGTACCACCTCAGTTTGGTCCTCCTAGAACCAAAAGAAAATCCGAGAGTGATGCTCTCTCTTGATGGAGCCTAACTTATTTTCAGTGGTTAATTTTTGGTGATGGGATTTAAATAGATCCTCATTCACCTCCATAGACACCAACAAAGGTTCTTGGTCGAGCATCTGGCCGCATGCACTCCAAATCCACCTTTCACCATGGGGCTTGTTTGATTCTTTCGAGGACCTGGGTTAGGTTGCAACTACAACTTGAACAAATGATTTTCTCTTACTTAGGCCCGACCACAATCAAAACTTGTTTTGAAGATCGATGATTTTCTCTTACTCAAAATTTCCACCTTGATCGCATGAAGATGTTGGCTCGAGGATGAGCCAAGTAATAGTGATGGGGGTGTGTTGGCACCCAACATTTTGGGTTCATTTTACATGCACGCACAAATGAAGTTGTGCGCGCCTAAGTTAATGCATGAAGAATAACAAGAAGTGTGCATCGAACTGAGTTTTGATATTGCATGCCAAGTTGGAAGTCTACCAAATGCATGTTGTTTCCAATTTTGATGCACACTAGAAATCAAGAAGATGCACGTTGGAATCAAGAAACGAATCATCGAGAAATCCTATCAAATGATTACTGCTAGCAGCATAAGGGATCATGGAGCTGACAAAAGATGAACTGATGAGGAAGTTAATATTTACTTGATTCCAGAAGGCTACGTGGTCTGCAAGCAGGCGCCAAAAGCATGCAGGGTAGTTTTATTAGTAGAATGAGTGGAGCAAAGAAGAAAGAGTCAGAGCTCCCGAGTAGAGAAAGCTATAAAAGGAAGAAACAACATCAAAGATAGAGTTAGATGGTTATATAAGATCCATTGAGTTGTTGGTATCAAGCTCACTCTGAGCCTGTTGTAATGTTGTAATGCTTCTGAACATAAATCTGAGTCTATCATATGTATGAGATAAAAAAGGATGTGCATTGCATAATGTGTTGTATTTCTGAGAAATTCCTAAGAAGATATGAATCTATGTTGTTGTCAAATACAATTTTTTTAATGTATACTGTATGTTTATGTTGAATGGAATGAAAGGAATAATAAATCTACGCCAATTTTGCTATATTTTGTGTCTATCATGTGTTGGCTAGATATGTGTTTGTAATGTTTTACTTGTTAGCATAATACACCATGGAATATGGAATGTATGAATTCCATCCTAGATTGATCTTAGTTTGCTTAATCCTTCATTATTGTCACAAGACCTTGTGGTCTTTGTGATCCCCTTTGCATCTCGGGTGAGACCTTCCTCAGCCTTGGATTAGGATTGATATGCCGATTCTCTGGGGTTTTTGTTGGTCAAATATGGACAAACCCTAGGTCTAAACTCTCCAATGTTAAGAAGGATGCATGCAAGCATGGAACAAAATGACAACATGTGGCATTCTAGTTGACATGGAATGACACATCATCCCCCTCTTTCCTTCCATCAACAACCAAAAAATTATCTTGGATGAACGAAACACCTCACAAATTCCACTCTCCTGACCGTCGATGATCAATGATCATTGATTTCCTTTGTTCAAACTGGACACTTCACCAATTTCACCGATCCGATCATCGACGATTTCCTTGGCCATTAGTGATTTTTGTTGGTGAATGAAACACTTCTCCAATATTGTCGATCCTACCATCGACCATTAACGATCTCTCTTGGAAAACTATTTTTTCCCATGAATTCTCCGAATTTTGATACTTAGAAAAATTTTCAACTAAAAATCAGGATAAATCTAGGTCGTTGATCTCCCAGTTAAAATGATCATGACCATTGATCCACCGTACTTATCCCATCTATGCTGACAATTCTCAACTGTAGATCTGCTCTATTATTCCAACTCCGAAAATGGATCTTGACCATCGATTTGCTCCATTTTTCCAACCTCCAAAAATGAATCCTCGCCATCGATCTATTGGACTTCACCAAACGATGAAAATGAATCTTGATTTTCGATTTTCTAACTTCACAGTTTCCATGAAAACATGGAATTCGACATCCTAATATGTTTTTTTTTTAATTCCAAGACTTGCATATCGATGCCATTGATCATCTCTTTGACAATTATGAGGGAAATCGACCTAAAATTTCTCACAAATTTGGGAATTTCACTTTGTTTTCATGATTTTTCCCCAAATATGTCACACATTAAAATCCATAACAATGAATTTTACCAAATTCATGTTGGTCCTTATCCCATACAGGTCGAGTGTTGGACCAAAGGCTCTGATACTAATTTGTAATGTCCCCTAGCTTAACTGAAGAACATTACTACGTGGAAAACACATAAACATACAAATAAAAACTTTCTGCTAAATAGATTATTGTAGCTTACTAGCTACTTAATCCTAAATATTTAACCATTATCTAATGCATCTACAACTTGATGAAACAACACATGAATGAAACTAATGAATCATTACAATGGCATATAAATTAGTCTCATACACAGATTTCATGCACAATAATTAAAAATCATAATGTAAGAAAGAAAACATATAAAACACTTATCTTTTTAAAATAGTTGTACAACCAACTACTAGGGATGGACGTTCCACCCAACCATAGAATTTTTTTCCAAATTTCAACATCAGGTCACCCCCAATATGGGGCTAGCAATCCAAAAAAGATTGTGGTCTCTCACTGTCCACTCACAACTCATAAAACAATCCCACAACCCACTGGCATTCTCCTACAACTATCCCAATTTTCCACCAACTCTCTTCCTCTCTACCTGCCCAACCCAAGGAATGTACCCCTTCATTTCTCTCAATCCATAGAGTGTCAAATTCTTTTATTAGGGTCTCTCTGGCACATGTAACCAAGAATCACACTATTGGAAACTCAAGGGAGCTCATTGCTAGGAAAACTACCAGGAAAACAACAACACCAAGCTTGTTGTTGTACTGTAACTCTCACATGAGTTCACTCTTTAGGCCTGACATCTTGCCTCTTTAGGCTTCACAACTCCAAAGAATCTAGAATTTTCCCTCCATTGTTGCTCCAACTCCAATGCTCTTCTTCCCTGTTGCTTCTTGTTGTTCATGCAAAAATACGACTGTCTAAAACTGCCCCCTGGCCATACAAATTTCCTCTCTTTTGTTGCTTTATTGAATTACACTCTTTCATAAGATGATTGTACTTCAACCCCATGCTCCCAATAACATATGCGATGTGACTTCTCACACCCACCCTCTTACATGCATTTAATGATTGGGTTCTTCTACACTCAAGGGAAAATAGAAGGTTCACTCAACACATTAAAATCAAGAAAAACATTTGGGAATTAAAATCATGGTTAAACCCCCCTTTTTAGACCCCTCCTCTCTTGTGGGTTAATCACCCCCCATATCCTCCATGCCACCTAACTACTGGCATCATATTTTATTTATTAAAATTCAGAAATACAATTTGCATATACATCGCTTGGCCACAATCATACATTATATCTACATTAAGCATTAATTAAACTGGGGATTATAGCAGGACGTTACATTGCCGCAAGGCATACCGTGGACTATGTATGTATAATTTGAATGCTTCATTGTTGTAACATCTTGTATATTATTAGGAAGTTTTGTATAGGTGTTAGGCATGCCTTATGTTCCCAACCATACTTGTGTTATTTGTCATGTGTATGTATGTTGTTGTTCACATGTGGAGAACTTGTAACTATATATGTAATAAAGAACAAGAGTGTTATAATGAAGTGTGCAAGATTGGGTGGGCACCTTGGTGACAAGGAGTTAAGTGTTGAGGCTTGACTCTCCAAGTAGCTCAAGGCGTAGTTATAAGCATACCTTGAGTGAAGAGGCATAGTCTGGGCGAAGTACGCTCGGTTTGGTTTAGATGTCGAGTTGCAAACATCACGATGTCGCACGAACCTCAGCTTCTAGGAGACTTTGGTGTGCCAAGTTGATTTGGATCCTTGGGTAGACTGTGGGGGTGTGACACTATTGCTAATATTTATGATCATTTTAAATTTTTATCAATAATAATTCACTAGATAATGTAGTTAGCAGTGCCATTTCAGTGGATAAGAATTAAAGGAGAAGAAAAAGCTAGTGTATTCGATCTCATATCCGCATTTAGAATCACTACAAGTAATGGTGAATGATTATGTAGAATGATCCATGATTTCTAGGTGCCCTATATTTTGTGGAATGCTTTCTCTACATTGTTTTGGGTTTGGCACTGGAGAAAAGGCATTACAATGTTTGGGGTTTTCTATTGGAGAAAAGACTTGGTGAAAATAAATATCTCATAGATTAAGCATTTTCATCCGCTTAATATGCACATGGAACAAACCAAACCATAAAACTTAGTTTAATATCTAAATTATGCATCTAATTCGCCTTATTGAATATCAACATACTTGCAAACATTACATTGATTCACCTTCATTCTCCTAAGATAACAAGTAAAAAGGAAACAATTTATTTTACTCCAAGATAAGTCTGTTTTTCAGAAGCTAGTATAGGGTAGAACAAATTGTATGATCCAGGTGGATATCTGTGGCCACCCACCTTTTTTGACTGGCTCAAAACAATTTTCTGGCAAATTTGGCAATTTACTATTTTTAGCAGTTTTCAACTTCCAGGGCCATTTTGAGGGCCCAAATAAAGGTTTTTAGAGATTGAGGTTCTCAATGATATCCAAAGGCATGATTGATCCCCCAAAATGAATCTCATCGACGATACCTTTCCAATGATCTATCATACGCCTAAAACAAAGGTTGTATGCAAAAGTTATGACCCCGGGAAGTTGATGTACTAACTTACCCAAACGGGGCCCACATGACTTTTGGCGCTTCATCTCCTAGGGTTAGGTTTTTGGATGTCTAGAACTTTTGGCATTCCTGTTTATTGTAAAAATTCCTTCAAAGCCTCATTGTAATCATCTTCTTGCGAATGCGAGTAGCCGTCACATCTCTTCTCAGAGATAAGTTGCCACCATTCTAGCGAGTCTTTCACTCTGTAATTTTACAGTCTCTATACATTTCTTTCATTAATAGAAATCATGTATTACTATATCTCTGTGTTTATGGTTGCATCTCTGATATATTCCTGTTATATTATTGGATATACGTGATATCTCTATGCATTTCTTTATTATATCTTCGTTCTCATTTCGTGCCGAAAATTATCCAGATCATTGTACTTGTAAAAAAGCATGGATCACCTCTCAGAAAAAATTCCCTTTCTACTATAGAACAACCTCCTTCTCCCCTAGAAACAGGGACTACCTTTTGAATAAACGAGGACTCTTCTAAAGTAATCCCAGTTTTAGGCTTGAAAAACCCCAACAATAATAAACAAAGGAACATCATTCCATGAAAAAACAAAATTCGAAACGAACATCATTCCAATAAAAAAAAATAGAATCGAAAGATTAGAAATTCATATTAATGAATGCCAAATGAATAAACTTAACTTCAATACCCGTTAGTATATTTTTTAAACTATTTATTTAAACAAAGATGTAAAAAAATGTAAAATGTCCAAATCTAACCTACTGCCCACCTATATAGTTTTGAAATTCCAAAACAACTAGGTGGACATTGGTCTCTATGTTTACAATGATGAAATGGACATTGGTCACGGTGTTTACAGTGGCGAGAGAAAAAAGAAGAAAAAGAATACATAGTGCTTTCATGACATATTTGGTCACCATGTTTACAATGGAGTGGGCTAACTCGGGAGCAATCTTCCCTCCAGAGTTACCTTTCCAACATGTCCTCTGGCGGTGTTGTTTTAAATTTCCGGCCAATCCAAAAATCTGATAGATTTTATGAGAATTTGGGTTGGTTTAAAATGGGGCAAAAACCTTGGGGATAAGGTTATGAAATGCATGGAACTTTGATCCATGTGAAACGCAGACTGCCCCTGAAAATCTGGCCGGATTCATGCCCATTGTTTTGCCTGAAAAGCGAGTTTGTTTGCTCCCGAGTTAGCGTACTCCATAAATTAAAGGTCAACTATATATGAGCATACATTGGTTTTAAAACTTTTTATTTCACTTCTAAAGCTTCACCGCCCGGTTTAAACGTTTTAAGGCTAGACGTTTTTTAATTGGAATTTGGTCATATAAAATTGGGCGGCTTTTCTGTGGTTTAAATTACATTTTTGAATACATAAATGAATTTAATCGTCTGAAAAACAAAAACAAAAATCAATTATACAGAATTAATCACTGAAATCTACAAATCCAATAATTTCTCACCCAAATTAAAACAAAATTAAACAAATAATATCAACTAAAACATAAAACATTTAAATTACAACAAACCTTTGCAAATCTGAATGCATCTTATGAGAGGTGATGCAATGTCTCATCACTCACTTTTTATAATATCAAGAGATCCCACCTTTTTCTTAGAAATTGTGCTTTGGTCTTTGTTTATACAAATTAGATGTTGAGTTTTTAAGGTAAGATGGATTTCTTTTATATGAAAATATGATAATAAAATTAATTTTTATTAATTAAATTTATTTTAATTATAAATTTATATAAAGTTGATTATATAAAATACCTACCTTTTTGTTAGAACTTGTTCTTTGGTCTTTGTTTATACAAATTAGATGTTGAAATTTTAAGGTAAGATGGATTTCTTTTACATGAAAATATGATAATAAAATTAAATTTTATTAACATTATATTTATTTTAATTATAAATTTATATAAAGTTGATTATATAAAATATTTTATAAAAAATTCATTTAAAAAAATATAATATGAAAATTAATTTATTTTAATAAAATAAAATAAATTTTAATTAATATTATTAACATATGTTTTAGAAATAAAAAATAATTGAAAAATATAAATACACCTTAATTTGATAAATTATTTTTTTATACAATAATCATTATTGAAATTTTATTTTAAAAATAAATAAAACTTT
>SNQJ01S0001856.1:118145-145535 GCA_010110895.2 Picea sitchensis
AAAATAAAAAAAAATAAATATATATATATATATATATATATATGACGGAACATTTCTTTTATATGCACAGATATTATCAAATAGAAGAAGCTGCAATATATGCAAAATATTGAACATGAACATGACGTCAACACTTGAGTTGCCTTGTTGTAATAGTCATTAATTCATTCTATTTACGGGACCCGAAGAATGAAAGTAGGACATGTCCTCCCATTTCTTTATTTAAGTATAGGGTGGGTGCCACATAAGTATGGCCTATGAAAAATTATTCTTCCATGTAAAATGTAAGGAACGAACAAGTAGCCTTTATTTAAATCGAAGAGATGGGCAGCAGAAAGAAAACCTTGTCGTCCATTTTAACGACACAAAAAAAAGGTACAAAATAAAATGAAAAGAAATACCAGAGATTGGAAAACACCATAAAACAAACCAAAAATATTCTATATTCAAATAAGTTGGGTTATAAAATACAACTGAGATTATTTTCCATAATGACTGTGATTTGGCTTGCCGCCGACAAAAAAAAAATGTACAATAATGAAGCTCGTGGATAGTCTTTTATAGATTTCAACTTGACGACCAAATGATTGATTCGTAAAAAACAACGAGTTGAATATAAATTTCGGGTCTTGAACTTCATTGGTGCTGCCAACTAGATCTATCACAACTTTTTGAATAACTTGTCTCTTCTAGATATGTCCTGCCTGCATTGGCTGGTTATTCAACATTCCATACTTTGTTAAGTTTTAATTTCCCTTTTTCGTCAAAAAATTGGGGTTTAAGGTGCCTTCCTTGTAATTTTCCTAATCATTATTCAGGCCCAATTCAAAGACGAGGGAGTCGTTTTATGCGACGTTATCTTTAGGGGAAACAAATCCTGTTAGGAAGGAAAAGATGAGACAAAAAAAAAATTCAAGTATGTTGTGACTGCTATTCTCCCTATATTCGATCATCTATTTGGTTGAAAAGCCTGCCTGAAGATTTGTATGTTGAACTTCTTTATTTTATTACTGTAAATTGGAAAGGATGCCCAAGCCAGCTGCAAAATGTTCCTTTGTTGAAGTACATAGCTTCTTCCAGCAACACAGATCTAGCAAGTGTATCAAATGTTGCAGATCACATCAAAATATATCTTTTGTCGTAGGGGTGGCAGACATGGGGGCCCACAAAAAGGTATGGAATGTTTGGAAGTGACACCAAATATTACTCCATGCCCGAATACACTCAGAAGGAAATTATAAAATTGGATACCCATGAATGTGAGAAACTTTATGCACGTTTGAATCGACATTCTAAAATTACAGAACATTTTATGCCAAAGTTGTAGCATAATTGACAGACAACCAGTTTCTATGTCAAAGAGTGTTGAGCGACCTCTGGATGCAGTAATAGACTCGGCATACAATCAACTTTCGATCACTATTGATACTAATGTCAAGTGTAAGAAGTTGTGATCCCAGGTTCCAGCTAGTTTCACCTTCAGGCATCCACATAGGTGGTGACCCCAGGCTCCAGATAGCTTCATATTCAGACATTGACATTGGCGGTGGAAATGGGAATAGTTCAATTGACTGTAGTGTGACAATGTGGTGAATAAGTAGGGCTGTCATTGTCAAAGAACTTAAACTGCAATATTGTTAGACCTACAAAGAACATCGACTTTAGTGTTTCTTTCTCATGAAAAATACAATGTTTCTTTGAGTCCATAAATCTTTGGATGTTGGGTGTCTCGTGTGATAATGACCTTGACATTAGCTACATGTCAGACATCTATTATCTGATATTGCAGTGTTAATTCAATTTCCATAGTGGAGGACGCATCAATAGCATTGGCACAAACAATATTAATTTTTTGATCAATTAACATCCTTGAAGGACGTGAATCCCAAAAAACACCTAAAACTTTTCGAACAACCATCTATTCAAAAACTACATTGTTCTATATTTTAAAAAATAAGAAATTGTATGGTTTGAACATTTTTTTTTTTCAAATATCGCATCAACTGCAACATAAGAAACACATTTTCCTTATCGAAATCAAGGGAAACAACAGGAAGATTGACATTAGGTGGAAACATCTCTGGAACACACCACTACATTAAGGTCTCTTATAAAGACTGAAATAAAATGATTACATGAAGGTGCTAGTAAAAGGTGATTTTCAGAAACCAAATCATTACCTAAACACGCGAAACTTCTTGCAGAAGGTGGTAGTATAAAGTAATCCTCAGAAAGTGTTGCAAAATCCATAATCTAGAATTCCTTCCCATTAACTTTTTCCAGTTACATGTCGATGAAGGGATTAGAAAGTTTTGAAAGCGTCGTTCCCTGGTTATATACCCACCTTAAAGTATGAGGGGAATATTCATGTAAATAGGGGCAATCCCATCGACCCAGATGCAATCATATGCATAGGAATAGTAAAATAAAAATGTGCAGTAGCGATAGAAAGTTGGTTGTATGTGGAGTCTGTAACTACATCCAAAGGACAATGAACAAACTTTGACAAAGAATATGGCTTTCTGTCAAGTTTGTTACCACACCCAGAAGTAGCTCAAAAAACTTTGAAATATAAACTTCTATAATTTTAGTATGTCGTTTTAACCACCCATACAGTTTCTCGTACTCACGATGATCCAAATTTATAATTTCCTTCTGAGTATATTCGCGAATTGAGTGATATTTTGTGTCATTTCCTAATATTACAGACCATTTTGCAAGCCATGGTAAGTGTGACTCCTCTGACGAAAGACAAATTCTTGTGTGCTCTGCAGAATTTGATACACTTTCCAAATCTATGTTGTTGGAAGAAACTATATACTTCAACGAAGGAGCATTTTGTAGGTGACCTGAAAATCCCTTCAAAAACCCAGTAAGAAAACAAAAAAGATCAACAAACAAATCTCTAGGCATTCCTTTCAACCAACCAAAGCATCAAATACAGGGAGAACACTAATCAGAAGATACTTTTTTTTTTTCCTATCTGAGTTTATGTTGGCTAACATAGTTTTTTTTTGGCTCAAAGCTCACGTCACATAAAGCCATTCTCTCATCTATCAATTGGGCCTTAATGAAATCTCTAATTTGTATTACATGTCCATGACCAGGAATATTACAACGAAGGAACCCTAAAGCCTAACTCTTTGATGATATAGAGAAATGGGAATAAGTATTTAAAATCAATGTTGGAGGATGACAATATAATATTCCATAGATTTTGGTTTAATTCATCTTGATGGCAGATTCCCTCTATCTTTTCTCTTATTAATGCCAATATTTTCAAATATGTGTGTTGAATAGTTGCAAATAACATGTATTAACATTCCCATATCCAAGCAGATTCTCAAATATGACAACCTGTAACATATGCATAGTATTAAAGAGGGACATGACGTCAAGACCTATGTGGATGACATGTTCATGGATGGCAGTGAGGTATTACAATATTTCACTGTTACTATGATGATGCCTTTAAAAAACTAAAATAGCCAACACTTTTTTGCAAATTCAAAATGCAAGAATTTTTTTTTATCAGATCCCATAATATTTGCCTATTTATGCATTTTAATGGGAGATGTCCTCCTATTAAATCCAATATTTTCGAACCTGTTTGGTCGGTTTTCACTTTTAAAGAATAATTAATGTGCATTGGGAAGGGTGGAAGGTGGCGGGGATGGAGGGGAGCGAAAAAATGATTTTAAACATTTCTAAACCCGGGAACGCGTGAACTCGTGAAAATTTGAAGACTCAACTAAGTATGGAAAGGCAGGTTAGATAGAAGTGGTCATCGTAGGTAGAGGCATGGTTGCAAGTTCGAGGAGTCCAGGGTTGAATTGTAGAGCATGAAAGTTTTGGGTGCAATATGTATACCCTGAACACGGATTACCATAGTTCGATAACACCTATCTGCGAACCCACGTTCATAAAATTGGCTAAGTATGCAAATGAACGATGGTCGGTCAGACTCGTTATGTGAAGATATAGATGGATATGATGATTTTTCAGTTCACCACACTGGGAACCTGCAAGCATAAAAACGTCACAAAGTATAGAACTAGAAACACATAATAGAGGGTAAGAACAAAAGGGAAAAATGGGCAAGTTTAGAAGAAATTGGATAAATATGCAAACGAACGGTGGCCGACCAGACTCGTCATGTAAATATATAAATGGATATGATGATTTTTCAATTGGCCACCCTGGAAACCCGCGACCACAGAAACGTGGCAAAGTATAGAACCATAAACGCATAATAGAGGGGAAGAACAAAAGGAAAAATGGGAAAGTGTACAAGAGGAAAAAGAAAAGGAGAGAAGAACTTCATCATTCACACAACAAAACTTACTCTCATAACTATGAATCCATAGAAAGACATTAACCATGGGAAAAACATCATCAGCTATGAAATATAGTTGGATCCCGACAAACTCTGGTTCAATCCATAAGAGATGTAATTTACATCCACTGCAAAATTTTGTAGACTATTGTATCTTAATAGTATTTTATGGGGATCCAACTGTAAAACCATGTAACAATAGATCAAACTGCAGATGCAGTACCCCAACATTGCAAAGTTTAAGCCAACAAGAGCAAGAAGCAAATAACAACCTAGTTAAGAAGCACCAAAAGGCCCAACTGCAACAGCAGGAACTGAACCCTACAAAGTTGAATGAAACAACAATAAGAAACATCCAACAAACAAATAAGCAAGCACCAACCAACCGACCAGGAATGTTGGCAAAGAACAATATTGGCCAAATTCACTACACACAAGATTGTATCAAAACATTCGGAGGAAAATGTATTGTAACACATTTGTTAACCAAATATTTTAGGCTATGAGACCTGTCAAGTAAAATTCAAAGCTGGAAGGACCTTCCAAAGGCCTGACACTATGAAAGTAATTAAGAAAGGTGTGGTTTTCATGGTTGGTATTTTTCAATACTGGGAGAGATCAAAATCCTCTTGCAGACCATCTTTGTTTGTGATTACTACGACCAGAGAAGTAGGATTGTGATGATGTCTTCGTCTCGTTCCTGATCGCCAATGTTTGACCCAAAACCTACCTCCATCACAGCCACAATGACGCATAGGAAAAGGGAATTGTATTTTTTCCTCACATACAAATATGTTCTGGAAGAGGATTTCGACTCAGGCATCCCCTACAGTCAAATTTCCCACCTACAAACTGCAGATAGCAAGCAAAGCTAATAACGACACCCAAACTTGACCGTCAATGGGGAACTCCAGAAGGCCAATGTTCCACACATAACCCACCTCCATCACAACCATAGTGACACATAGGAAACGAGAATCATATTTTCTCCTCACATACAAAGATGTTTTGCAAGAGGATTTCGACCCAGGCATCCCCAACAGTCAAATTTGCCACCTGCAAACTGTAGATAGGAAATGAAGCTAATCACAACACCCAAACTCGGTCGTAAATAGAGAACGATAGAAGTCTAATGTTCGACACAGAACCTACCTCCATCACAAAAATAATGACGCATCACAAAAGGAAATCGTATTTTCTCCTCACATACAAAGATGTTCTGCAAGAGGATTTTGACTCAGCCATCCCCAGTAGTCAAATTTCCCACCTGAAAACTACAAAAAGCAAGCGAAAATAAACACGACACCCAAACACGCCCGTCAATGGGGAACGACAGAAGGGAAATTCTAATCATGGTTGCAGAACCCCAAGCATGCAAACTACAACAAGACCAACATGCAAACAACAACAACAACAACAAACAAATAAGAAATCAGTGAACATGCAAGAAGCAAGCATGAACTAGTGAACCAACAATGTCGTTGAAGAACAATATTGCCCACATTGACCACAGAGAACATTGCATATAAAAAAAAAATGTAAGAAAATGTATTGTAACAGGCCTGTTAAGTAAACATTTAAGGCTGTGAATCCTGTTAGGTAAACATTTAACTCTGTCATAACTGCTCTATAAACATTTAAGAAACAATGCAGTGTGGTAGGTCTCTTACGTACGAGAAAAACATTTATACCAATAATAAAAAAAGTTAGTAACAATAGTTCGAACAATAGAGCCTACGTAAGAAAAAAAAAATTATTCAAAGGACAAACTAATATGAAGTCACCTTATAAAAAACTAACTATCTATCTTCAAAAATTTGGATATCCAAACATTTCAAGAAAAAAATAACAAATCAGAAAGACCATATATGATCAAAAAACTTTGGATATGCTAACATATCAAACATTGGGAATAGCAAAGATGACAATAAGACCTCCAATGTGTTATCCAATCAGATTATGACAGATATGGTATTTTTTATTATATAGAAATCAATGTTTTTAGTTCTCTCTCCAACAATAGATATTATGCAAATATTTTTAGTCAAAGAAAAAACTAATATGAATTCAACGAATTATCAATCGCTATAGTCCCTCTACGCCTTCGGCAGGGTCTAAAAAGAATCGTGCCATTTTCAAGATTATAATATTTTCCAATTGAGTTCTATCATATCTATGCTAACATGGTAAATCTTCATAGCATTAGCATGTTTCATAATCCATAATGATGATGATGTAAGTATGCTATCTTTAAAAAAAAAATCACCATTTTCAAGATTATAATATTCATTATTATGTAAGTATGCTATGTTTAAAAAGAATCACCATTTTCAAGATTATAATATTATCCAATTGAGTTCTATCATATATATTCTAACATGGTAAACCTTAGCATGTTTCATAATCCACATGAAGAACAAACAACATTTATGATTTATTTTCACATTTTCTTTGTCTACCCACAATAAACTGAAAGTCTATTTGATTCTTGTGGCTCATTCCAGGTTCACTATGAACTTACCTTTCATTAAATCTCTAAATTTCAAGTCCATTCACCTTAATATCATTATCCATAATGTTTCAATTCCTAAATTATTTATTTTCCAATAATTAGGTTTATAATGCCTTTTAAAAAACACCTTATACCATTATCCAAAATATTCAACATATATATTTTTACTACTTTCAATGATTTCAGAAATGTCAATTCATGTTCATGAAGGAGATTCACCTTAATATCGTTATCCACAAGGTTTCAATTCCTAAATTATTTATTTTTCAATAATTAGGTTTATAATGCTTTTTAAAAAACACCTTATACCATTATCGAAAATATTCAACATATATATTTTTACTACTTTCAATGATTTCAGAAATGTCAATTCATGTTCATGATGGAGATAGTACAACTACATCAAGTATGTTTATTAGTGTAACTACATCAAGTTTTTTCATCTCCATGTTGAAATTGTTTATTAGATCTTATATAACTAGCATATTTGTAGAGGTGTGGAGAAGCATTTTAGTGTAACACACTATGTGGGAAGAGAGTGAGAGGATGGTTGTAAGTTTGTGTTTGGCTATTGTAATTGTCCCTTGAATAATAATAATATCGAATATCATTGCCTCATTGTTTTTTTCTCTTAGAAGGATTTCCACGTAAATCACTGTATTCATTGTGTGATTATTGTTCTCTATGAGTTGGGTAAAATCTTACGTGTGAGAACCAGTTCCTACAAAATCGAAGCATGACAATTCACTCTGGAAGAGCTCGATTTGTGTCTCGTGTGCTAGAAACAAATTCATTGTAGAAAGGATTGTTTCTTTTTTCTCTGACGCACCCTAAGTAGTCGTGGCATAGCGTTGATTGTCACTACTTTACGACATTCCCCTTTTTCCAACATCACTCCCAACACCTTTCGAGGGGAGCGTTGACCTTGATATATGAAAAAAAAAAACTTTTGGTTTATCATACACACGAAGTATGAAGGTTGAGGTATGATAGCAGATGCTTTGTTTCATTAAATGAAAGCAATATTATATGAAGGATCTCCTTTATAACAAGGTTGCATGGCAGCATAGTCCCTGCCAATGAGGTTACAAAGTAATTTGTGGAAAATGGGGTCGAATTGTAAATGACGGAAGTGTTCAGTGCAAAATATATATGATGGAAATGTTGTGTGCAAGATGTATATCACGAAACATGGGGCATAAAATTTTGTTAGCGCTAAGGCACAACCCCGCGGAGAAAGGTAAATTGTGGAAAATGGGATCGAATTGTAAATGATGGAAGTGTTCGGTGCAAAATGTATATCACAGAAATAACATGGGGCATAAAATTTTGTTAGTGCTAAGGAGCGACCCCATGGAGAGATAGGAAACTAGAGCGAATATGTGGCAATCAACATGAAGCACATGTGCTATCCATGGAGTAAATGACGCTTGGCATGTAGAGCACGATTTAGTTTTTGAAAGTATATAACAAAATACAATTTGTTCATAGTGGAAGAAAAAATTTGGAAATTTATCCATGCAATAAATGACGCTTGACATGCAAAGCACCATTTATTTTTTGAAAGTATATAACAAAATACAAATTTTTTCATAGTGCAAGAAAAATTTTGGAAATTTAAATGCATTTGTCATATAGACTGGTGAAAGATAAAAATGGACGAGGACATAAATTTAAAAGGAGATAAGAAAACAGTTTTATTTGAAATATGTCAAAAAATAAAAGTTTGTTACATACCACTGAAAATTTTGAAATATATAAAAAAATAAAAGTCTGTTACATATTAATGGAAATATCAATGTGTTTTTCATGTAGACTGGGATTGGGGCTCTCGTAGACCATTAGAGAAATATGTACAAGAAACAGGACTGTATAAAGAAGACCTGCAAAAAAAAAAATTGAAAGGTATAAGTGTTTGNAACTGGGTTGATAAACAAAGTAGGATGCGATTAGTAGACTTACAGTGATGGTACATATGAGCCCTTTGGATATTTGCTTGCGGCTGTCATTTCATTGATGTCGTCAAAGGCTGCTGGAATCCTGGAAACTGCATGTTGTCTTTCGTCGGCGGCCTGCTTCAATTCCCTTTCGAGCCATTCTTCAATGTAGCTTCTCATTGGGGCGACGTTGATCTCATTCCGGATTTTTATGTTTAAAATATCATTTTCTAATTCTTGGAAGTCGATAGAAAGATTACACAGAGCCTGATGAATTTCCTCATTCTGTACTGAATAGTCGACTAGCCATTCGTCGACGTGAGCTTGATCATATTCAAGGATGTTGTAAAAAATTTCCAGAGAGAACGCCTTAAACATATCAACCTGTTTATCGAACTCTTTCCTAGTTAAGGGAAAGGAGTTTGTGATTAATTCGTGGTCTTGGAAGTCATTGGTCTTTCTAGCTAAGTTTATTCTTTACAACCTTGTGAATAATTTATCTTTCTTTGATATAGCTTGTTCACATGACTAAACAATGAGATGCACTTTCTTCACTTTTCCTTTCCATCATGCATTTAATTGACCGATCTGGTTTTGGGATGGAAGATCTTGTTGTCATCTTTTTGTTTCTGTCATATTGTTGACAATGGTTCCAAAAGGAAGGACCGTGTTTAAATAGAAATGTTCTTCATATTTTAACTTCGTCTGCAAATGTTCGAGCAAGCTATGTTCCTTGGTTCCAAGGGAAGTGATGGTTTGTGATGTTTTCCATGCCTTAGTAACCAGATCCATTATTTTATTGATATTATTATCCACATATCCTCTACAAGATGCGAGGAGGTTGGAGGATCCTTTTAAGTTGGTTGTGTAGGGGTGGTAGGCATGGCTATTTCCAAAGGATTGAGAAGAAATGGAATATGAATCAAAGCCTCTTCCAATTCCTTAACCCAATCCTTTAGTCTAGCATTCTCGGCCTTGATGCCTCCAATGGAATCATGAAGTGCATCTCCACTTGCCTTGTGAAGTTGACAGATTTGGGACGACCGCATGTTGGCAAGGGGAACCTCTGAATGAGATTTTCCTTTCTTATTTTTTACATCATTTTTCTCAATTATCAATTTTTTGGACTGGCTGTCAAAAACAACGCTCTGGAACACGAATAATTCATCTTCGTCAAAATTTTGGGTATTGGATATGTCCATTGGATGGCTATGTTGGATGGCGTCTCTGGGCTGATCAAGGTAGAGGATCATGCTATTCAAATCAGTGTCAAGTTCCATGTTCTCACTCTGAATTTTCGAATCTTCCGCTTGTCCCACATTTTTTTTTCTCTTCTTTTATACTGGAAGCTTGTGAGAACTATCAATTTTAGAGTGAGGAGGGTCGTTATCTCCTCCTCCGTTTGAAGAAATTTGAGTTTCTTTGTTGCTATGGTGGGCCATTGGAGAGATTCTCCAGGATGTCGTACTCTTTGGAGTGCTATTTTCCGATTGAACACTCTTGTCACCAGGGCCTTTCCCCTATTGGTTATACAATTTAGTGCATCTTTTCACTATGTCTAGGTCGTCGACATCAAAAGCAGGAGTGTTGCCACCAGTGTCTCTTTTTTCGGGCGGGTGTTTTTTGAAAAAACCATCGTCGAAGCCAAGCATTTGTAAATGTTGTCGAATAATATTATCAGGGTGAAACCCTCTTATGCTTTCAGCATATCTCATGTCAAAGTTTATAGAATGTGCTATGAATTCATCAATTTTGTTGACATTTTTCAACACGAACACCCCTACTTTCCAAGGTAGAGGAATGAACTTTTTTTTTCTCTTATTTTTCAATAGATGCAACCAATAGTTGCATTTCCGTGCCACTTCTACAAAAAACATTATGTCTGTAATGTGACATGGAAGGAGAGCAGGTTTTTCCGTGGAGCCAAAAATTTGTATGACAGTGTAATTATCCAAATGTTCAAGTGTCCTCTTCCTATCCAAAAAATTGGTTTCCTATTCAGATATGCAGGGAGCATCTTCTCCTAACAACAAAACTTTGAAAAAAGACACGAAGCCATTAAAAACCTCATAAAAATAGTGGGAAGCCTTGTGCTTCCACAAGGCCTGGTACCAGAACGTCACTGGGTCGAATTCCCAGTTGACATTCTTGGATAGAGACAGTTGTGGAAGCTAACAACAATGTGCTATCGAAAAAACTAAGTAGGACAACATATAAAATTTATTTTCCCTTTTGAAGCTTGACAATTTGGAACAAATTTCATGGGAAATTAACTTTCCCCAATCAAAAATGGATTTCTCGTTGACTGTGAAATACAAAATATAAAGAGCCATCCGGGAAACAGTTGTTGTGGACTCCTGTCCCATTATTCTTGTAAACAGCCAGGCAATTTCGCGGAATGGATTTCTAAATGAACTAACCTGCAATCTTGTGATATCTTCAGGAACTAGAACCAGGTCTTCCAATAAATGGGGCAAGAGGTCCAACCCATTATTATGCTTTGCTAGGAACTATTTGCAATCTTCTCCTCTGAACATCAATGTTGGATCTGAGAATATTAACATTTGGCGAAAGACCTGAGGTGACAAAGAAACAAAAGAGCAGTCTCGCAGTGGAATAATTCTTTTGTCTAAAATAAATTTATCTGCTCACCAAGAGACTAGGTCCTTACAGTAAAAAATCTTAGGGACACATCCTGCACGAGCAATCCTAGAGGTCCAAATTACTTGGTTCTCTACAACAGAGGTTGAGTAATAAGAATATGCCCTGGACCAGTGGAAGTTTTGGTCCTCGTGCCCGAATATGTTCACTGAATATCCATAGAACTATTGTCGATCTGATGCCATAGATTTATGAGAATGTTGGTTTGCTCCAAACAGTGGTTGAAATGAACACTTAGAGCCGATAATGTAACTCTCTGCTAAATCTTGGTTAAATTCTTATGAATGGGAAAGATCCTCAGGCCTTTCGTTGATTAATCACAATCTGTATCGGTGGTGCATGATGAACTGTTAGCAGTAAATCTTACTTATTTCATATTTAGAAATGCGAGGGTGGTGGGTATGATGAAGAGCAATTAAGGATTGGAGGTTTTGTGAACATGCCAAGGCGACAACATGTGAACGACACTTCATGATTTTGAAATCAACACTCGGGAGGGATAATATAACGCCCCACAAATCTTGGTTTAATGAACATTAATAGGATATCTCATCGATCCTTTCGCCCATCAATGATGAACTATACAGTTCGTACATGATGCGCTAGAATTAAATGTCAGTAATTGCATATTTAGAAACAAGATATATATATATTTCTTTTATTATAGACAAGTGAGAAGGTCACAGAGATGGGGCAAAGCAAGGAACGAATGGCAAGGTCTGAAAAGCGGTCGGACAACATTCACAAAAGGGTTACAGGGATACTCAGGAGAGGTGAGTGTTCCACAATCAAATTTTATGTATCATAATTGTTTAATGCAAAACATGTAAAACAGAAGAGATCATGATGGGGCAGTTCAGCAGCCGGTTTGTATATTTGCGGATTCCCGGGAAAGTGGCTAAGTATGGAATAGGGAAACGGTTGGGAAGACTTGTTCTTGGAAGCGAGGATTGAAGTTTTTGTGAACGGACCAACCCAACGACGGGAAAATGACATTCCATGATGTTTGAAATTAAGGCTTTCTAATTGCATGCCTAGAAATGAGATCTTATATACAATTGGTAATTTCTAATTGAAAAAGGGCCCGGGCACAGGAAATAGCGATTAGGAACTAAATATTTCTTGAACCTTCCAAACTGACGATCCACGAAATAAATTTGAAGAAATGGAAAAGTATGCAAAGCGGGCAGACGAGCTTCAAAATGGGGTGGCGATAGTTCCACAAAAGATGTGAGCACCCAACGATTAAATTTTATTTCTCAGAATTTTTCAGTGAAAAATGTATACTACAGAAGAGGGCATGTTAGGTAGATCATAATATGGAAGAGGGTATGATCTGATTCTGGTTGTAAATTTGTATATCACAGAAGTGACGGTATTGTTCGCAGGTCATGGAACAATAGAAATCCAATCTAGATCCCACCTACCAGGAATCCATGGTCGGAGAAGCGTTTGGGTATGGAATAGGGAAGTGGTTGGCCGGTGTCATGATATAAGAGCATGAGTGCAAGCGTGAACCTGCAAGTCCACCCACGTGCGCAGCCAAAATTTTTTGAAAAAATGAATAAGTGACGAGAAAGATAAAGTTTAGGTTAAAGAGAAACGGATATTTGGCTAAGTATAGAAGATGAAAAATAAGGGCCAATATATTCACATATGTAACATATATCCCATTTTCCTGCCAAGATATATACTTGGAAAGAAGTGCAAAGGTGGCGGGAACAAAAAATAGCGACTAGGAATATGATCCACGAGTTTACTTGGTTCTTGGTTGTATGTTTCGTCTATCAATTTGTATATCGCGGAACTCTGAGTCAATTTTTTAGCCAGCTAGCTCGCAAGTTTGGCTGTCAATTTGTATAGTGTGGAAATATGGGTGTTGTTTATAGGACACAGAACTATAGAAGAAATTATTTTCCCTTTAATATAGCTTCTGTGATGGAAATGTAGTGTGGCTCATTTTAGCACTTTTCAATCCGTAAAAAATGGCAATCTTAAGCCCGCCAGACCTGGAGCCCGTGTGTCAATTTGTATATCGCGGAGCTCTGAATGTTTTTTGGAGGTCACGAAAAAATATAAGCGCAATGTTGAACCAGCTAGCACGCAAGTCCGCCTGTCAATTTGTATATCATGGAACTTTGGGTGCTACTTGCAGGACCCAGAACAATAGAGGGCCAATTTAGAGAAAGGGGAAGCGCTCGGTCGAAATGCGTGAATCCGCCAAGCCGGGCAGCAAGGCATTTTTGGAAAAAAATAATAATTAAGTAACCAGGAAGAGAATCTATGGGGGATAAAAGAGTGGGAAAATAGAAAGGTAGAGGGCAGTTTTCGTAAGTGCGAATTGGTTTCAAACAAGCCCTATTGTTGAAAAACCATCATTTTCTACTAATTGTCAACAAATGCTTTGTTAAAGATTAGATTTTATTGCAACCCGTGGGTGTAAGTATGTTCTTGATACATTCTTCCATGACTGTAACATATTAACTTAATTATTAAACTTCATTTTCTACTAATTGTCAGCAACTGCTTTGTTGAAAATTGGATTTTATTGGAACGTGTGGGTGTAAGTGTGTTCTTGATACATTCTTCCATGATTGTAACATATTAACTTAAGTATTGAACTTCTTGTATTATGGGTTTTTAGCATTAAAACATAATAAAAGCATGTCTAGAAACAAGAATGAAGATTGTGCTGCAACATTGTACTTTGGTATTGGTATGTTCTATTTGCATTACGAATAGAATTGAACGTTGGTTTGAAACTGTGTGCAATCTATTTTTTGTTTGCATAAAAGCCTGGTGTATTGACATAGTACATTGTCATATAATTGTTAGATGTTCCATCTTAGAATACATAACCTATGTAAACACAATATTGAAGAACTACCAGAGCACCGAACCATGCTAATGAGAACAAGCATTAAATCCAGAAAAGAAGCAGCAATGAAGACTCCAAGGAATTTTTTTTTAATAGCAAATCTATTTAAAAAAAAAAGAAAAACAACGAGTATTGTACATCTATCCTTAGAAATTGGACCCATTTCTTCAGGTCAAAACATTGAACGTATCTGCCACAAAAATAGGCACGGGATCCGCAGTATGCAGGATCCTTGCAGTTTTCTCCTCGATGAATCATCCTGTGGTAAAATTGATAGTTTTCAGAAGCTTCCCGTGAGGAAGAAGAAAAAAAACGTTGCAGGGAAAATGGAATAGTCCTTAACTAAAAGTTCAGACACAACTAGAAACCACCTTTGCACAGTCGAAAAAAATTCAGGGACACAGGTTGCATGTGAAATTCCAGAGGCCCAAATTAGTCCATTTTGGGTGGAAGGAGATGACTAGTAGACATATGCCTTGCACCAGTGAGATTTCTGGTCTTTATTCTCAAAGATGTTAATTGTATATCCAGAGAACAAGACAGTAGTCCGGCAAGTCATTAGATTTTTGGCTTGAAATATATCTCTGGGAGCATCAACATATCATTTCTTTATAGTGAAACTCTTTCACCCAAAACAAACTATTTTGGACCTATGGAATTCCTACTTCCCAGCTGCAAAGCAGTTATTGCGTTCAACGTCGGTTTCTTTTCTGAAACTCCTTTTGGTGTTGTTAGGACCACCATCACTGAGCCGAGAAGTTCCGCCCATTATGGTTGATTTCAATTTGGGCACAGGATTAGGAATAGTCTCTTCATTTCCATCATCCATTGTCATATCATCACCCATCAGATCATCTTCTTCTGGCTCAGAATCCATGACATCAACCTCTGCGCTAGCCATCAATGAAACTGAGAAGGTTCTCTGAGTAGGCACAGTTGCCTTGGAATCCTTTTGCTTGAAATATATCTCTCGGTGTACCAAGGGACCATCTCCTTTTTCGCTCCTAGGCGGAGGGACATGAGTAGTAAGAAGATGCCCTGGAATAGTGGAACCTCTAGCCATTATGCCCGAATGTGTTTACTGTATTTCGATAGAACTGCTGCCACAAGTTAAAAAGAATTTCCGTTTTCTCCAGACGATGTTTGAAATGAAAGTTGGGGAGGGATAATATAACCCTCCGCAAATTATGGTTTAATGAGTATCAATGGAATATCTCCTCGAGCCTTTCATTGATAAATGACAATCTCCAGGGTTCGTGAAGAAAGAGTTGTTACCATTAAAGCTCACTAATTGCATATTTAGAAAAAAGTGTGAAGGTCGTGGTGATGACGAAGAGAGATTAAGAATTAGAGATTTCTTAAAGGCGCCAACCCGCCGATGCATGAAAATAGATTGCATCATGTTTGAAATGAATACTTGGAAAGGATAACACTCTTCTCCACAAATCTTGGTTTAATTCGTAGTAATGACAAATCTTCTCTGGCCTTCCGGACATTAACGGTTCCTTCAGGATGAACTACTAGCATTAAATCTTAATTATTTCATATCTAGAAATAAGTATGAAGGTAGCGGTGATAGAAAATTGTGATGAAGCATTGTACATTTCGTGCACCCGCCAACCCTTGAAATAGATTCCAAGAAATGCCCAAGTATCAAAAGCGGTCAGGTGGGTTACAAAAAAAAAGGGGGGGCATAAGATATAACCAGGAGATGTAAGGGGGAAATGGTCATATTGCATCTCAGTGAAAGATATCGACCGTCAATTTGTATGTCGCAGAATTTTGGGTGTTGTTTGTGCGTAGGGGAACAACAGAAGCGCAATGTCAAGAGGGAAATTTGTATATTGCTGAAATTTGGGTTCTGTATATAAAAGCATTAGACATTCGAGAAAAGGACCAAGTAAATAGAAATTGAAATCATACGAGATGAAAGGGAATTTGTTTTCTAATTTGTAAATCGTGGAAGTCCAGGTGCTAGTTACAGGCGACGGAACAATGGAAACTCAATGTTAAACCCACATATGCAGGAACCCGTGATAAAAAAGTTTGTTTAATATGAAATGGGGAAACGTTCTGTCGAGCTAGTGATATAAAAGTAACAATGGAAATATGAAGACATGAATCCGCCAAATCCCGCACCTAGACATTTTCTGAAAAACGAGCAAGTAAAGAAAGGGAAAGCAGAGGGAAAATAGAAAGCAGATGGCAATTTTCAGAAGCGGGAATTGGTATCAATAGTAACTATGGAGTGCATTAAACATGTTAACAAGTTATTCAATCAAGGAATAGATACAGCGAGCGATGTTTATAGTTTCCAGGATCTGTTTGTATAAGAGAAGCATCGAAAAGTTACAAGACAATCATTTTTTGGATGTTTAAGTAAAGTTTCTATACTGTTAGCTTCACCACAAGTATAACAATGATGAATTTGAATTTTATTGTCCTCTCATACATATGATTGTTACATTAGACTTCACATAATATATATTGTTTTATTTCAATTTGTTTTCTAATTTGTGGGTCGCGGAAGTCAGGGTGTTGTTTGCAGGAGGTGAAACAATGTAAACACAATATTGAACTCACCTATCTGGTAAATCACCTATTCGGAAAGCCGCGAGATAAAACTTTTGTAAAATATGAAATGGGGAAGCCATCAATCGAGCTGGTGATATAAAAGTAAGTGAAATCTGAAGACGTGAATCCACCAACTTCCGCACCTAGAGTTTTTCTGAAAAATGAGTAATGCACACTAAATATGTACTATAAAGTATGGACATGAGATTTTATAGAGCATGCACGGATCCTGCATTCTATACTTATCCACTTTTTGGATCGCGGGTTATCAAGCTGGCGGGCTCAAAATTGGTCCTCTATTGTTCTGTGACCTACAAATAGCACCCAAAATTCCGGGATATACAAATTGACAAGAGGACCTGTGGGCTAGCTAGGTCAACATTTCACTCCTATTGTTTTGTGTCATACAAACAATATACAAATTGACAGATAGACTCCAGGACTGGCGGGCTCAAGATTGCGATTGTTTATGGATGGTGATCCCTATCAACTATCTAACACTACCTAAAAACATTATTTTCAATACTAAAGTATTAATATTAAATATTGATATTGTACAAATTAATTACATGAAATTATTAAAGGATGTTAAATATCTTATTTAAAAGAAAAACCTGCGTATTCAGAAACTTGTGTTCCAAAATTTTTGTATAATATGAAATGGGGAAGAGGTCGGTCGGGCTAGTGATATAAAAGTGGGTGGAAATCTGAACACGTGTGTTATCACAGAAATTTCATCCGCAAATGGTTACAAGAATTTAGCATCGTCAAACAGTTATGAAGTCATCCATGGACCTGAATTAACACAAAAGCATTCATAAAGGGTCAAAAACTATACAAAATAGTGAAAAATTGAAGGGCTCTATGAAGACACTGGGTGCGCGCGCACATGCGCGAAACAGAAATGCCAGATTCACGCACATGCATACGATGCGCAACTGTTATCGCAAAAAGCCACGCACCTGAGAAATGGCGCATTTATGAGAGTGGTCGGCCTCCCACCCACTTCTGCTTTAGCTCCCAAGCTGATTTGACACTCAAATTTGGACTGGATTCGACTGGATGGTTGGTCAAAGACCTAGAAATGCCCTAATTAGCCTCTTTACACACTACAAACTAGTTGAACAATAGCTCAAAGGAATGCTACAAAAAGGCCATGGATACACTTCATTTTTCAAGGAATTCAAAGAAAAGTTATGCTGCCATTATTATCTTGAGGACTCTTCTATCCTTGCCAAGAGTATACTTGCATCATTGCATTGGGAAATCCATCTCACCCCTTGAGTGGATTAGCAAAGAATTCTTTCACCATTTTCATTTTCGTTTTCAAAGTTGTAAGAAGAGCTTACTTGTGGGGGTCCAAGATCCCTCCCTTGGAGGAAGAAGGGAATCATAGTCCCCTTGCTTCTCGGTGTTTTATTTCACTAATATCAGCCTTATCATTGGTGACATGGGTCTCATTGTTCATTTTTTCCTTATGTCCCTATGTTTATAAATTCAGTTGTTATTTTATTTCCTAGTTTAATTCTTAGTTGTTGTTTTATATTTCTTTTTCTAACCCTTTTCCTTGCAGCTGTCCTGCTCAGCAAACCCAATTGAGCTTGCAAGCACCTCTATTTTGCTCACCGAGGTGACGAAAGAGGCGCAACAGATTGGCGACTCCACTGGGGAAAGGTATCAATTTCCTACCCCATTTGGGTTTTTCTAGTTCTTCTTTTAGTTTATTTAACTTGCAGGTGCACTAACCGGCCTAAGATGACCTGCCAATCATCCAATTCCAAGGAGAATTGAGAGAAATCCATCCAGATTTTTCATTCTCGGCCATGTGTCACCTGTGCATGGGTTTTTAGGCCCACAGACGCGCATCGTGTGCACATGCGCTTAAGTCACATTTCTTTTCTGTGCACATGTGCTTATTGACTTTTCCTTGTTCACGCACATGCGCTATGTGCGCCTCTGTCTCTACTGAGCCCCGCGCATCTGTGAAAAAATTCACATTGTAAAGTTGTTGAGATGTGGGGAAGGCCATTAGCCTTCTTAAAAATGATTTCAAGCATGTTTTAAAGATGCACCACACTTAGTCCCCTCATCATATAAAGGGGTTAGTCAGAAACACATAGGTACTTAGGGGGTTAAAATCAATTTCCTCTTTTGCTTTCATTTTCACCACATGGATGGCTTGTTTTGACTCACAATATAAGTTAGAAATCATTTTTAATCACATTTAACTTGCATTGGGACTAGAATTTGAATAAAAATCGCTTAGTATGCTCTTCTCTCGTGCCTCCAAGCGATCTTGAGAATTAGAAAAAGATTGGGAAACGATTTCATCTCCCTTAAGAACATTAAAACCTTTAGGAGAGGACAACAACCCTTCTTGGGACTCCTCTTAGTTTATTTTTTCAAACACATCTTAATATTGTAACGGACCCATACATGCCTACATGCTACAAAGATAGGATAGTGTTGAAATTTGCTTTCTTAGATCAAATCACTAGGGAAGTTTAAAGGTTTTGTAATGGGCCCATACATGCCCACATGATCAATCTAGGATAGTTTCAAATCTTTTTCGTAGATTACATCACAATAGGGAGTTAAAGGGATAGTAACATACCCATATGTCCACATGCTAGCTTCCTAGGGACTTTTGAATTATGCAAGGTTGTACCAAATGCACTTAGTTAATTAGGTAATCAACACTTGTAAGGACCAAGCAAAGTCCACATGAAGCAAGGTGACATCTAATTCACTAAAAATTGGCACACTTTCACTCACACACAAAAGTCACTTTTCACTCACATAGCTTCTTCTTGAAACATGGAGGTCAAAGTAAGTTTCCTCCAAAGGGATTATGAAAACACCCCACCCTTTTCTTGATGAAACTATCCACTCCCATTTTAATTCAACGAGGTTGGTTCACACCCCCAACCTCCCAAAACAACTAAATCTATTTTTTTTTTTTTAAACTCACTAATTTTTCCTCCACAAGAGGTGCCAAAAGAAGTTTTTTAGTCTAGGTAGGATTTCGGGGATAAGCATCCAAATAACTCCCTGTTATCTGGTTTTTACATTTTCAAAACCCTAGAAGTTGTCAAATAGGGAATTGAAAATCCTCCAAGTCACGTGTTCCTAACACCATAAGGCAGGGAGATACCCCTGAAGGGTTGAAGGCCGAGGTCCGGTTGTTCTGTGTGTCCCCCCTTGAGGCACCCACCTCTTGGACGGGATCCAGCCTGTGACCCATTTCTTAGGCCAAAAATCTAAATGCCGCACTTTGACCGAGGTACCTAGTGACCAAAATTTTAGGACATCTACCCAGGTGGCAATTGTGGGCTGCAATTGCACCTTGATTGGATTTTGTATGGCTATTGGGAAATATCTCCATCTTTTTCGGGATATGCCCCCTTTACCCCTCATTATAACCAATTATTTCATCCTTCACTAGTTTCTCTTCCAGTGACTTCAGACCCCACTGTTGAGTACTATTAGAAGGTCCAGTGCTATTTGAGAGGAAGAACATTACGTCTTCTAGGACACGAGAATTTGTTTTATTTTGATTCCCCACATGGACAAAACCCCACTTATCCACATATATGATTCTTTTTTCAAAACAGTTTATGTATGATGCACTGCTGACTACATTTTGATTTGGATATATATATTGTGTAAAGTTCAAAATTTGCAACACTGAGGCTCTTGGTTCTTTATTTTTCTCACCACCATTTGCACACATTCACTCAGCTAGTCGGACATCATAGGGAACCCACATAATCTCCTTCGTTCACGACGCTTGCTAAACCTCCCTCCTATCTTACGGGGAGTGTCTGGTCTTGCCCACACATAGGCACCACCTTCACACACTCTTGTAAGTGCTACTATTTTAGGATCAGATTTTCTTGGTTCCACATTACTTGGGTCCACTTCCCAAGGGCCTCTGTCCACTCGCTCTCCTTTACACGGAAGTGGGGGACCAACTTCCTCTCAAGGGGGAAGTACCAACCCACGTCCTAGCCCCCCTCTAGGGTCAAGTTCACAACACACTCACACCATGGCTGGAGCTAACCCTCCCCCCCCACTACAGATTCCATATTTGGCCTCTCTCAACATACCGTATCTAAGAAAACTCACCAATTATCCTATATTTCATGCCCCCACATGGCCTGCAATGCCCACCAAACTACCTTCAAACATACTCAAGTTTGAAGGAAAGGCAGGAGATGACCCTGCCAACCATGTCATGACTTTTCACCTATGGTGCTCTTCCAACAGCATTATGGATGATTCCATCAAACTGTGATTATTTCAACGCACACTCACTGGCCCATTGGCCAAATGGTACGTAGAAGACAAATCAGGGTCCCATGCAACTTTCGAGTCCTTGGCCAAAGCATTCTTGACCTTCTTCCAATTAACAATCCGCCATGACAATGGTATGGAACTACTCTCTAATTTCAAACAAACCTTAGCCACACATATCGCTGATCACATTCACGAGTGGCATAGGCGGCATAGTTTGTGTAAAGCAGAAACCACCAAGCAACATTGTCTTGACTGGTTTCTTAGATCACTTGTCTCTCTCCTCGGTAAGGATTTAGCTTCCACCTTCCCTCAATCTGAAGAGGAAGCCATTAGTAAGGCTCAACAGTATGACCTCATCTATGCACAGTTAGGGTACTTATACACTGTACTTCCTGATCTTCCAAAACCTATGCCATTTGGCCAAGACAAACCTGGAATGTCTCACTCAGCAGATGGATTGATTGGTACCACCACTCACCACGGTCCACAACCTCAACCACCACCAATGTATGGAACACCTCAATACCCGCCGGCATACGGGGGCACTTCTTATTACCCCCCACCCTGTTATCAACAACCATACCCTATTTCTATGCCTCCACCCATCAGTGGGCCACCGCTGGCAGCTCCCATACATCCACCTATTCAAACGAGCTCTGGTACCCCCTCTAACTCAGCTTATAGTACTATCAAAATCACTACGCCTTCCTATGTACCTTATGGATTGTTACCACCATAGAATCTATGCCTTCCTTTTCTTGGTCCCCCACAACCCATGGATCCCCCACATCCTTATGTTGGGGTGAATTTTGTTCAACCCTCTCCCATTCAGTAATATCAAAGTTTCGAACAGATGAATATGGAAAATCCGACCCATCCGTTGAATAATGCCAAAACCAACATGAACAACACCAACCCAGGTCAAGGCGGGAATCAACCCCAGCAGAACCAACCCATTGGGGGCAACCAGAACCAAGGGAATCAGAACCCCCAGGGGGGAAATAATAATAGGCGTCAAGGGAGAAATAATAATAATGTTAAAACCAACTTCCCTTGTGCCCTTTGTGGTGATTTCAGTCATTACACTCATCATTGCCCCCAAATCACTGATTTCAAATGGTTGAAAGACTCATGCAATCTACCCCATCCTCCAACACCACCTTCCCCTTAACAGGCACCACAAAAATACGTGCAACAACCTCCCCCTGCCGTGCTACAGAATCCTATCCCAGACCAAGGTGTGATAAACACTCAATAGGACACACAACACCCCCCACCTCAGGTGGGACAGTACCTCAACCAAAACAATCCAGCAGATCGCACAATCCTCCTCACTAGTGAGGAAGAAATCCTTCTGCAAACACATAATCATCAGTATCATGCACCTACTGAGTCTCCTCCCATCCCTCCAAACACAAACCCTGCACTGACAGGACCCTTGTTGGTGATTCCTCGCCCTACCACCGAGCCACCTCTTTGCATCTCTCGCATCCCATTGCGCAGGAATGTCCACAACCCACAGGCTAGTGCAGCTCACAATTACAGCTTGGTTGATGACTTAGCACAATCCCTGGCTGCCATGTTAGTCTTGGAAGTCCTCTAGACTTGTCCCACTCAGTGGAAATCATTACTTTCTTCCTTGGGGGTAGTCGACCCCATAGATACTCGACTCATTACCTTTGATCTTGACAACGAAGAACCTCACCTTCCCACCTTGATCACTTTTCAAATACCAGTAAAAATATGGAACATCATAGTTCATTGGTGTATCATCGATGAAGGTGCATCTACATGAATTATGTCCAAATTTGTATGGCAGAAACTGGGTTCCCCCGAAATCATACCCTCTACCATCACCTTACGAGCTTATGATGGACGCCCCTTGTCTCCTGAAGGGCTCTTCCAAAATGTCCCCGTCGAACTTAGGGGCAAGACTATTCTCATCAACATTGAATTTATCGAAGCCCCACTCGATTATAATATCATGTTCGGTCGTAGCTACATGTACGCTATGAAGGCAGTTGCCTCTTCCGTCTTTCAGACAATGATGTTCCCCCATAATGGGAAGATCATTAGAATTGACCAAGTCTCATATTACAAGCCTAACCCATCTACCAACATCGATAACATTCTCCCTCTCATCCATATGAGTCATGACGCATACCCACTCGTCGAGATGGGTCCTGGAATTTTCAAAGATCCATCATTGTTAGGAACTTACCATGGAGCACCACCGCTCCTTCATCCTTCCAATCAAGTATGCATTGTATCATCTAACGAAACTCACACAGAAGATACCCTTCCTCCTACGGAGGCTTCTATCATATCTGACGTCCCACTAGTCACAGAACTCCCCCCTCAAGAGCCTCCTGCGAACTCGTCGACCCCACCAGTCCACGATTTCACCTCTCCCCAAGGAAATAACCTAGTTTGGGACACAGTTCCCCAAACCATCACCCAAATCCCCTTCTTTTACCCTCCACCGGGCATAGAATATTTCCAGGTAGCCGCAACGCTTACCCTACCTAATATGGTGTTAGCAATTCTAGTTTGGTATTTACATCCACTAGAGATGGTCCCTCGACCATCCCTTCCCCCCCAAATAGAAGGAATCCCCATGACGATTCCCATACTTACTCCCACCATACCCTTTACACCCCCACTCACTAACCCCCCTGCCACAGCTGGGGGCAGGAGAAAGAAGGAGCCCACAGATCCACTTCCTCTGCGCATCCAACCTTCTTGCACACTATGTGAGAAAGATGGACACCAAACCAACAACTGCTTATCTCTACCTGAGTTATAGAATTTGATTCCACTCAATCAAACTCCCCCAACACTCGCCACTATAGCCAGTAATGCCACTACCACCTCCCATTCTAGTAGTAAAGGGTTGTGAACCAAATCTTCTTGTGCTATATGTTCAGAATATGGCCTTATACCCACCATTTCCCAGCACTGCCACGCTTTAGATAGACATTAGCCGCAGTACGCAAAATCTTCTAGAGCAACCACAGTCCCGCTACGCCATCCTTACCAACAATCACCGACATCCGTTATGTCACAACTTCAGTCAATGAATGTATGAGATGACCTTGCTCTCTATGTGAATCAATAGATCATTTTACATACCAGTGTCCTATGATCATTAAATACAGGCAACGCCAATTGACCTTGCTTCAACGACCCACAAAATCGATAGTTGACCTTACCTCGTCACTAGAGTTTCTCCATGTTATTTCTCCCTAACCCGAGGCCCTTCCAACACCTCCATGGTTCTTAGATGACTTATCTGAGGATTCACCCCCCAACCCCCCCAACTCTCATGCTCATTTCCCTATGGGAATTTTACACCCAACTACCACGGGTACTCCTTAGTACTTCGATATTTGGTTCATGACGAGCGAAGCATCACCATCTCCTTGCATCGTCCCCCCTGCTTCTTCATCACCAAGGGGCAGCCACACGACCACAATCACCGATATCACTCTTCATGACCCCTTCTATTCCCATCACTTCCACTGTGACTAGGAAATACTCAAAGAGTTAAACAACCCGAACTACCCCTGGGATGCGCTACACCACCGCGCACTCTTCTTTCCACAGGAAGCCTCCACGCCTCCTAACCAACACCCCATCTATGCGGTCGAAAAAAAGGATTTTATCCCATCAGGGCCTATCGACAGGTTCAAAAACCCCATTCCTGCCCCTGATGCTTTTGAAAAAGGCAACATGGCCAACATTTCCTAGACCATTAAAATTGACATTTCTATCAAAAATGGCGTCGTCGAGGAAATCACCATTAGAGCTGCTTGCACTCCTTAATAAATCACCACCTATAAATCCCTCTTCCAGGAATATCGAGATATTTTTGCCTGGTCATACACGGAAATGCTTGGCCTCGATCCCTCTATCGTCGAACATCGCATTGATACCTGGCCCGACATTACACCAGTTCGTCAAAAACAATGATCGCTACACCAAAGCCGAAATTGACAAATTACGCGCTGCCAGGTTCATTTACCCCATCGCCTATACATCATGGGTTTCCAACCCTGTACTCGTTAAAAAAAAATAGGGCACTATCCACGTCTGCACGGACTTTCATGATATCAATCACGCATGTCCCAAAGACAACTTTCCAGCGCCTTTCATCGATCAAATTATCGACAACTGTGTAGGCCATGAGGCTCTCTCCTTCATGGACAGGTTCTCTGGTTATAATCAAATTCAAATTCACCCAGCCGATCAGTATAAAACTAAATTCACTACCCCTTGGGGTACTTTTGCATATCGTGTCATGCCTTTTGGCTTAAAGAATGCTGGCGCAACTTTCCAATGGTCTATGACATACATCTTTCACGATCTGGCTCATATCATCCTCGCATACTTGGACGATCTCACAGCTCGATCCAAGAAACGCACCCAACATCTTGATGATTTACGAATCATATTCCAACTTTGTCGTCAGTACAACATCCGCTTGAATCCTCTCAAGTGCGTTTTCTGTGTCACCGCAGGGTGCCTCCTCGGTTTCATCAATTCCCAAAGCGGTATTACCATGGACCCCCTCAAAGTCCAAGCTATCACCGAAATTCCACCTCCCCAGAATTTACGGCAACTACAGAGTCTCCAAGGCAAGGCTAACTTTCTACGACAATTTGTCCCTGACTACACCATTCGCGCGCACGGTTTCCTTCGCTTACTATGTCACGACATCCCATTTCACTGGGATGAACATGCCCAATAGTCATTTGACGATCTTAAAATGGCACTCTCCAACGCCCCTTTAATCAGTGCACCTGACTACAACCGTGACTATATCCTCTATGTATCAACATCAGCCGTGTCAGTAGCAAAAGTTCTCGTTCAGCTAGGTGATGACAATCGTGATCATGTCATTTATTACGTTAGTAAAAACCTCTCAGGGCCACCCCTGAAGTATAAACACGAAGATAAAATAGCTCTTGCAGTCATCCTCGCAGTCCAGAAATTGTGCCACTACATTCTGCTTCACACAACTAAGGTTGTCGCAGATTCCAACCCTATGCAATACTTTCTCAGTCGTCGGAAAATTAACAACAAATTTTCTCGATGGATCATTATCCTTTAGGAATATGATCTTGAATTATCAACACCCAAGAGCAACAAGGCCCTCGTTCTCGCCGAACTTGTCACGGCCCTTCCCTCTGACAGCACCAGTTCCCCCGTCAATACCGACTTTACCGACGAACACCTCTTCTACATCATTTCAGATGATCCTTGGTACGGTGACCTCCTCGTCTACCTCCAAACTCAAAAGTTCGGTAACCACCTTTCACGAGATGATCGTCGTCGTATTCGCCATCAGGCCCCCCGCTACCTTCTCATCGGAGACATTCTATACCGACGAGAAGTCAACACAATTCTTCGTCGATGCCTGACCATTGACGAGGCCGATAGAGTCTTGAATGACTGCCATAGCGGCGCATGTGGGGGCCATCTGTTGGGAATATCCACTGCTCAGAAGATTATCCGAGAAGGTTACTTTTGGCCTACCTTATTTCACTATTTCATTCACACCATGAAATGATGTGAGCAATGTCATCTTTACGCCAACAAATCTCGAGCACCACCTTCTCTTCTTCATCCAGTCATCACTGTCAACCCTTTTTGTAAATGGGGCATCGACTTCATGACTTGTAATCCCCCCTCCAGCAATGGTCACAAATACATTGTTGTCATAGTCAATTACTTCACCAAATGGGCAGAAGCTATGCCCACCTTCAACAACACTGCTGACACCGCAACGCTTTTTTTCTTTAACCACGTCATATCTCACTTTGGAGTACCACTCCAACTCGTTTCCAATCATGGGAAACACTTCAAGAATGAGATCTTCGTCGAACTCTCATCTTGGTTAGGATTCTCTCACGATTTTGCCTCACCATATTACCCTCAGTCCAACGGACAGGTCAAAGCAGTTAACAAGGTCCTCAAGACCATGTTATAGTGCACGGTTAATAAACATAAAACCAATTGGCATCATATGTTATTTTCTGCGCTATGGTCTTACCGTACGGCTATGAAAACAGCTATTGGTTTCACACCATTTCATCTAGTCCATGGGGTTGAGGCCACTCTTCCCATCGAGTGCGAAATTCCCACCTTACACACCGCAATTGAGCTGTTACCCGACACTACTCCAATGGAG